>MU150262.1:95893-120559 GCA_015584075.1 Collybia nuda
AACCATTCTAGGACCTGGTTGATGTAGGTGGTTTGGTTAAGGGAAATGGTGTGGGTGGCATGGTTCTGATGGACTTGAATCCCTAGGATGTACTTTAGTTTTCCAAGATCTGTAATCTTGAAGTGATTTGATGAGTCCTTTTTGAACTTTTTGATTAAATGGAGATTTTTCCTGGCCACAGCCATATCATCAATGTAATTGAGAGCATGATGACTTCCCCACTGTCTCGGAAGATGTAAAGACAGTCATTGGCACTGCTTTTTTTGAATCTCAATTCCTTCATTACTTTGTCAAGCTTTGCTTTCCACTGCTGTCCAGCCTGCTTCAAACCATACAGTGGTTTCTTTAACTTCCAGTGCCAATTCTCTTTTCCAGATTCCCAAACACCAGTTGACACCTTTAGATACAGTTCCTCATCCAACTCACCTTGGAGGTAGGCAGCTACAACACCAATTTGGTGTAGTTCTCACTCTTTGTGAGCAACAAGGGATAGGAGGGTTCGGAGATTGGTGAATTGGGCAACTGATGAGAAGGTGTGGAAAAAGACTCCAGTGTGCATTATTGTACTTGTTAAGGCTGATTTGCAGAACTAAGGCCCAGTCAGTAATAGTAACAGTATGGTTAATAGACTCAAAAATGGTTGTTTATTGTGATGCTCGTTATAACTCAATTACAAGGTATCAAACAAAGTGGACAGTAAAGCCCTCAGCCAGTGCCAACCCAACAGACACATCCAACACCTGCGTAGTCTTATCATATGTTACACCTGTCTTTGCAACCGGCCTGCCATTTACCATAACCACCCGCGGCACCTTCGACACGCCAAGGAACCTGACTCTCGAAGTCTTCACACCAGTTTTAAACCCAAACTTGCCAGTCACAGTCAAACTCCCATTCCTAAACTTCGTCGCAACTTCCGTTGATGAACCCGGAACAATTGACACGCCATCATCAATATATAACTTCCCTTCCGCAGTCCCATCAGTCCCAGGAGCAACGACGAACTCAAAATCATGGGTCCGAAGTTCGGTTGTGGTCATTGCAGACTGGACGCGGAGAGGGAGAACAACGCCGCCACGAATGTGCAGGGGGATCTCGGTAGATGAAATATTGGTGAGTTGGACTGTGGACCCGGTTCCACGGATAGGAGTCAGGGTTTTGAAATCGTAGAAAATGTCACGTGGGAGGTAAATCGAGACAGAGGTCGAGTCTTGTTCAGTAACGGGAGAAACAAGAACAGAGTCGCCGTAAAGGAATTGAAGGTCGATGGAGAAAGTTGCGGGATCCTTGGGGTACTTGTACCAGAGAGGATTGAGAACGGGTGTGCCGTCGATGTGGGCTTGGTGGAAGGTGGTGTAGATGTAGTCAAGAAGGCGGTACCTAAAAAGGGATAGAGTTCGTCAACCAGGGATTCAAGAAGTGGGTGGGAGGGAATCCTACCGGATATCGATGGCATTTTTAGCTGCTTCCGTTACGCTCTCCCAGCGGTAGAATTCTTGGGGGTTACCGGTATCGATGTTGTGCTTCATTATAAAGAGAATTTTATCAGGTGCCAAGGGACTAATAATAAATATATGCTTACATTCCTCATGAACGGGTAGAATGCGCCCAACGTCGCCCATCGAGCGCACAGATTCTCTGTTGTGTTTCCGCCTGCATTTTTGTTATGAGTACTTATCATGGACGCAATATAGATGAAAACCAGACGCACCGAAGCCACAGATATCACTACCCACCATCGGAATCTGGTAGACACTTGCAAAGCCGAGCATCCCCGCGATAGAGAATCGGTAATGTTCCCATAAACTCATATTATCCCCCAGCCATTTTCCGACATGCTTTCCTGCACCGGCATATGTGGAACGTGTGATGACGACCGGCCTAAGACCCGGGCGCCGCGCGAGTAGAGCGTCATGCGTTGCAACAGACATCATCGTTCCGTAGAGATTGTGGACGTCATATTCTACCATACCATTGAAATGTTTGGTGTCGGTCTATTGACAGAGTTATCAGACTGCGTTCATTTTCCTAGAATTGTAGAAGGCTTACGAAGGCAGTTTTGCTCGAAAGCTGACCTGTTGCCGCAGCGTTATTGATGGTGTAGGGGGGGTTAAGAAGGTCGCGCTTTGAGATAGTCTTATTGACGAAAATTGGAGTATTTGGGTCAGGGGGTGGGTGTGGGCGGGGAGGAGGCAGAGCCTGTTTGATAGCTTGCTCGAATATGTCCGTGCACGGTAAATCGCAGAACTATGATATAATCAATTAGATTACGAAGAGAAGTGAATAAGATACATACACTAGCAGGCTCGTTCATGTCAATCCAAGCACCATCGATGTCAATACCGTCAGTAGGGCTGTAGAAAATCTTAAATTCATTGTCCCAGTACCTGAGAAGACGGTTACCAATCAAAACGTAGGTATTTTCATGGGATGCGACTCACTGTGCGATCTTAGGGTGGAACCAGTCTATAGGTACAACATTTAGTAGGATAAAATAATATGCATCGAGTTAGCTAACCTGGATAAACGGTGACACCTAGCCACAATTCAGTCAGTAGAAGCTTCTAATATCACTAGCGAAGAACTTACCAGGCCAAACGAGTCCGAGTGCTGAACTGCCGTTGGGTGCCTTCATCCATATATCGTCAACAGTTCCGCGGTTATACGGCGCATAGGTGTCGCCAGGCAAATATGCAACCGCTGGATCTGTCATGAGAACTACAAAAAGAAAACATTTAGATGTACCTGCGACGGAGAGGTGAAATATTCATACTGTAGCGTTGGTCGTGCGTATGGAGGTAGTCTACGATTTCGCGCATCCTGTTCATGGGGAAGTAGTCGGGATCAACGGTGAAGATACGTCGCCTGTCCATGTAGTCTAAATTCTACGTCAACACCAACAAACTAACGAACTAGAAAATAACACACCAATGTCAGTCCACATTGTTTCGAGGGGAATATCGACAGCAGCATAATTCGATACGACATCTGCGACCTCGACGAAATCTGAGAACGAACGTTAGAACAACGAAGTACATATAACGTAGAGGTATCATACTATTGTAACCAAAACGGCATTGGTGGAATCCGAAGGACCAGTACGGTACCTCTGCGGGAGTGCCGACAACTTCTGCATATTGTCTCGCAACCTCCGTCGGATCAGTCGTACTTCCAGCCAAGAAGTAAAAATCCAAAATTCCTCCAATAGTGTTGTATTCCAACGACGTCCCTCCAACATTGCTAAGCTTGATATCCATACCGTTCGCATTTAGAAGGAACACGCCATGAGTTCCAGTCGTCCGGTGCTCAAAGTAGATGGGGTGGTTTCCGTAAAGGTTTGTGCCAACCGGGATCCCAAACGCGTCGCGAGACCAAAGGGTGAGCGTCGTATTATCTGTTGGGAGACGGAACGGGTGGGTGTGCTCCCCAAGACCGTAGATATTGGCATTGGTTGGTAAACTGGTCTTGACGCGAAGGTATTGCGGCTCGAAGATGAGAGGATGCGATGCAGTGGAAAAGAGGACTTCCTTGGTTGCAGTTCGGTAAATCGAAAACGAGAAGGGGGATGCAGTATAGTTGAATTGAATTGCGGCAGTACGAGAGGATATGCCGCGTTCAGCGCTAGGACGTGGCAATACTGATTCTGGTACTTCAAAGCGGGCTGCTGAAGCGTCGGTGATTTTGACATGTATGCGCGTTTCTGAAACAAATTGCGTTATAAAGACCAAAATAGTGTTCGTTAATGAGAACTTACTTGTTTCATAAACTACCTGCAACGCCAGTTTCTTCACATCTGGCCCAAACACTGCACACCCGTCACCGTTAAGGGCGAGGTCCGCCGTCAACGTTGCCCCAGCCGTCTTCACATTTGTAGCACTGTATCCCGAACACGCGTCCAAGACTTTTGGGTCCACAACGGCGCCATGTATTGATAATACTGGTAAAAGTGAAGCATAGACAACGATCCCAAGGCCGCCCAGGATCCGCCTGCCGAACATGTTAGGAAAGCGAAAGTTGGTGGGTAAATGACATACAAATTTATGCAGCGTATATAAACGATTTACGGCAAGCGAAAACTTCTAGGTCGGGTGATGCGTGCCAGCGTGGTCAGAGTCGGAAATCGATCCACTGTCCGGCAAACATGCATGATCGCGGACGCACGGACCAATACTAGAACACCAAATTAGGGTTAAGGTCGTGCATGTTTATTCTTAAATCCACTCCACCTCCATCCACCATACGATTTAGGATCTTGGCCAGGACAAAACATGAGTATTATCGACTTAGGCTGCAAGGACATATTGTCAAGACATGTTGTATGTTTTTGGAGCAGAAAGTCGAATCTCTCATTCATGATTTAGTGAACATTCTACTGCAAGTGACCTCTTCGGCATTGGTAGGTACTCGTGTCCCGGACTTCGAAGCACTCCACACGAGAAGCGTGTTAATGTTCTCTTTCCCATCGATACAAGAGGTCCAAGATTAGTCAGGGTCATGGCGGCGCGTGTCCCCAGATATCATTTCGTTACTCGAATTGGTACAGACAATGCCCTATCGAGGCCTCATGACATAGTATACGCCTGAAAATAGTGCACACCGATGTTCAAGGGGTGGTAACACGGCTCATATCTATACCCACTGGATATCCAGATGATGATTTCACGAATCACAAAGAAATGGCTCACGCTGTTCAGAATTCTAGATTCCAAGTTATCGGAATCACAATTCCCATAAACATCAAAACCCCGGGTTTATGTACATACCTTTATCGAAAGTGGTATTGTTGCGTAATACTCCGCCCGTTGTTGGGCTCAAGACCATGGGAAACGGCCAAGGCGAGCCGATGGATAAAGAAATGATGGGGGTAAATGGCAAGCGTCTATCTGGGCAGCGGCTTTTTTTCGAGGATCATGGAGCCAGGTAAGCCGCGAGCACTTTTCTGGAATGGGTCGGTTTTGATGGATCATGCTTTGGCCAAGGCAATTACGATCAAGTTATGCTAAGGGACTTTTCAAAATAATCAAAAGGCGACAACGAATGTCAGATTAAACATACAAGTTTGCCAACGGCCGCTCGTGGCTAAAAAGAAATTCGAGGCGGTGCGCTTCTCTTATTATGGTCGCACTTTACACCTGTCTAACGTCACTGCCGCAGAGTGCATCCTAACAATAGCGTCTCAAGAAGCTGCCTATGAATCAATTGGTTCCTTGGGATACTTAACACCACACCACAGGGCTCTAGCCATGAAATGTTAGCTATCATTTACCTGGGACATTCAGTGGAAAATAAAATGATTATGATGTGCTACCTCGAGCAGTCTGCGAATGAAACCTGGAAAGGTTCTCTCCACCTAAGCCTCGCATACTGTATTGGGGTTCTGTTTCAATAAAATAAATTGGAGCCGGCCTACGAAGGTATATTATGTGATACATGTCCACCGGGGGTGGAGCACTCTGGAATACTTTGGGTAACTGGGGATTTAGCAACCTCGTCCGTCGACTGCCAAGGAAGATTGATTATTTCCCAGCAAAGCCGCACTTCCGGGGACTCGTCAGTATCAAGGAAGTAAGGGTATTTGAGTTTAAAGCCTGTAACTGTGGCGCCATGACGAATCAGAACCTTTATCAACGATCCCTGGTCCAAAGCCTGCCTCAGACTATTGTGGCGCGCGGCCTTGAGGAGGAAACGGAAGAAGACGGCCGATGGCTCCACCTCCTCATCTAATTCGGCGTCTAAGACTGCAAAATGCTTGCAAGCGTTCGTAAAATACGTCAAAAGTTGCGTTTCGGGTGTCCCGAGAAATCTGATGGAAGGTGTCAACGATGAGGACGATGCAATGTGGGCGAAATGACAAACATGTTTGGTAAGAGTTGGTACAAGGCATTATCCAGAACTGTCTTTCGGCCTTCACTGTCACCGCATATCAACACATCAATTAAAACATCCCAAAATTCGCCGGACCGGGCAATATACATTAAAATCCACTTGAAGGCCCATGTATTCAACCCAACGTCGATGTGATCTAAATCATGCCTGAAAGTATGTATTAGAATGACCGGTATTCTTGAGGATGTAGACTTGCCCGCAGAGTTCGACAAGATCACAACAAATACTGAACCGCTCTTTATCATCAACCCTCGAAGCGCTTAACAACCGATCGATTTGCAGCCTTCTCTGGGCAACCCACTGCTTACGGATAAGCATAGGCTCTGGTAGGCGCGCAAGCTGCTTCCACACATTCCTCCGTACCCGCGGCTCAAAACCTAGCAGCGGAATATCATCTGAAGGATTCCGGTCGAATTGCACCAAGATGCTTAGATACTCTGCGACTGGAACGGAAGTATGCCGCGGGTTTCCTAAATGTTCGATCAAGAAAGGACATACAACTCGGGCTGCTTGATGTGCAGTCTCACTGGCTAGAGATAGCTGAAAAAGAAATATAGCGAGAGCTTTGAATAAGGGTATGGGCGCCTGGTGATCTTGTGGTTGTGCAGTGACAGCATCCCATAGTTTAGGCCATGGAAATATGTTCTTTCCTGTTTTTGTTGGACTGGGAGGATTGTTATTAAAAAGTGAGTGTTGTATGTGATGGATGATGGTGAACTTACTTAGATGTTGCTTTCATAAGATAAACAGTTGTCTGAATGAGATGGCGAAGGAACCCTATCAAATCCAACAACTTCCATTCCTTGAGAGCCCTCACTAGTTGTCCGACTTCCTCAGCCGCAATTTGTGCGATTATAAACGAAATAGCCGTGGTCCGAATAGCTGAACTATAGACGAGAGGCCTGGCTTGCAGCGTTAGTTGCTGACGATATTAAATGCGCAAAACAGCCTACCATGATAGTTCTAGGATATTGTCATACATAGTCTTTCCATCATCTGCTGTGAAAGCGACAGCCCTCCCATGAGGGAAGAAAACAATTATTTCTTCTAATCGCCGACGCAGCCATATCTCGTCTACTGTTTCGAGTGTCAATAAGCCCAGGGCTTTGATAGCTTTTCCAGATAGATGACCAGGCCCAAGAATAGTACTCGATGATTCGCCCGAGGCGCTGGAAGGATAGGAGGTAGAAATACGGGAAAGGGACATCGTTGATCGAGACGCTAAAGGTTGGTATAACGCGAAGAACGATTGGGGAAGAACGAACCGCTCCATCCCACGTACAGCGAGTTCGCCCAACGCTAAAATAGCTCGACCAGAGACTGTACCAAGTCCAATGGTAGTCTGGGACGATCCAAAGGTAGACCTCGAGAGGGACGAACGGCACTCTCGCTGTAGTGGGTCCATTGCTAGGTGACTAGAAGCAAGGGGGGGTGATTCTGCTAGTTATATGCACTGCTGATTGAAAGAAAAAAAAAGGCGGTGTTCGCCTATATGGATGCGGTGCGAAGTCGAATGCTCAGGCTCTGAATAGATAGGAAAGGGTCCATTCCTGAAAATCTCCCAGGGCCCACTGTGTGACCCATGTACATTTCTGGTTTCTCCAGAAGGCGTAGGGGATGCTCCTTTGACATCGTCGCAGTACTATTCTCCCTAGTGGTTAAAATTATAACAGACGTGCCTGATTCTGGAGTTCAGAGGTTCGTACGGAAGGCTCAGTGATATTCAATTTAGGCTGTAGAATCCAACAAGCTGCTGAACAATACCTTTGGCGTTAAATGTGGGAGCCACTTACCATCTCAACCTGTTGATGGTCTAAAAGAATATTGAAGACGAATCTGCCACTAGGAAGCGTTCAGAATGTTAGAATGAACGATGAACCGAACTATACATAGAAATTGGGTAATGCTAGGGTTGGTATTTTCACTCTGGTCAGGTGTGGTCCAAGTATGAAGGAGATTATGAAGTTGGAAGGTCGGAATATGCCCTTAATAATTATGGAACGGACGATTTTAAAGGTTCGAAAGGCATAGCGGAAAATACCGAACCTCCTTTGCTTTTCTGCTTCTCATGACCACTGCCTGTCGACCTTGCTTGGACATGTACGTTGACTCCTTCAGTGGTGGCCATTTGGACTAGCATGTCGAAAAGATTTCTATAAGCAGGTAAATTACCATACTCAGGTCAAATCCAACTGGAGCACCCAAGACCAACAAAGCCGATTTTTTCGAAGGGGATAACTTCCACACATTGTTTCCCCATCACGAAAGACTCGTTCTAGGCCTGTCAACATCCAAGTGAACAGGGAATATGGATATCGACAGCGTAAGTCGATGCTTATCCAATGTTCTTAGCTGATATGTCTAACCCTCTCTTTTTCATTTTAGGAGTTCCTACGTGAAACTCTTGACCTTCAGGAGTCTAATGATCCACCCAACAAGTCCCAAATTCAAGTTTTGGAGACCTTTCGTGTCCATTGCAGCGACCGAATTACCTCGTTGGACGAAGAGATATCTGAGTTGGAGACCAAACTGGCAAATCTGACGCAGATTCGAAACAACTGGACCTCAAAGGTGGATATCTGCACCAAAATCCTTTCACCCATTCGCCATCTCCCACCCGAAATCATTGTGGAAATATTCATCCATTGCCTTCCAGGGTCTCGATCCCGAACCTTGTCTCGCCTCAAGGCACCTATCCTTCTTTGCCAGATTTGTTCAGCGTGGAGAGGGATTGCATTGGGGATTTCGGCATTGTGGGAAGAGTTGGCGGTGTGCATCAACTATGAAACGACCGATAGTGGGAATACCGTCATTCGGCACGTCATGGCAGCTGGGGAGTGGTTCTCCAGGGCCGGTCCGGATGCTCTTCTTAACTATTCTTGCGACATACACTTGTCCGAAGAAACTTGTTATGAAGCTCCAAGAATACTTTCCGAAGTCCTACTCCCCTATACTCGTCGATGTCGTACACTGGACATGAGCACATGGAACGTTGCTGATGTTCAGGCTTTTCTCAACATCTCTTCAGACGAAATATCCCACCTCAAAAAAGCCACCCTTCGATTTGATATCGGCGAAGCGGAATCTACGCCAACCGTATTTTTTAGTGCACCCAGTCTGCGGCAACTATCTCTTATGGCTTTTGCGTCTATCAGCGCCTTTCATCTCACAATTGACTATATGGCTGTATTTCCGTGGAGACAGCTGACGCACATCTACATTGCCGCAATTCCACCCCTGATATGGGCTGATGTATTTCGTCAATGTCACGCACTTCAGGAAGGAACGTTTGTTCTGCAAGAAATTGCATCTGATCATACAACAACTGAGGTTCCTTTTAAATTGACACCCACAAGTTTATCTCAACTCCTTAATCTGACAATCGTTTGTCGTCATCCCGCCGAGCACAACACTGTATCAGGCCTTTATGAGTTACCTACGTGGTTATTCGGTGGCCTGGATTTTCCCCTCCTCGCTAAACTTAACCTTTCCCTTGAAGATGGTGGGAAGGGCTTCAACGCTAAACCCCTTCCTCGTCTTCCGTCGCTGCGATCATTATCCATTACGAATCAAGCACTTTCCGTGGATAATATTCTTACCTTATTTCGAGTCTCTCCAGGTATCATTGAGCTGGAGCTGAAAAACTACGACAAGGAAAGAATTTTCCATGCCCTAGCTTATGAACACGATAGCGAAATTCTCTTACCAATGCTTAAAAAGATCACCATTCACGTCAACACATCGACATTCTTGCCATATCAACCGTTCATGCATATGGTCAAATCGAGGTTCTCAGTTCAAAGTCATGTCCGACCCTCCTTATCCAGTTTGCGTGAAGTTTCGCTATTGGTTTCTAAAGAGTGGTCGTCGATCTTTCGATTCGCAAAGGCCGAGCTTCAAGAGCACGAACCCGGTCTGGTAGTGAACTTAGTAGTGATGCCTGACGCCCATTGGGAGAAAAAACGTATGGAAGAGTATTTGGAGTAGGATGCCATTCGAGAAATATAGGTTGCCATCTTTTGCAAGAGTTCTTGCCACCTTGGAACTGCATTCCCAGAGAAGCAGGAACCTCGACCAGGAAGGAAGGAGTTGAATCTTTTTGAACCAAAATATATGGTGGACATTAATAACATTGGTCCTGACTTGGAGTTGGTCGGGTAAAACTATAGTAATTTTCACGATAATTAAATACAAGTCTTGTCATCATCGTATTAAGACGTATTGCAATGAGGACCTTTGAAAAAAAGATTGTATTCAGTCGCTACTAATTGCGGTTTTTCAGTGGCTGTGTAACATTTTTTTCATCATTACCGTCATCAACCATCGCTAATTAAACACTATACTTATGTATCACCCGTCTTCTTCTCAGCAAGTTTTAACAGTGGTCCGTTTCAAAACAGGTGTACTATCCTGAGACTAGCATTGCCCCTGTTTCTTTCGCGTCTGTTTTGGGGAATTTGGGGATGAAGAATTCGGGTGTGGCAGGCTCAAGCAGGTGAGAAATCCTGGATGGCGCTTGCATATGATGCAGTCTTACTGGTGGCTCAGTGTCTCAAAAACAACACTCTCAAAAATGGACAATACAGCATTCAATTATCATATGTTGCTGAACCCTAGGCCTTAATGGACCGGGGTACATAAGGCCGATCAAATGTAGCAGTTGAAGCCATTATCGAACTTCTACCTGCAACCATGTCGCTCCTGATACCATCCGTCCGACCAGGATATTTCGGTCAAGGATCTGTTGAGGTGGACCCTCCAGCTGCAGCAGGGGAGGGCTCTAGGCGTCGACTTGCAATTACTTGCGAATCCTTAATCACCCAACCGCTGGAAGGTGTAAACACGGTCACTGACGTTTTGGAACACGCCGCCCGTACACATGGGAAGAAGAACGCGGTGGGATGGCGCGACATCATCAAAGTGCATGAAGAAAAGAAAGAGGTGACGAAGGTTGTTGAAGGAAAGGAAGCCAAGGAGGAGAAGACATGGAAGTATTTCGAGCTGAGCGACTACAAGTATCTCTCATACATCGAGATGGAGACAAAGGTCTCTGAGGTGGCTAGAGCCTTGTTGGGCCTGGGGTTCGCCTCTGGTGATGTTTTCAACATTTACGCACAGACGAGGTGAGTGACTTTTCTCAGCCAAAACACCTTTTTTCAAATCAAATTTTAGTGTCAATTGGCAGCTCATGGCCCATGCCTGTGCGTCTATCTCTACAACGATCGCCACTGCATACGACACACTGGGCGAATCAGGACTCACACACTCCCTGAATGAGCCTGATTGTATAGGCCTCTTCACAAATGCCGAATTACTCCCTACCGTTGCCAACGTCCTCGCGAACACACCGACAGTCAAATTTGTTATATACGATGGGAAACCATCTCCGGCGCTCCTCGAAAAAATCCGTATGGTTCGCGAGAACATCATGACTATCCATATATTGGATTTACCAGAACACGGACAAACGGTGCCCGTAGAAGAGCTCGCGCCCAGGCGTCCGACGAAGGATACATTGGCATGCATTATGTATACCAGCGGCAGCACCGGGGCCCCCAAAGGCGTATGTATAACACATGCCAACATCGTCGCTTCGATTGGCTCCGTGTACATCGTCTTTGGACACCATTTCGCTCCAGGAAACACGTACCTCGCATATCTCCCCCTGGCCCATGTCCTGGAATATATAGTCGAGTTATGTGCGCTCTTCGTCGGCGTTACATCGGGCTATGCTCGACCCAAGACCCTCACGGACGCCTCTGTTCGCAACTGCCTAGGAGACCTCAATGCATTCCGCCCTAATATCATGTTTGGTGTACCAGCGGTGTGGGAAACAATTAGGAAGGGTATTCTTGGGAAAATCAGCTCGGGTGGCTCTCTAAAGCAGCATGTTTTCAACGGTGCAATGGCCCTCAAGAAGGCCGCCGTCCCTATTCTCGGTGAATTCGCTGATAGCGCAATCCTGAGCAAAGTTAGGGCGGCCACTGGAGGCCAGCTTCTCTTCACGATGAATGGGGGTGCGGCTATCAGCCGAGAGACGCAAGAATTCCTTAGCCATGCTATAGTCCCGATGATGCAGGGTAAGATTCCCTCATTGTCACTTGCCTATCTAGCCTTATCATCCTTCTAGGATATGGAATGACGGAATCGTGTGGCATGTGCACTCTCCTCCCTCCAGAACTCATGCAATGTGGAGTCGTTGGCCTTCCGGTTCCCTCTGTGGAGATCAAGTTGGTGGATGTTCCGAGTGCCGGGTACCTGTCGACGAACAATCCACCTCGGGGGGAGGTTTGTATTCGGGGCCCTTCTGTAACGAAAGGGTACTTCAAAAGACCTGACCTTAACGCCGATGAGACAATATTTACGAAAGATGGGTGGTTCCGAACTGGAGATATCGGACAGTGGAACGACGATGGCACACTTTCGCTTATCGATAGGTACGTCCTATAGTTCAGTCAACCAGAGTGATTACTAACCTTGAGTGGCTGCTGAAGGATAAAAAATCTGATCAAGTTGCAAAACGGCGAGGTGAATACAATCATAATCACGTCGTGGAATCGCCCTAATGATATATTATATTAGTATATCGCACTCGAAAGCCTAGAGTCCATCTACAAATCTTGTGACTTGGTCGCCAACATCTGCGTTTATGCAAGCTCAGAGGCTAAACAACCCATAGCCATCATTGTTCCACATGAAGCGAACCTTCGCCACGCACTAGAAGGTTCATCGACGGATAATACTATTAGCTTTTCCGAACTATGCGCAAAAGACGAAGTGCGAAGCCTAATCCTCAAGGAGTGCAACGATGTTGGACGTAGGGGAGGGTTTAAAGCGGTAGAAATACTCTATGAAGTTGTGCTAACCTCTGAAGAATGGACACCAGAAAGTGGCCTCGTCACCCCTGCCCAGAAAATTCAAAGAGCGAAGATTGCCCAGGTTTTCGCTAATGAGATCAAGGTTTGTCCTTCCTTATGTTTCCATGACAGGCTCAACTGACTTTTGCAATTGCGACAGGAGGCGTATCGGAATCACTGAATCACCTAGCTATCTTTTGTTTTAACACGCGTGTGTGCCTTACTGGACTTATTTTTTGAAGTTTCGATGGGCAATTACAACAAATTCAGACATCTTATTTTGTATATGTGGTTTCATACGAAGCCTGGGACATGGATTTAGCTGGTGCCCATTATTTGAGTAACTTTGGCCTGGCTCTATTCTTCCCCGAACTTTGAAAAGATTACCATTCGGTACTTCAGTGAGGTTTAAACCTAAATAACATTGTTCGTTTTGTTCTAATTGACAGTAAGCCCTTTTGTTTTCCTATTAACAATATAAGTATCTGATAACCTTGGGCAGGTCCTACCTAACTCCTGTTAATACGGCTATGCTTCTCGCGCTTCATGGTATAGGCTACTCCACAAGATAAGCATCGTACAACCTTCAAATGGACAATTGAACCCAGACGGAGTGAAACGTGCCTTAACTTCGAGTTTGTTTACATACAAACAAACACCTTCCAAAGTGTCCGACGTGAGCCAATACACATGATAGAATAGCATTCTGGACGCTATTATGCCATGTACCTCTGTTCTGATTGGTTACTAATAGATTTAATATGTAGAATCCCCATCACAGATCCCATGTGTATTGAAACGCGCACAACACGTGTATTTCGGCATTGTCACAAAACACGCCTCTCCCTCCTGCACGTTCCGCGCAATCAACCCACGTCAAGGATAAAAGTCATCAGTGTCTAGAATAATGGTATTAACCCTATTCTTCTCCCACTTCCTTATCTGACCCATGACCTTTCCACGAGGCGTTTAGCCGCTCGTCAGGGTAACAAAGTTTTGTTTTCGGTTACCCCGCACTTATAAAACCTTCCTCCAAACCTTTCCACATAGTTGGCTGGATTCGAAGGCATGCAGATATGTTTACCGAGGATGTGGAGTGAGTAGTACAAGGGTTGTTAGCAGAGGACTAGCTCATGGTTTATTGTCTTCTAGCTCTTATTTTCCTCCACAGCCTGTAATCCAGCCTCTTCCGAGTAGTGATACATCGTCTGCACTGGCTCTGTATGAAGATGAATTACCCCAAAAACATAGATCTCGTTATCATCATCCTCCCACACCCCCTTTTCCTCCATCACAGACTCCTCAACCACCACACAAAACTACGAATAACTCGCAAGCCCACAAGCACGAATCGAAAACAAAACCAAGTCGCCAGGCATATTCTCGTTTCATGGGTCGGCTTCACGACGAATATGAACGAGACGATCGTCATTCTCACTCACGTTCGCGTTCAGATAGTAGCAGTTCTAGTTCTCTTCCCGCCATTCTCCGTCTCCTTGCTCAAGAAACGGCACGCGCAGATACTGCAGAGCGCGAGCTAGCTAAAGATGCAGACGCCCTCCTCACTCGTGTCAGAGATGCGAAGATAGCCAAGGATCGAAGCGACTCTGAGCTAGTACGCGTGAAGGAAGAATTATCGTTGTACAAACTTCAACTTGATGTTGCCCAAAATGGTATGTATTTTTACCTAGCTCAAACTCACTTCATTTTCTATCATTCTTATTGGTTTGGCCGTTTTCAATAAGTGATGATCTGATTTGCCTTCACAGAGATAAATCGAGCTCAGATAATTGTTGCTGAAGTTGAGCGAGCACGTATTGAGGCCGAGGATAGAGGCACAAGGGATCGTGATAGGATCAGAAAACTGCTCACTGAGCGTGCTGTGGATATAGCGAGAGAGGAAGGACGACGTGAGGGCTGGAAACAAGGCTTAGAAAGTGGAAGGTGGGCTGCTTGGTCTAGTTTGGAGGGGGGTCTACGCACAATGGCGCATGAAGCGCGAGAGAACGGTCGAGTTCTTCGCTCATCACAAGCTTCATCTTCATCCCATTCAAGGACTCGATCGTCAAGTTCTACCTCTAGGTGTGTAATCCGTCGCTACGCGTTACCTCAATTCCCTGAGCCTTATTACAGGACCGACACGCGTGAAACGGGACGAGGCCAGGGAAGGGGCGCTACCCATAGGCCGGCCTTACCAGCACCCATCCCAATCCGCCCGAACAGCCAACGTGTTCCTCAACGACCAGTATACAACTCAGCCCCAGCTTCAGCCCCCATCCACCCAGAAAATATATCAGTCCATGCACGTACTGGTTCCCAACCACGCTCGCAGAGCCGTGCTTCCGAGCCTCGAGTACCCAGCCCCGCACAAACCCAATATTCACGTGGCAGGACACGTTCCCCAAGTCTTGCACGCTCACATCGCTCCCATCGGTCAGTCGTTTTTCCACCAGACGGTTACATTCCCACCCTCGGCCCGGATTCACTCATAACTCTACCTCCACCCCATGAATTAAGTCAACCGGTAGATTTTGGCCCTGAAGAACAATCCGAACCTGGAGACGCCATGACAGATGGTGGAAGAGAAAGTCGAGCGGGCAGAGTTCCTGAGGTAGATGACAAAAGGCTACCGAGGGCTAAGGAATATTCCCACCAATCTAGTTCTGCATTGCGCTCCGAAAACACGCCAGGATACGATGAAGTCTTTAGGGCTCGAAGTCGGAGTGGACGCACAGCAACAGCCATGTCAGCGACATCAAGAGGATCAACTCACATTTCACAATACGATCTCGTTAGCCCTCCAAGGGATCACGACAGAGAAAGAGACTGGATTCGCAGGAGAAATGCTATCAACCTCGGGGAGAGAAATGGGTCTGAACGCGGAAGAAATACTTCTGCACATGGCACCCGTACGGAAACAAGAGGACGAACACAGCCTGAACAAATTGTCGAAGAATGGCGCTCTGCAAATTCAGACATCGTCGAGACACCAACCCCCAGCAATCCTCATATCTCTGAAAGAAGTAGCAATACGGGACCATCCCGTCCACAGAATAACGGGGGAAAGGCCATTCAAGTACGCTAATTTGTTTTTATTTTCATAACTTCAACCTTTCCCAATCTACCTTTTTTTCTATTTCACTTTTATTAAATATTTCATCTTCTTTTTCTTCCAACCTCAATTATTAATTACAGGGAATTCTCGTGAATAACGGAGCTACAAATTCTCCTGCGATGCGTTCCATTCGTATCAACGAGGAAACACGCCCGTCAAAAGATAGCATGGCCCATAATGCCTTTCGTTCTCTGGGAAGCGGATATGGAGGACCAAGTACTTACGCCCGAAACATATACCAAAACGTTGATACTAGTTCTCATCGTACTCAGACCCCTCAACACCCTCCAGAAGATTCACATGGAGCAGAAAGTCCTTATATGGAAAAACATACGAGAGTCCGCCGCCCAGGAGATGGGCCTCAGCGTTCATTGTCCAGCGCAACCGTTATTGGGATCGAAGTCGAGCCACCCGTAAGTATTAACATAGAGCCTACGAAAGTTTGACAATATCACTACTAACCCCACTTTGGTAGTCACGTTCACCCACAAATACGTCTGAAGGAACTGTCGTCGATCCCATTCTCCTAACCCCTGACCACGCTAATAGACCTACACCCCTCCCACAAAATGTAGCCCTAGAACCGCACGAGACCTCGTATGGAACGCATCAAAATCAGGGAAAAAATCCAGCGAATGTAGCTTGGTCCGACAACAAATTCCCACCTGGCTTTGTACCGCTCAGCCCAATACCCACCCTGACTAATTTCAACCCGGATGACCACGACCATCATCGGATGCATGAACAGTTCCGTGACGCAGGCTACCAAATCTATGCAGGAGCGGCGTTTATTCCGCCACCCCCAGTTGTTGCAGCAGGACCTGTTTCGGGACATAAACCCTCAAATGATCCAAATCCAAATTCGGTGCTATTTTCTGGGACTCAGAGGGCATCGACTCCGTCGGATGTCTCCCGCGACCCGCCCAGTCGAGAAGCGCCCAGAAGGAGAGTTACGGCCTTTGACTCATCCCCCGCCCCACTAAATCGGCCCTTCTCCATCTTTTCGGACACCTGAATCACGTAAAGACACTTGTAACAAATGACATTGTACACCTATCCCCTCCAATCCCTTGTATCAATTTCCATGTGTACAACAATGCCCATCTCGACCTTTCTGAATCTCATGTACCATCACAATCAGAGAGCGATTTGTACACCTTACAGTAACAATTATGTTGGCATCCTTTTATGCTCAAGGGCATCATATCTTTTCCTGAATCGGAGTATACAACAACTTTCAAGAAATATCGCTTTTAGTGCTTGGGACTGACCTACCCACAAATCCACATAATACTTCGGCCCGGTCCACCCTTTCAACGTAAAGAAAATTTCATAACGGGAAAATTAAATGGGTAAATAATGGGCGCCTCTTGCTATGCTGCTTTATCCTCAACTGTATGCTGGCAGTTTCGTAAGTAACGTCTTGCGTACAGTCACTTGTGGCGCTTTATGGACATCGGTCACTAACTATCTCCAAACCATTCTCTCAAAATTAAGGGTTGTTCGTCTCACTGGTAGTCCCGGCATTAAATTGTTCGATATCGACATCTGATACCTCCATCATGGTTCTAGTCGAGTCCCTTTCAACTCAAGCGGTCTACAGAATACATCGAATCTTACATTAATTTCCTCAAAGTACTAGGCCGCCCATGCTTCCAAGTCGAGTATCGTTATGCCCGTGGTGCGCGCCTCGCCAGTAACATCCTTGGCGTATCACCAAGCAACGTACATAACCGGTATCGCCACGGACGACAGAATCAAAACCGGAATTAGAACTACTAGGCGCCGTGCTTCCTGGCCATGCATATTTGAACTCGAGGACAAGACAGCCATCTGTTCCTGTGTGCACGAGGCATCCCGGGCCCTGATCTGATGGATAGTTCTGCGAAGGTGAGAACTTGTCATATAAGTCCCTCATCTGCTCACTCATCTTCCTTTGGCTCCCTGGTCACCCAGGCCTCATCGGGGCGCCATTCCCCCGCGCAGGAGAGCATGGCTCTTCCTATTCACTCTAAGGCCCAGGACCATTTACCGCCCAAAGTTCTTCGCTTTATCGTCTACAACCTATATATTACCTGCGTGCAGGACCGGAACTTGGATGTCCACTTCTGCTCCTTGAATGACCCCTGTTGCGTTGCTTGGTCTGGTCTTTTGCCTCTTTTCCGTGCGCGCGCTGTATCTTCTACATGGAACGAGGCAATTCTTGAAATCTCAACCTTGAAAGAGCATCTTTTCTTTCGGAGAGTCGAGGACGCTTATTATCCACATCCGTGGCATATCAATACGAAAGTGCGCAAAGGTGTCCTTCTCAACAGATACAGAGTCTACAGGACAATAAGCTCAGAGACGGGCACGTTCCTTCAAATTACACATATATGTCAATGTCTAACTGCTAAACCCTCATAGGCGACAGGGGTGTCTACAAGGCGTATGATTTCGGTCACCCTGCGGGATGCTCGAAAGCAGACAGGGTCATTATCAAAGCGTGGCTGTCCGCAACTGATCGTGAATGCGTTGTTGAACAACAGGTGTACGAAATTATCCGTACGCCTCCGGTTTCTGGGACTCCTGTAGTCCATTCCAGTGATTACGACAAGGAACATGGAGTTTTCGCGTTAGTACTTCAACGCCTGGGACCAAGTTTAGAAGAGGTCCTGGAGTTGTTGCCCAAGAATCAGCGTTTCGACGACCGAATGATCCTGGCGGTAGCCATTCAAATGGTAGGTCCTTTCATAAACAAGCCATTAAACCATGGCATCTGATAGCGCCCTAGTTGGACCGCTATAAGGATATACACGCCCGGGGAATCATCCACAACGGCATTAAACCCGGAAATATCTGCCTTCCGCCCTATGATTCGGGGGTCGAAACGCAGTTGTACGCCATTGATTTTGGACTTTCATTCCTGCTTGATGCGGCAGCCACGGAATTTCTGCCGAGTGCCCACCGTGCAGACACAGTGGGTAATAGGTCATATTTAAGTGCACTGGGTCATCATGGTATTAGTACGTGAACTTCCTGTTTTTATAACTGCGAGAAGGAAATCTCACTTTCAAAGCTCAATCACAGCGTGATGATCTAGAGTCTCTGGCTTACCTGCTTTCCTCTCTCCGCCACGGGGACCTTCCTTGGGACCCGCCAAAGGTTCGGAAAAGATCCCGAGTCACTATAAATACCATGGCGCCCCAGATATGGCGTCTCAAAATGGCGACTCCAGCATCGGTCATTTTTCGTGGCATGGATCAGTCATATTTCGATTTCTGGAAAGATGTCAAAGGGCTCGCTTTTGGCGAAGCCCCGGATTATGATACTATGAGAAAGCGATTTGAAGACTGTTGGAAACAAGGGGGGTATGGGGATGTCCCTGGTCGAGTCGATTGGTGGGAGGAGTTAGCGTTATATGTGAACAGCAGTTTATGATCTACTCGACTTTAATTCTTGGGTTTAGGGTTTTAAGATGTCATTTTTACTTTAGGATGGGCTCGGCAACGAATTTGATTGCATGTTTTGCACACCTTCGCGACAGAGGTCGTGTAAGTCTCGTGATTTGGAATTCTCTGCACGTGGCGAGTCAGATGGCTTAAATCTAATGCTCGTACCGTGAGGAAGTTTGGTCACCCCAGGCGTTCCGGTCCTTTATAACGTTTATTCCTACCCACTTCATTCAATTCACCTAGTCATTCTGCGAGCTTGTCTTTTGAAAAAAAAATTATGACCCTATGTATAAAGATATTAATGATAGCGTGCACTGTCATGGCGGATCTTCGCAATTCATGGGCGCACCGTTGGTGATATTAATTTTGAAAAGAATACTCTGCGGTGCTTTCAGGGAACCATTCCAAATTCAATAGAACACTGCTTCCATTAACTTTTAAATTGCACTGAATTTAACACACTTTCAACCTGATTGACACGAACCCCATCGGCCATCCTGAGGTTTATGCACCATTTAGGGTACTAAATCTTTTTGCAGTTTCTGAAGAATGTAAAAAGTGCTCCAGCTGTTGAACTTGAAAGCTTGACTTTTGAAATATTCGTTACCCTTATCACATCTAATTACCTATAATTCCAATTTCACGTGACTAATGGGCGCTTGCGTCTCGAAAAAGAAATTATGACCAGGTTCATCGGTTGTCAGTTTCCCACGTCCGACCGTTCTCGCGACTGCTTCGGTTTTTCATAGCGGGATTAACGAACTGCACGGGATGAAGGTACGGCTGGATCTGTTAGAGTTGATGTTGGCTGTAAGCTATCTCTTAGATCGCAGTTGAAGGATGTTGCCACGGCGAACTCGACGCAATCTATAGTCATATCAACCAACTGGAGACTAAGAACAGTTACAAAGTCGATCTTCTACTCATCTGTGGAGATTTCCAAGCTGTTAGGAACCATCAGGATCTCCAATGCATGGCTGTCCCAGATAAATACAAAGAGTTGAGACACTTCTACAAGTAGGTGCGAGCACGCGTTTACCATTTCAGGGTCATATAAATCTCACACATTGGGCAAGATACTACACTGAGGAGAAGAAGGCACCGATCCTAACGATAGTGATAGGAGGGAACCATGAAGCGTCCAACTATATGTGGGAATTGTACGAAGATCTTTCCATTGTTTATTGCATCTGGTTTAAACATTTAACGCAAGGTATCATGGTGGATGGTTGGCGCCGAATATATACTTCCTGGGCCATGCGGGGTGCGTTCAAGTCAACGGTGTTCGGATTGCTGGAGCTTCGGGTATTTTCAAATCTCATGACTTTCAGAAAGGTGCTGCGTGAACCCAAAAGCATGCCCGATGATCCAACTCACGAACTATACAGGGAGTTATGAGAGGATTCCTTACGATTCGAGTATGATTCGTAGCATATATCATATTCGGGAGTATTGTGTACGAAAACTTTCGCTCGTGCGTCGTCTTTTTCTTATGGAAAGGATAGCACTTTTAACCTACATTTCAGCTCTCTTCCTCAAGAATTTTCCTCTCACATGACTGGCCCCAATCCATCGAACATTATGGCGACATTAATGCTCTTCTCAGTCGGAAGAGGTTCTTGCGGGCAGATATCGACAGTGGCAGTTTGGGTTCCCCGCCATTGATGGGACTTTTGACCACATTAAAGCCTGAATGGTGGTTTTCTGCTCATTTACACACTCGTTATGAAGCAACAGTCTTGCATGGCGAGAAAGAAGGCGTGGCGGCTGAACCCACCCCAGGGCTAAATCCAGATGAGATAACCATCGACGATGATAACTTTGGGGACGAGTTAAACACCAAACAAGAGGTTACAGATGTTGTGGAGACGTCTGTATCGCAAAATCCGGATGAGATCACACTAGAGGACGAAGTAGAAGACGTCGTAATTCCACCGCCCCCTCTTCCTCCATCTTCGTCAACGAAATTCCTCGCTCTCGATAAATGTCTACCAAGACGTCAATTCCTCGAGGTACGTCTACCCCTTTCACATTAAATAACCGCTAAATTCATATGGCTAGGTCATTGACATCGAGACGGAAAACACACTTTCCAATAACTCAGATGGGGGACTTCCAATCTTAAGTTTCGATCCTGAGTGGCTCGCAATCTCCCGAGCCTTCCATCCCTGGCTTTCAACCGCGCGGGTGCAGCGCACATTTCCGGAAGAGGCTGAAGCGAGGGAAATGGTCACGAGGGAACTTGAGTGGGTAATGCAAAACGTACCGCGGAAGGTGGGGGAACAACTCCTGGTCTCAGAGTGTCAAATATTTGCGCAGACAGCGCCTGGGCCTGGAAGTGAGGGTTCCGCAAAGAACCAACAACGTGTGTCAGTTTCACAGGCCAGCACATCTCCCCGGCTAATAATACCTTGTTTCTACTCAGCACCGTGGTACACGAATCCTCAAACTGAGGCGTTCTGCTCAATGCTGGAACTCAAGAACAAGATCAATCCTCCTCCGCCGGGGTCGCAGTCTTTGCCAACGAACTTAGTTGAGCGATAAACTCCCAATAATGATTCGAGTTTTTTTCAGCAGCTGCTGCGATCGAGACAGTTCTGGCCACTTGACGTTTGACATCCTTCTGGCTACCCCGTTTGTCGAATCATCGGACGTTCGGCCCTGATGAGATGCATATTTTTGTTCAATCGACCCATTCCGTGGACAAACCGACTGGATGGGTCAAAGTATCAATTGTTATAATTCTTGGTGCACATAATCAGCCATTTTTCCCCACAATCAAACATTATCGACCGTCCAAAGTGTTGTGCATGTCTGACTTTCGTGAGTGTTATTGTTCACGCCAACATATTGATTTGGCAGTTGGAATCAAAACGCCTAGGTAAGACTATTCTGGCCGCTGTCAATGTCCACGTGCTTCTGGATTTGTTATTTCTCCTGTTAAAACATACAAGCGTATCTGGGGTGACTTCTATCTCAGTTCTGATAATGGCTGCCATTTCAGAACATATTATTCCCCCCCGCACCGAGTCTTCCTTTGGTCATGAACATGCAGGAATACGAGCCCGCCTACGCGCCACTTCTTTACAGTAAGGAACGTCGAGGAACGAAACACTAAGGAACCCGGCGGACCCTTACCCAGGCGGTGCCTGCCCTGCATAGATCGTCGGTATTCCGCTGACTTAACCTTCCAGATTATAGATGTTACCAAACTTGCACAATCTCTTACTGGATAGGGAATGCGGTGCAATCAGAATCATCCCCTTGATTTCGCCACATGGACGAATACTGAACGATCCTATGTTCCGTTCCAGGAACAATCTCGGGTCCTACTTCCAAGTTGCCTAGAACCATTCCCCACTGATCACCAACATTCTACCTGTCATAGTAGGGAGAATAGGGTAGGATCCCCAACACACTTTTAAGAAGGCCTAAGCTTGGTCTTTGTTCTTCATCCAGCTCGACGTTTATACCCTGTGAATGAATGACAATACATCCGTAATTGTACGGCACACAACTTCGGTGATTTCTCACAACTGACTTCCTTCTCCGCAGTACACGGCTGATCTTCCTAACTGATTGGTGGGATAAGTTTATTCTTATCTTTTCGAATGCTGTCCCATGTCCGATCCGTGATGCAGTCAGCACTGGCAGATTGACCATTCTCCCCTTAATCACCTCGGAACTATGCCATGGACCAATAGTCGTTCTTCAACGGATCTTACAGTCAATTTCAGGCAGGACGGCACGTCAACCTTAAGTTCAACCTTCTAACATGTGCGTGTCAGAGTGTTTATTCTCAACCTGTCGTTGATCTTCTAAATTCCAAGGTCAGGGAGCCTGTGTTTGATGGCAGATTATGACAAGTGCGGGGGTTGTGCGAGACAGGACGTCAAAGAGTCGCACACGCATGCGTCCTTTTCCGCGACGGAAGCCTTCTGGCATGACCCAGGATGATTCACGGCATTCACCTGAGGTCACCTGGCGTTTTGAAATTGCGTGCTCAATTTACCTATCCGTCAAAGCGCTTCTTTTCTCAACCAGGGGTTCTGGATAGCTAACTCAAACTACATCCGTTGAACGTTTGGCATCTTTGACTTACCCAATGGCTCGAACAAGCTTTTGCTATGCAGTTTGAATTTATCAACTTTCGAAACCGACCTACTGTTCGTCCCTATGTTATTCCAGGTCGACCCTTCGGCCGTAATGTACACGAGATATCTAAAATTCATTTCTTAGGTTAGCGAACCTAGATCGTGGCGTTAGGCGAAAAGCCTTGTGACAGACCGTTCGGAATTTCTATCCTCCCTGGTTCCCATGCCTGACATACAATATCGTCGTTTCCACTGCAAATCAGGTTCGCTCGCTTAGTATTCTTGATATCGGAGACTCATATCAAGGATTTGGCGCTTTCTGTCGTATTGTATAGGACGTAAACTTGGGGTCGACGGGCATCTGACCACGACAAGTTATACGCTCAAACCGGAGATTGTAATGTCGGTGATTTTTTCTTCCGTTGCCGGGGCCGGCACTAGAGGTTGTTTACAACTGAGGCCAACATTATATCTGTGAAGGTCTTCTCGATTTCTCCTGCGATATATTCGGGATTTTGGATTTTTAAGGATTGTCTCTATGATTAACTGGTTGATCCGTTGTGTTGCAGTTCTTCTGTCTCCAATGGGTTGGCCTCGCTAAAGAGACACAAACCGGTCAGCTGAGATTTACACCTCCAAGCGACTTATCTCCCTCGTCGGCTATCTCTTGGGCAGCATGGTCTTGCAGCCTAATCGACGATGAATCGCGACGTCGGTCTAGTCACCGTCACCGAGCTACCATGAATCCACGCGAAACCTTCCCTCGTTGCTCTTACCTTCTCCACCTCAACCTTGGACAGGCATAAGCGCTGAATACCACATTGGATCCATCACCCCTGCAAGGGTGTTGCTCAGGTTGGGCAGCAATTGACTCTTGAGTGTTCCATCCGGCACTTTTACCAGAGACTAAACCTGAAGGGGGAGGACTGTCGGACCCATAATCGCCGTGATCACTCTTTGTGGCAGGCAAGCATACCACAGCCGCATTTGTACGATCACCGATACTTGTTTGTGTTCCGTGTTAAGTGGGTATCGTCTGCGAGACTGCGACCATGGCAATTGCCCGTCTTGGCGGAATACGCACATGCACACCCCCTGAGTATAGTGCTAGTTGAACAGCTTCAAATGATTCACCTGAGGAAATTTATCCACCTATATCAGTATTACCGCCATTGGAAACGCCGAGAAAATAAAATCCATCACTTAAGAATAAAGTTGGGAATGATTGAATCTAAGAGGTTGAGCGATTTTATGTTTCTGTGGACTCCCCCCCCCCCCCC
>MU150262.1:124520-172077 GCA_015584075.1 Collybia nuda
TTTTTTTTTGGTATTGAATGAGGGGTTCGGTACCGGCCCTGGGTCGTGGTATTGAGTTGGAGATTTGGGAATGGGAATGGGAATGGGATTGAGAGTCGAGTCATGCTGGAGCTTCAGCCTCAATTGCGTAGGGTCGAGTTGTGGATTTTTTGTGCGTGTGCGTGTGTGTGTGGGTCGGGGTCGGGGTCGGATATTTGGCGGGCCTGGGGGACCACTGCGCCGAGTCGAGCTTCAAGTTGGGTTTCCTACTACTACCTCTATTACTTCCACCAATCCCACTGGTGTTCCTGGTATTACTGCCTATCCTTATCCCTATCGATCAACGATTAATGAGGGCGTTATGCAGGCTGTTCCTGGGCCTTGGTACCTTGCATATTCATGCATTCCTAGTCGCGGTTCCTCTTACCGCATTCCGCGCGTGTTGTTTTCCCGGAGTGGGTCTCCCGTTATCCTATCATTGGTTATTCCATTATCCCGATCTTGCCTTCTCCATGATGTGCACTCCTGATCTCACATACATCCCACATACGGGAACCCAGAAGCCCAGGCTTCTTCCGACATTGAAACGACTCGCACGCAGGGGTCTGGCTGTCCCACTCGGAAGCCTGAAGCCAGTTGGACCACGCGTCCCGTCCGTCCGTCCGTCCGTTCGTCTGTCAGGCCCCCCGAGTCGGAACCGAACAAAGAACGCGAGTGTCAAAAAAAAAAAGTCGAGCCCGAATCCGAATCCGAATCCGAATCTGAATGTCAAACGTCAATATTTCAATCACGATTCAGACCTGCAGGCTTGAGACGCGAGAGCTGAGGCAACTAGTAAGTCGAGGATAGTCCTGACCCCCGAGTCAACTAGAGCTTCCAAGTCGTGCGTGTAACAAACCCGCGCACATGCCGTATACGCCCAGGGAATGAAACGGCAAAGCGCGATACATCTACAGAGGGACGGGGGACGGGGGGCGGGGGATCGACGCGTCCGATGTGTATGCATGTATTGTCGAGGGACGCGTCCCTCCTGATTGTTTGTACCGCGTTAGGCGTTGGATTAGATTATCTGCGGGACGGAAGGGCGGGGTCGGGGGGCCTGGGCCTGGGCCTGAGCCTGAGGCTGAGCTGTATCCTGTATCCTGTAACCTGTAACCTGTATCCTGAATCTGAATCTGAGTGAGAATGGGTATGGGAGAGTAGTGTTGATCGTGATCGATATCGTTAGTTGGGTTAACGTTTTGACAGCGGGGCATCCGGTGTATTAGCGTTAGGTCTGTGTTGTTGTTCATGCCCAACTTTGTCACGGTATTGTGGGTTTGTTGTGGCAGCGGGTCGGGTTGGGGGTGTGATTCGTGATGTGTTTGATGTGGTGATGGGGAGATTAGGGGGAACGGGTGGGTTTTTGGGCCGTTGGAATTAGAGGGCTGAGAGGGTGAATGGAAGGTTGAGGATGGCGGGTGTGATGTATTCGTTTGTTGATGTTATGTTTATGTTTCTGCAGAAGGGAAAGAAGAGCGTGACAATTTGGTATGTTGGATGAACGGAAGTATTGTGTGATATCATACAACAAAGAATGGAGGCGTTTAGAGGGAATCGACGACACACAGGCGTCAATACGCAGCGCCCCGACGCAGACTTGCTCCGAGTCTGTTCCTGTTATGCATGGAAGACCCTTCAAGGTAAATAACATCGGATTCATATGACTATGCATTTTGATTGCCATAAGGATAAACATAAACACAAACACAAGCGGTAATCGCGATTCACGATGCCGGGGCGGGCAAGGGCGATAAGCAGGCGCGGGGATCTGGATCAAAATTGGGCTGGAGGGATCGGCACGTGCGGAAGGATGGGAGCGAAAGGATCGGGGAGACACTGCAAATTTCAATATTTTTGTTCACTGCTACACAGCGAACGGACCACAACATGCACATACAAAGGCAGGCAGAAGGGAAAGGAAGGAAGGAAGAAGAGAAGCAGAAACCGGAAAAAAAAAATTGACAAAAAAAAAAAAAGATGGATACGCCAAGCCTGTTTTGGGCCTTGATGGAGACCCGGGAGATTGGGTCGGTTCCGGGGTCTCCGTGCAGGGTCTAGGGTGTCGGAGGGGCTGGGGGCAGAGCCTAGTGGGGATGTGACGGTGCCTTGGTTGGATGTTTTTCGTTTTGGGCAGCCACCCCCCTCTCGTCCTATCGCATTCCGTCCAGGAGATCAGGCACCTTTCCTTATATCTGCCCATTCTTTTTCCAGCCAGCCCGTCCTTTATTTTTTTTGGTTGTGTTGTGTGCTACGCGTGTGTGCTACTGTTGTGTGTTTTTCGTTACCGTTATTGCCTTTTCTTTTTTTTTCACTCCACGTTTATTTACATGGAGCGCAATTCGACTTCCTCCCCTGAAGGAACCACACCCCCTGATTCAACACCCACCGCTATCGCTGCAGGCACCGACGACCACCGTGCCCAGATGGCTGCGATCGTCGCCTCTAATCTTTCTGCCAACTCCGTCGCTGCCCCCAATAAGCGCTATCGCCCTGCCCCAGCAAAGACCTTCCAGTGCAGGGGGTATGGCGAGTGCCGCATGGTCTTTTCGCGCAGCGAGCACCTCGCTCGTCACATCAGGTCAGTCATCTCCTTTCTCCCCCCCCCCTCACTCACTCCATACTCACTGACTCGTCCGACTCTTTGACCTGCATGGCAGAAAACACACCGGCGAGCGCCCATTCACCTGCCACTGCGGCAAGCAGTTCTCGCGGCTCGACAACCTGCGCCAGCACGCGCAGACCGTACACGCCGACAAGCAGGACCAGAACGAACGCATGATGCGCGACCTTACCTCTCTCCACGCCACCATGGCCGCCGCCAACAAGGTCGGCAACCCCCGCGGTGCACGCAGGCCTAACCCCCCTCCGCCTCTCCCGCTCCATCAGCAGCAGCATCACCAGCAACAACAACAACAACAACAACAACAACAACAACTCTCGCACCAGCAGCAGCATCAGCAACAACAACAGCAGGGGCAGGGGCACCAGCACCATTCGCTATCACACTCCCCCCCTGCGCTCGAGCACGTCAAGCAGGAAGAGCTGCACCTCCCCATAGGCCCGGGGTCCGCATACGACGCCCCCACGCCTACAGGTCCTTACGGGGCGTGGAGCGGCCTCGACGAGCACCCGGGTGCCCCGTTCCTCCCTGGCGAGCCCTTTGGCTTCTCCCCTCCCGATGCCGCTACCACCGTCGTACCGGGAGGGAGCGGGAGCCGGCCGACGACGAGCGGGGGTGGGGAGCGCTCGCTGCCGCCCCTGAGCGCGATTGTGAACCAAGGGTTTGGGTATGGGCAGCAGCAGCACCAACAACAACACCAGCAACAACAACAACAACAGCAGCAGATGAACCATAGTAATCAACATAATCAACACCAGCATCAACACCAACACCAACATCAACACCAGCACCAGCACCTCCTCCCACCAGCATACCGCCGCCCCCCGTCCTCCTCTTCCCCGTTCTACCCCACCCCCCCTTCAGGCGGGTCCAAGCCCTACTTTGGCTCCGGCTCTGGCTCTGGCGCTGGGGCGGCGGCGGGCTACGAGCGCGGGTACGGCGACGCACAGGGCCAGCGCGGGTACGACCGTTTCGAAACGTCCGTCTCGCCCGTCGCGTCGCACGCGTCCACCGGCACGAGCGGGACTGCGCCTGGAGGCGGGGGAGGGGGCGAGTCGTCCCCGTTTTATTTCCACCCGCCCGAGCAGCCTTCACATTCGCATTCGCAATCACACCAACACCCACACCCGCACGCCCATGGCCACACCCACACCCAGACTCCTCCCTCACACCAGGGACAGGGACACCCCCAGAACCCACGTAAACGCGGGTTCGGCGACCTCAACGACCTCTCACCGTCCGCCGCGGGGGCAGGCGTCGCAGACTACGACTACGGCTCGGACTCGCGCCCGCAGTCCCGCCGGCTCTCGGTCATGGAGCTCTGCAACGACGACGTGTCCGGTGTCGGGGCCGGTGCGTTCCTCCTCTCCAGCATCAGCAACCTCAACAGTATCAACAACATGAGCGGGATGAGTGGGGTGGGAGGAGGAGGGGGGGGAGGGGGGAGTAGGCCGGGGACGGCGTCGGGCGCGTTGTCGGCGCTCCATATTGTGGATACAATGCCTCTGCCTGGACAGCAGAGGAGCCCGCGGAGCCCGCCGTTTGGGGGGTATGGGTATTATACTGGCCAGCAGCAGCAGCAGCAACAGCAACAACAGCAGGAGTACGGGGGCGGGGGCTCGCCTCATGGGAGCATACACGGGAGTCTCAGTGGCGGGAGCACCAGCGGCGGCGGCGGTGGGGGAGGGGGAGGGGGGAGCATGAGCCGGAGCGCGAGCGGGAGTGGGAGTGGGAGCGAGGGTGGGAGTCCGCATTTGCATGGGGAGAGGCGGGGGAGCGCGGGGTCCCCGCCTTCTTCCTACCAACAACACCCTGGGGGGCAGTACGCGCACTATCCGCAGGGGCAGGGGCAGGGACAGGGGGGGTATATCTCGCCGTCGCCTTCGCAGACGACGTTCTCCCCGCCGCCGCCGCCGCACCACGGGGGGTACCTCTCCCCGCCCCTCTCGACGAGTGGATTTGCCCCGCCGTCGCCTATGTCTCCCCACCCACACTCCCATTCCCATACACATCCACATCCACAAGCGCAGCAGAATCCACACGGACACGGACACGGACACCCGCACCCGCACGCACACGCACACGCACACGCGCATACGAACGGATTCGGGCACCCTCCATCCCCACATACGAGCACCTTTGCTCCGTCGCCCGCTCCCAGCGGGGGCGGGCCGGGGTTTGTGTCGCCCGCACCGTCGTCGGCGGGGTACATGTCGCCGCCGCCGCCGCCGTTACCGCTATCCCCTACGTCTGGATCTGGCTCGGGAGGTGGGAGTGTGAGCGGGTCTGGGGGAGGGGGAGGGTATATGTCGCCTTTACCTCAGAGAATGGGGGGGAGGGGATACGTCCAGCAGCAGCAGGGGCACCAGGGGCAGGTGCAGGGACAAGGACAAGGACAAGGACAAGGACAGGGACAGGGACAGGGACAGGGGGGGTACCAGGAGATGGGGGTTGTGTATGAGAGGGGGATGGGACAGATGGGGGGCGTTGTGGGTGGGCAGATGGGGGCGGGGCAGATGGGTGTGGGAGTCGTGTACGGGATGAGGGTGTGAGGTCGCGGATGTGGATGCGGGTTGGTTTTGTGGGGATTCCCAATACCCATGGATGGACCCCCCCAACCGCTGTTGGAATTTTTTTCGTTTTTTTTTCTTTTGGGTTTTTTTTGTGTTGTGGGTTTTTTGAATACTTTTTTTTCGTTGGCCCTTGCTTGCTCATCGCCCCCCGCCCCAGTCCCCGCCCCCGCCCCCGTCTTGCGTTGTTTTACTCTACGTTACCCTACTTGCTTATTTGGTCGTTGTATATAATTGTCTCTACCCCCCCCTCCCCCTTCCCTTCCCAACGTTGTTTCTGTCACCACCACTGCTACTGTCACTGTCACTGTCACTGCCACTGCCACCTCCAATGCTCAGGCTCCCACTCTCCTGTACACTGTACTCCTTATTCTTAATCTTTTGCTTCCCCTCACCTTCTTACACCCCCTCACACCCGCCCCGGCCCAATCCCCCATCCCTGGAATCTCGACAACGAGCATCGAGCATCGACTGTTGGGTCTGGGTTCACATGCGACTATACGACATACATTCCCACATCATACGTTTTCTCCATACACAACACCAACAAAAAACGGACTTTTTTTTTTTTTCTTTTTTTTTTTTTTTTTTTTTTTTTTTTCTGTGTAACCTCCCTCGCTCCCTTCCATACCTCCATTCCTCTCTGTGTCTGTCCTCGCTATCTCACCCAAGTCCCAAGTCCCAAGTCCCAAGTCTCAAGTCCTGAATCTCAAAAAAATCACTTATCTTACAACACGCACGTTTTTATACGTTTTTGTTTTTTTTGTTTACATCTTTTGTTACTTTTCTTTTGCGTTTTTTTGTTTTTCTGTTTCTGTTTCTGTTTTTGATGTGTGATATATACCTATTTTCCTATTTTTACAAAAACCCACTCGTTGCTCCTGTGTGGTGTATTTTTCTTTTTTTTTTTTTTTTTTTTTGAACTGATTGATTTGACTGAGAATTGTACTTTTGACTTGACGGTGGCTTAATTTGACGTGTTGTTGCTTTACTGCCCCCCACGGCTTTACTACTCCGTCTTTTTTATTATTATATTAGTATTACGCACTACGCACTACGCACATCCGATACGCATTTTTTTTTCTTTTACGCAATTACGCCCTTGCATATAGTTAGTTGTCACCTTTTATTTGTGGTATTATTATACTTTAAAACGTCTTTTTTTTTTTTCTTTTACTTTTCTGTGTAGGTTCAAATTTAAGTATCATGTTTCGCTCGCTGCTGTCTACTTTTTCTTTTCTGTTTTTTTTTTTGTTTTTGTTTTTGTTTTCATTGTCTACATATTGGATAGTGGTTATCTCTTGGAAGTTTGAACGTGGAAATCCCGTCGAGCTGTGTTCCCGTCCCACCGTGTGTGCTGTATGCTGCTGTGTGGATGATATCGGCCTCTTTTGCGCTCGCCTCCCGATCTTTATACCAACCGTAACCATAACCACGTTCCTCGCGTCCGCCACTCTCTCCCGTACCCCGCACCCTACAGCTAGCTCTATGTAATTAATACCCACGGATCCCGGCCCCCCCCCCCCCCCCCCCCCCCTTCCTTTTTTTTTTATATGCTCTTGATCAACTTGATAAACTTTATACCCATACCCGTGTCCGTACATTTATCTATTCACCAATATCGCTTGTTTCTGCCTGCATTAGGGTGTACCCCCGCACCCAACGTTCAACGTACGTATTGAGTCAGACTTGATTCAGATATATAATCATAGTATAACCCGGTACCGAGTTCGCATAGTGGCCTATAATGACTAACTAACTAACTTGCTCGCTCGGCTGTCTGTTTGACACATAGGGAGGAAGGACCCGCGCCCCACCCCCCCCGCCAGAACACCACCAGCCATGAGTACTGAGTGAATACGAAAAAGAAATAATAATAAAAAGAGCGATCCGCAAGGACCTCGGGGGGCGCGCCTAACGCACATGGGGCTAAATGGGAGAGCGCTAGCGCTAGCGTGACGCGTCTGGTGTCTGGCGACTCGCGAGGGATTTGATGGACTCGGACGCGGACCCCATTGTAAGTAAAATTGTATTGTATTGTATTGTATTGTATTGTATTGTATTGATATTGGAGTAGGTGCTCACGCTATACCATTTATGTACAACGTGGATTGGAATATGGACTCGGGACAATTGTGGATGGTTCAGACTGGGATAGGTGTGTTTGGCATTAATATTACGAGGGTGGGGGGACCCTGTAAATAGTATCGGTGAAATTTTACTGATATCGACGGCCCTCAGGGTCTGCTCCTTGTATTGATATTATATTTGCGCGCAATACTTGGATGTGGGTGGAGATCCACGCGGATATCGGATACTTGTGGTCGTACGCGGCGCAGTTGTCTTTCCTTGTACTCGCTTCGACGCCTCTTAATCCTCGTGCTGTCACTGTCAGTCGCCAGCCTGAGTCTGAGCCTGAAGTGTCACGGGGCGGGCGTACTGCGGCGTGCGGGACCCGGGGTCCGGAACCCGAGTGGTGGGCGACGGGCGGGGAGGCTAGTGCGCCCCTAGGAACGAGGATGGTGATAGATGAGCGGATAGCTCGGACCATGACCCTAGTACATAGCACAAGTCAACAGTTTTTAATTTGGAGGATCTTGCATCAAATGTAATTTTGTAAAATTGGGGTGTTGGAGATGTATCGCAGCGATCTTGCCAGCGAGTCAAGTCACGACGTATGTCATGATCGTTATACCGTATTATAGTATACGACGTGTTGGGAGTTTTGGACGTGATTGTGCGTGTATCTCGGATGGGCTGATTGGTAAATGGGATTTGACTCAGTTGGGGGTACGCCGGGGGATGTATGGGGGAATCGCGCTTCCAGGGTCCGAATCTCAAAATCCAATTGTTGCACTCTCGTCATGCTAGTGGGTTCTCTTGGTTCGGAGATGCTCGGATCGGCACATACGTACAAGACAACGGCCGCGGTCTTTTCATATTCTTGTATGTACACAAGATCGCAACGAGGTAGATTGCAGACGGATACCGCGAGTCGATTAACCTCTTCCTCGTTCGCAGCGTGGCCGTTTTCTGAGATACCGATACGATACAGATCTGCGTCGCATCAGGGCGTGTTCTGCATGCAAGTCACAGGCTCCAGGTTACCATGGCTCCGCCCAACGCCTGATGATAGCTCATGATGCCTGATGGCGCGTCATGAGCCCAGGGTCCCCGAGATGGCAATAGATGGAATAACAGCATCTCCAACGAGGCAAAATGAAATCTGTGTAATGGACCCGCTTTGATATGAGGAGGCCGGCTCCCCGAATACCGATCTGTGGTGACAAAATTCGAAGATACTCCTGCTTCTTCTCGACACGCACACGGCACACGGTGTTCGTTCCACGGTTCTCGCCCACCATTACCAATCATGGGCTTTCAAGAGCCCGAATCATCAAGAGTCCAACAATACCTGCAGAATCACAGATACAGACATTCGATGATTGCAAAGCGTTAAAACAGCCGACCGCGGTCAGGGGTTCATACACCCTAGTCTAACCATATCCGCAGATAATCATGCCTTCGTATCACAATCTCCAGATTCGGGGTTCTTGATGGGCTGAAATCAGCGAACTTTCGATAGATGGGTGGATGAACGGAGAGGAAATTTTTTTTTTAGTTGATTCGAAGGCCAGATGCCGAAAACAGCGAACATGCCAGTGGTCTGATGACCTGTGGGCGTGGGACCAAGCACGGCAGCCGGACCGGCAGGGAAGGATAGGGGGATAGCCAAATAGGAGGCAGGGGAGATCCTTGCTTACCCGCAACACGCACACCGGGGAAGGAGGAAGGAAAACACAGAGAACGCAGTCGGTATTTATGGACTTTTTTGACGCTGATCAGGTCCTCAGGACCCAGGACCGCATTTTCGAAGACGGGCGCCTCGGAGGAAAAAGTAAATAAAAAAATTGCTTCCTTTCGTTGCTCGTTCCTGAAAATCCGCTCCACAGCGATGAGGAACAGCAGGAACGCGCAGGAACACGCCCCGGAAAGCCTAAAAGTCCCCCTGGGGCCTTGTTGCTGCGATCAGTCGTGACGTTAATTATCGCTTGATTGTCGGGCACGGGTTCGCACATTGCGGTGCAGGGGGGGTGCGGGAAGGGGGGCTTCATGGCTCAGAGATGATGGCGCACGTCGCGGGCGCTGGTTACCTGATATGGATCCAGTGCTGATCCACACCGTGAGTACACGCCCATTTCACAAAAACGTTACGATTATCACATTAATGATATCGATCGATGAAGATGGTGTAAGAAGACAATATTAATGGAAACACTATTCAGCCCGAACTCCACGACCGATTCCGGTGAGGTCCGTGTCCCATGTATAGACGCAATTTTTCTAGAACCTAGCTTCTCAGATGAACAAGCACGACGCACACGGGTCATGATAGAAGATGGATAGATTGTGAATTCATCTAACACTCATCTCGGAGACGAGTTTTAGGGTACGTAAATTCGGGCTGTCCATCCATCAAGCTTGATTCTATGGAAGAATGAAAGCTGTGAAGGCCGAGTATTAAATGCCCACGCCCCCAGGATGCCACTGCGTCAGAATCCCATACCTTGGCTAACTGTTCCACCGCCGATATCGATTTATTAGAGTGGCCTCTGCACCTGTAATAAATGACCTTTGAATAATTATGCTCGCGAAATATAGCTTAAAAACGGTTTATTGTCGGGGTGTATTTGATTCAATTGATATGTGATTGAACATCAATGCAGTCAGAACTCGACTGTGCAGCGCCATCCGTGATTAAGTATTTATAGACACAGCGGCTTGATAGTGCCATGTAAAACTAGAGTCTCGCATCTCGACACACCCTCCTGTCCGTGATAATATCAGGTTGGTGGTGACATTTTACTTCCAGGCATCAGTACAATAATTCTCAGGAAAAGTAAGTTCAATAGATGGGCGGGAAGTTCCGATTCTAGAATAAAAGATAGATTCTAAAAACATGAGACTCCGCAGAAAACCGAAGTTTATCTATAAAATGCCCACGCACGGAATGAAGATACACTTATACACACATCTATAGCATTCAACCTGAGGATGTTTGGGAAAAATCAATTCTATAGATCGCATAGGGTGGGGTGGGGTGGGGTGGGGGAGTAGTGGTCTAATTCTAAAAATCTAAGAGCAAGAGTAAATCTAAAAGCAAGAGGCCTCGTAAGAAAAAACGGAGTTTATCTACAAAGCCCCGTGTGCAGAAGGAAGATCTAGGCTGAAAAAAAAGGTCTACATAAACACAAAATCTAACGAACAATGTGAATCAAAGAAAGAGAATAGGAAGCAAGAGGCCAGGAAGCAGGCTCATATCTACATAAATCTCTGTGTGAAACGAAGATTCGACACAAAATCTAAGTGGTAGCATCTAAAAAACGAAGTGAATCATAGAAAGGTTATAGGAAGAAAGAGGCCAGGAAGCGGGCTCATATCTACATAAATCTCTATGTGGAACGAAGATTCGACACAAATTCTAAGCGGTAGCATCTAAAAAAAAAACGAGAAAACAAGACGGAAACAAAACATACAAACCTATCTTGAAACCTATCTATAAGAAATCAACGCGTATCATGACAGAACACATGATTCAGTCTATAACGCGACCACACTGGAGCAAGAAGGCGGAGACGACGCAGGCTTCCAGTAAGCCGGCCTGAATTGCCTGTGGGGTCATCTCCAACTTGACAGTATTATCTCCACGGGTGATCTTGGCGAACATCTCAGCCGGACTCCCGCTGGAATACATCTAGGAGGCGGGTTGACAATGAAGGTCGAGTGGGGTTTTTAGTAGGTTGGAGACTTACACAGATGGAATCACCGCCCGGGACCCATGAGTAGTACCGTCCTTTGACCGCCATCGTCCTGGATCTTAACCAGAGAGTTAGTTTCTGCAGAGAGTTACGTTAAATATATGTAGACGTACGTCTGATTGGCTGCGAGAGCAAGCCACTGCGAGACGCGCTGGCTTGCAATGATGCCACGAATCTCGACGACCGGGTGCGCCTGCCATTCGATATATGCAGCAGCGTTCGTCTCGACGTCCTGGAAGATCGTGAAGCGCGGGTCTGCGGGGTCGGTCATGACCTGGAAGAACTTCCTCGCCTGCGGGCCGACGACGACCGAGTTGAGGATGGACGAGTTGTAGTTGAAGGTGAAGGTGACGAAGGGAAAAGACATGGCTTAATTTCTGAGTGTGGGTGGGTGATAAACTGGTAGATGTTGAGTGCTAGTTGGACTTTATTCGTTGAATTTGTTCCGTTGAGAAGAGAGCCATTGACTCTGCATTTATATGCTCAACGATCCTGGGGGAGGCCTACTACTACTTCGGAACGCACTGGCCTCTTTCTCCGGAGACGGAACTAGAGGCAATAGTCGTTATTGATTCTAAGGCGGACTAGGGCTCGGAGGAAGCGTATGTCCTGATTATCTTGGCAAGGCCCACTGGAGAAGTAACGAACCGCATGGCTGTGGGATGAAGCAGCGGGTGCTTTTCGCCTGGGGATGAGCGTGGTTTTTCGGAGGAAGGAGAAGTCATTGCGAAAAGTATTGTGCCGATTACGATGTAGGGCCCAAGTGAGTTCGTAGGCCAGCGGGACCATTAGGAGGTACAAAGTCATTATGATATCATTGTCCATGGATGACCGCAACAACGGTAGGCGCCCCTCAGAATATGAAAAGTATTTTTTTCTCCAGGAAAAATGATCCATGAATAATGGAACGGTCAGCTTCTGAGGCTTGGATCACCGTCACGAAAGAAGCCTCGCAGAAGGAAAAAGGGCGATGCAGGGGGACGTTTCATGGTCCATGTGGAGTTTTGAACACTACAGAAGTAAAATATAAACGCAAGAGAGTGTTGGAAGCGAGCTTGGATTAAATTCAGCACCGTGAGGTTTGAAAAGCTGACAACCTTCCTGGCACACTTGAGTACATCAGTAATGAGTTAAGCTCAAAGTACGAAACTGTACGTACTGTACTTCGTTACAGCCAAGGCAGGAATCTAGGAGTAAAGTAGGTTGTTATGTTTATGCTATGAAAAGCACAATAAAATGGGGGCGAAAATTACCAAGCGCAGGGAGCCGCTAGTATTGGTACTCCAAGGAGAAGGAGAACAAACTTCTGTTCCCTGCAGCGGAGGCGCGAGTATCAGACTCATACATGCGTTTAGGCACACGGATCGAAAAATCTGTCACCTGGATCACCAGAGATTGGTTGGGGCAGTAGTCAGTTCCCGGAAATGTTTCACGTTTCTTTACACTGCATGCTGTACTTTGCGAGATTCTATTATGGTAGAAGGACCAAGGTGCCCGGAAAATAAAGATACACCCAAAGCAGAGTTTTAAAAGTTTGGTTTTCGGACAACATGCTCGGAAATTAAAACGCGTTCATCATGTGATCATGACGCATCAGCGTGACCTGACTCGGAAAGAGCCTTCCTTACATGCCCGGTAGATATTTGGAACTGTCTTAATAACCTAGCGAAGCCTGGAAGATCGAAGTATATAGAAAGAAACATGCATACCTAGAAGAAGTCAATGAGAAATAGAATATACATATTTGGTGAAACTCGTATGCAGGCCAAGTATAAAAAATATTTTAGGTTTAACCGCCAGTTGAGACGCTGTTTGTTGCCCGAAAATGGACGCACGACATCGAGTTACTACACTTAGTCCCAAGCATTTTTACGGTACGGATTTATTCGGGTATTGGAGACTTTTCGAGAGCGGCACGCCAGTACGGGGCTTCTCCATCTATGCTATTGCGGGGGCTTGGGACAATCTAACTCTTAGATCTGAGGATAATGATCCAACTTGTGGAATATTAGTTGGAAATTTCATGGGTCCGGTTCGTGTTACCATCTTTCGGCAAGTGAGGAAGTAGCATGGTAAATGGGGAGTGAAGGGAAAGCTGACAGGGCACATTCCTGCGGGTTGTGATGCCCGTTCGGGATCCCAGCTTTTTACCGTGCTGTTCTCCGGTGTAAAGAAAAAAGGGAAAAAAACCGAATTCGGCAATCCTAAGCCATGTCCAAAGGCACACTTGAAAGGAAAAATCTCTCATGCAATCGATATTCGGTTGATTATTGAATCGGCACGAAGTTCCATATGACTCATTAATTTCTTGGCCCCAACGTCTATATAGAAAGCCCGCTACGCCGACTGATAGGGAAGAATGCTCCCATGGCTCGAATGTACTTAAAGAAACCTTCCGTGTTTCAAAGCTGAGCAGAGGGATGGGGCGGCGGCAATCTTTCCCAAGTTTCGATGATCCGGATCCTAAAAGTGTTGATCAGCTGGTAATTGAATTCTGGTGAATAGCCCACTCACTCATGATGTTGGATGATGTTCTTTGTAATACAACAGGTCATTCCCATTCACTACCCAAGGCATAATTTCTATTTTTTCTGGCGCCGAGAATTGCGCGGATTCCACTTCTGAGCACGAAACGGCCTGAGGAGGACAGGGAACGTTGGATGATCCTAAAGCTCGACGTCCATCTGACTGTAGTGGGTGAGATGGGCCTCATTCTCTGAGGATGGATAGGAAACGCTACCTTGTAGTAATGACAAATATGTGGAGCCGTGGGTGATGCGGGTAAGGAATATCTATTGGAGCCAGTTATGTATAGAACTCTTGAAAAGCGTCCGAAGAGTACGTACATGCAGTCAAATATTGAGTAGGCCGCCGTATATGAAGTGGCGTACGGGGAAACAACAAGGGTGTGACCACTATTATCGACTGTTGGACAAGCGAAATCGCATGTTACAGGGGCGGCCCCGGCCAATAACGGAATAAGTCCAATAAAGAGTGTGTAGATGACCAAGAGCATGATATAACTCTTGGGGACTTCGTCGTCGAAAACGACTGTCAAGAATGTAGTGACCGTTGGAAGCAAGAGCGACGTGGGAAATGGTCCAGACCACAAGACCTGCTGATCAAACTGACACACTCGTTGATAGGGTCATCGCCTCCTTACAATATTCGTCCTATCGCCCAAAGGAAGTTCAAAAGACAGATTCGTAGAGTATGGTCAGGTAAATGGTTGGAATGAAAGGGAATGGGCGTCTGAGGTGACCAATTTTTTTTTACGGCAGAGACCAGATCCAGGCCATTGTACCACGTGCGGATAAATTCGGATCACGAGACCTACGTGAAGACGCGTCAATTTAAGGTTCGTCACCCAACCCATTCTACGACTTGACACAAAAATATCAACCAAATACTCAAAACCAACAAAGCCAAGTAGAGTTTCCATTTGCATGTTACCTCAGCACCCGCCACATTCGGACTTGACTTAGAGCACCTTGAGATCCGTCTTGTTCCTAATGATCCTTAAAGAAATATCTTATAGTATCATAAGTATCTACCCCACCCATAGTGAGCCCTTTAATACCCCTGTGGAAATAGGAAACTCTTGAGGGATTAGCCTTGAGCTCAACAAATGTACCGTACTAACAAATGGGTATGGATGTACTTTTACAGGCATGTGGAGGGGTATTTCTATATGTATACACAGACCGTGTTGAAAGGCTGATAAATATTCTATCCGACAGATCACAGCCTCTCTCCTTACGATAGGCATCCTTCACCATGTCCGGGCGATTTTTCGGAAGCTAGAAAACGAGTCACGACTGGTTTGATATGCTTAAATTACACTTGAGGGATTTTGGGTATTCATTGTCGCTCTGTCGCCTTATGACCTTGAAGCCGCGTCCAACGGTTAATGTTGGACCGTTACCCCGAACCTTCAACCCTAGGTTGCCAAGAAATATTTTTGATATAGTGTTCATCAGGAAAAATACACGTCTTTACGATGTCAACTTGAATTAACCGAGGTTGAGCGCCCAGACCTCGCGATCACCGTACTCAACAGTGCCGAACAAGTCGCAGGCGCTGTAACGAAAATAATTGATTATTCGAGTACTTTGAGTCGGAACGAGCATGGGACCGAGGGTTCTAAAACCGATGACAGCTTCTGTCTCCTTAGGGTGCGCGTGTATTAAGCGCCTCACTTCTACTTCATTTTGACTGTTACGATTGTCACTCATCGACTATCCAGATTCCAGACGCGTTTCGACTCCTGTGAATATTCAGTGTTATTAGGCCGCGGACTGAGAAGGCCTTCTTTTGGTGGTGTGACCCACCGGAACTGATACGTGTGAGTAACATACAATATATCGTCTTTCAGAGCAAGGCTAAATAAAGTCGAATCACCCCTTCCCAGTGACACCGCTTGATATGTTTTTTTTTTCCAGATCTCTATTTTATTGGCGATAGTTTCAATTGCACACCTATCTTAGATATCTCCTCGGATTCAAATATAGGTATTTTGGTTTTTCATTAGGAACAATTCTAGGACACCGGCTTGCATTCTTACTCCAGATGCGGTGCACAAACATATCATGATATATCCGTGTCGCTAATACTTATAGACGAATCTAGAAAACTCGTACAGATTCTTGACATATTTTATAACATGAATCTCTCACCGCGCATGTTCCTGCCCGTCCAATCCGTGAGACCAATCGAACAGGTGGGGAAAACCACATATTATTGATTGGCCTACTAGCCAGCACCCAACAAATCTCCGATTTCTGAGATTTGATCCCCAATCCTAACATCAGGGCGGCAAAGTGAGTGTAATGGAAACGTTGGACACATGCCACCTATTATCTAGGCGCTCAGAACAGAAGGGGGTCAAGAACCTCGCAAGCGGACAGGCTTGTCTATGATAGTACGGGACAGCGAAGGCAGTCAATGCTAGCATCATCAATGTAAATTCAAAATGCGCAACTGGGAAATTATCTTCTTACTGATATGCATTTGTGTTATGTGATTCTCATGGTGTAACCTTGCGGGCTTAAGTTTAGGGTACAGATTTGATAGTCGAGGTTACAAGTAGATAGATGTACTATGTTGTTTCCCCCCATCTATTTTTTCTTATCCTCACTGCTTCTTATTGTTATTGTTATTGCTGCCCTCAACCTTGTGTTTGAACACACTCCCAACTATATTCTTAGCAATCGTAACTGGCAAACCCTTTATGTCAGGACTCATCAGGGTCAGCGAAGGAAACCGAACTCACAGGGGAAAAATCCACGAGATTCCATATCTTCAGTGGTGAGGCCGCGTTCTTGGAGAATGTCGACCATTGCACTGGCAATCTCGCGCGCAGTCAACTGACTCTCATCGTAGCCGAAGTCGCGTACATCAATCTCGTCGTATGCAAGACCACGAGCATCGATGTTGTCGTAACCAAAGTCCCGAGCGTCGAGTTCATCGTAACCGAAATCCCTAGTATCAAGGGCATTGTAGTTGAAATCGCGCGCATCGATGGCTTCGTAGCTCAAGTCGCGAGCATCAACTTCTTCTGCACCGTACATAGCCAAAGCCGGAGTAGCGACAAGAGCGAAGAGGGCGATAACAGCGGTGAATCGCATGGTTTAATGTAGAGGGTTTTAGTTTTGAGGATTGTAGGGGGAGAGGGATTCGATCAACGAGGAAATGGGCCGGCCGTTTCTGGGAGAAATGTGTTGTCCCATTTTCATTTAAGTACTTCCCAACGGGCAGCTTTTCCCTCCGATTGAACATGGTAGTTGATTGTGTTTCAGCTCATCGTTGAAAAATCAGTCACGCAGGCGACAAAACCTGTTCAGATATGATATCACCGTTGGTTCCGAGCTTCCCGTTCCCGTCAATGCGTACTGGTACACATCCAGAATTCCTCCAAAACTTTTATCCAGGTTGTTCAACCCAGAAGGCACATTAAAAATCCGCAGTTCACCGGTTATATACGTGCTCGCGTCCTAGGGATTGTATAATGAATATTATTAAACACCTACCAGTACCAATCTGTTGATCCGGGCTGTGCCAGTCGCCTCAACGCCACCAAGATTATCACCAAACGATCAATATATGGGCTATAAATAACCTGCCAGTGAATAGTGTGCTTAGCGATAACCGCGCAGACCCGAACATTTCAATCAGATTAAGTTATATATACTTCAAGAGGGTAACAAGGTATACAAAACCCTGCGAGTAAAACCTACATGAAAGGTGTGACTTGAGGCGCACAAGAAAATTAGGGCGAGCGATTTGGGTATAGCTGGGGGCCTGAGTCCCGCCGCTGAAACATAATGAGTATAAAGAAAAAGGCTGAATGTTTGAAAGGTTGAAAAAGTACCTTGAGGTCTTCATCACAAATCTAGGCGATACTCAAGGAGTGTGACCTTGATTGTACCTTCTCGGTAGAAGTCTCGTCGACTTTCGACCCATCCAAATTTCTGGTACATACGAATGGCGGCATGTTGATATTGGGTAGTACCCAGATAAACTGCAGTCATACGGTGTTGTCGTGCATGCGCGACGAGTTGTTGGATGAGAAGGGCCGCGATACCAAGCCGGCGATGGTGAGGTGAGACAACCATCCGACGAAGTTCTGCACGCAGGTTTCCATCTTTGAGGTGGCAATCTGACACGTTCTTGTTTAGCAATATAAAAAAGATAAGTGCAGGGAAAACGTACCCAATCCAACGCACCCCACGATCTCGGATTCACGCCCATCTGTATATTCCCTCTCAACAACCCAAAATCCACTTGGACCAACAGGTGACAATTCCTCCTTATCGTCTGAGTCCATAGGCTTCATGTGATAAAAATTAGCGATATCAGCGAGATCGGTTTTGAGGGAATTGTTGCAGTAAGCGATAAAGGACTCTGAGATCATCCAACGATATGTGAAGAACAACGTGGTTGCGCCGATTAACAAGGAATATCCGATTGTTCGCCATTGAGGGTATTGTGCAGCGAGAACAACGCTAGAAAAAACCAACAGGTAGGCTAGGCAAGATGCCCAATCCAACAGACTCTCTTTCAGAGCTACGCGGCGCGGGGAGCCAGCTGTGGGTGTTATTAGGAGGAGTCATGGGATTCACAGTGACATGGATACATACGTCCTCTCGCCATTCCAAGCATGAAAAGTTCCCGTACACCGTTCAAGTCACTGGCTCGAAATTTTCGGATTCGAACGCCATTTTTCGACGGGAGCGACATTTTTTGGGTTTGGTGAGGGGCGGGTCGGTGGACGACTAGTGATAACCTTAAACGAGAATGGCCTGGTTCCGAGAGTGGTGCTGAATAATAACCGCGGAAATTTTCATCTGCAATGTGTGGTTAGGCCTCTTTGTCTTGAAACTAGGGCCTCAAAACCTTGATGTGTAGTGAGATGTGACGGTGGATGTTACTAAATATGTAGAATTGTTGACTAAGGTGTGTATTTGAGCGTATGGAGGGTCGTTACACATTGAGTAGCTGGAGTGATTTCCGCCGTTTCCGAAAGGATGATTACAAGAAATCGGAAGTCGGAAGTCTGAAAATGCAATACCTGTACGGGATAAAGGATCCTGCGACATCCGACGATGACCTTTTTGAGTGACCGGCCGACTGATCTCCTTTCAGGCCCCTGTATTGCGTTGCACGTTTACCCCAACGCGGCATAGCTTCAGTTCTTATAGGAAGGATTGCCTTTATAAATTCGGGGCCTAAACAGCGAACCGGGATCGTTGGGATAATAGTGCCCTACTAGCTAAATCCATGATAAAAAAAATATCGGACATCGTATTATAAATTAATTTTCAATCGTTCGAAGTGATGGGATATGAGTTACCTTTTCCTCCTGATAGTGGCGGATACAAATTAATGAGATCAAGTTAGACAGACCCCTTGTTGGGACTAATGGATGAGGATTTTGGATTATGAGTAGGTAGAACTTTGAGATAGGCTGAGGTATTTTATATTTATATGTTTGACATCGAGTATATTGCTGCATGGATAGTGAACTATGGCGAATGCCAAGAAATTGCTCTCAGTGATCGTGGTGGTGGTTGAAATGTAGCATTCCGAAATCCGATGATCTCCGGTCGGATTTCAGCCACATGATGGGCACGTGGCGAAATTCAACTTCCGAATTTGGTGGGGTGACGCGTCGAGTTGATTTCTTCCACTCTTCACAGTGACAATTGCCTTATTCAATGTCTGTCGATTTCGAGGACTGTGAAGCCTGTATAAATATCACCAACGATCAGGAGCTCTATTTTCCTGATGGAAATCTCGTTATATTAACGCGCGATGAGGCAGGAAACCACACATATTTCCGTGTCCACCAGTCTATCCTTTCAAAACACTCACAAGCACTGAGTGACCACATGTTTCCGTCTTCGTCACCTAATTCCCGAGAAATCCACGACGGTGTGCCACTTGTAGAATTTCAGGAAGATGCCAGAGATTTAAACATATTTCTAAAATTTCTTTATGAGCCTTTGTGAGTACATCGTCAGGTCCCTATAGTTCTGTCTATATCTTACCAGTTATACCTTCAGTGCAGCACCTTTACAGCGTGGTGATCCAGATATTGCATTCAAAATGTTTGGAGCGCTTAAACTTGCCGATAAGTTCCTTATTGAACCACTGAAAGACACCATCCTTTCATATGTCCGCGAGGACTGGCCACAGACACTTCAAGGATGGGATGAGCGTGAAGCGCTCTATGCCCGCCGACTCAAAAATTCACCCAAAAGCATCATGGATGATGTAGCACCAGAGCCCGCCTCTGTAATCCGCCTAGCCCGTATATTCGAGCCACAGCTCCTGATACCTGCTTTCTATCACCTGTCGCGCCTGCCTGTCAATGCTGTTTACGGCCAGCCTGTTCAGGGTTCACGGAGCTCTCGTGGGGTGAGAACCCATCTTCTATCTGTAGAAGATCGTGAAAAGGCCATGGTGGGCCGTGAACGTATGCTAAGGTGGTTTACAGACCGCCTTGAAGCAGCGTCGTTAGATACTTGGCAGTGCAGCGGGGGAGAAGCCTGCCATGTACATATATTTTGGCGTGTTGCCGTTCTCCATCGCTCAGTCATACGATCTGTGGACGTTTTGACAACGCTGCGTTCAATGAGGAGCCACAAGGTTGAACGGGGGACTAGCCAGCCTGTGGAGGATGTGGTTTGTCCCGACTGTAACGCACGCTGGGATCAGCTATTGGCCGATGCCCGGCGCGATTTCTTTGATTCTCTGTCAACCTTTTTCCCTAACTTGTAATATACCAATAGATTGTCCTTTTCACCGACCGCCTGAGGTTACCGCTCCAATGTACAGTTCCATTGCAAAAAGACAAGAGTTAATACCGAGCAAATTTCCGGGCGAGAACAAGGTACTTGGAGCCAATTCAGGAGAGAGGACGTACTAAGTCCATAAGACCAACGTAAAGCACCGCATTGCACGGGCGTTTTAAGTTTGATTGAATATTATTTATTTTTAGAGCTTTAGGTTCGTCGTTCTCGAGACGGTGTAATTCGTGAAATGGGCTGATTCCCTATAGAAACGTTCCCCAAACATTCTCCACAAAACCGAGCGTCAGATGGCCCACCTTTTGGTCATCGAATACTAACGACAGGGCCGACTACACAGGTGTATGCATTTTTAGGTCACCATCAAAACCTAAGAATAGCAGCCGTTGGGTTGGTGCTCAATCCTGTAACTGCGGATTATCATTATCGCCGTCGATAGGGTGGCGTGAACATATTGGACTGCCTCATCAGGGTATAAGAAGAGTATGATAGGTTCCATTTTATCATAGCTACATCTTCTTCAATACCCCTTCACCTACCATATTTTTTACGATGAGTGACAAGATCAACTATGCCGACGCCCTTGGCTTTCACTCTATCGCTGGAGCAGTTGTTTTTTCCATCCTATATGTTCCACTCTTCGCACGGTTCCTTCGCCAATCCTTTCAACGTCCAACGTACGTTTTCATCGTTCTGACGTTGTTTTGTAGTAGTAAGTTCCACGCATACTGATCTCGCAACGCCCTAAACTTGAGAATATAGTTCGTATCGCGGCATTCGTTATACGTGCCGTATTAGCGGGATCAGAATCCGCAGGAGAAACCCTTAGTCTGTTCATCGCTGACCAGGTCTTGTTTGGCGTTGGTTTCTTCGGGCTCTTGTACTCTGGTTATACTCTCGTTCTTGATCGGTACGAGCAAAATTTTCGTATTCAAGATTTTTAAGTTTACCCAGTCCCTACTACAGAGAACTCCTTACCCGCGACGGTTCCAGCCAAAATTTTTTCAACCGCATCACCGGTAATCGTAGATTATTTCGGGTAGTAATGATGGCTGCAGTCATACTGGGGATCGTTGGATCGTCTCAAGCTGATAGCTCCGACCCGACCAAAGGGACCACCTTGCGCAAAGTTAGCACAATCATTTTCCTTGTCCTCACGACTCTATTGGCGTACCGAACCATTGTACTCGCGCGGACAGAATTATCTTGTTGGTGGCTTCTTACTCTTAATATTCTCCATACTCATCACCACATTCACAGCGGGTTATCGGCACGCTGATGGGTCTATAGGAGGCGACTACGGGGCGTATGTCCTCTGTGTCATCGCTGGCCTGCTCCTCGTGCGTGAAGTTTTCGCGACAGCCACAATGGGAAGTCTGGAAAAGCAAAATAACGAGCGTCTTTGGTACCCGTTGTCGGCCCTGCCAGAGATTGTTGCTGTTACACTTTATGCCGCCCCCGGTCTCGTACCTCCTCGATCAGAGCTCCCCACTTAACCGAGTCCCGGGACTGGAACGGCTGGGCCAGATAGTTGGACGTAATGTAGCATAAAGATAATTCACGTAATTCCGGCAACGTTTTTTCGCTCCTTTCTCCTTGTAGTGACTAACATATGTCGATCTATCTATGCGATGATGTAACTCCTTATGTTGTCATGTCTACAAGCATAGTACTCTAATTATAGATGCAGCGATCCGCTTTACTGTAGTAACTGTACAATGAGAATTTTCATACCTCCACATAATTAACTTTCTTCGATGAATCATGAATCTCGTTTACCATTAGCCAACAACGCGGTGCATTCCAAAACCGTCGAATCTTGTGTCTGTGAGAGAAAACAACATGTTTCTCAAGACCGCCTCACCCCTCCGAGCGCCCATACAGACTAAAACGCTTCCCTGATGCCACATGCCTCCACCGCCGCCACAGAAAAGGCACGCCTCGGCATAGCCCGGCTTCTTCGCACAGCCACAATCTCTAAACAACCACGACAACGAAAGTGGCCTTAGCACTCACAATTCAATAGGGGCTCTGAAACTACAACGAGGTGGCACTAAAAACACTTAATTTGCGCCCCAAAAGCACACCTGCAACGTTTTATCTCCACAATCAATGATGGATTGTGCACAACACCTAACCACCGAGTCGCCGTGTCTGGACTCTGTAACCTCCGACCTTCAAGATTCGTCACGAACTACCTCCTTATAAGCTTTATTCATATGCTAGGAAGTCAATATGGATGGTTAATATGTCGTTGAGGAGGTTGAGGAGGCTCGTGACCCAGCCTGGAGGCGATGATTATGCATTTTCTGATGTCATGAAGGTGATGGCGCGTTGATCTACGGCCCGGAATATGCAGGCAGGTCATCACGAGACAAGAGGCATGTTAGGTGAAATTGGTGGTGAAGAGGAAAGGTACGCGAATATGGTAAGTTATGAATCTGTCAATATCAACAATTCAATTGCTAATTAATGCAGTTTTACACCACCTATGGCGGCGCTGGGGAAGGATTCAAGCCCCAATTGTCCTTTTTCGACGTCCCTCGCATGGCGTCCTCGAAACAATATGATGGTAGTTTCCCCTTAGTGAGCACAGTGAACTGGAAGACACAATATTCCCACACGGCCACCTCCGCCTCGTTCAGGCTCTATCATTTTTATCCAGTCGAGGAGTCTACGAACCCGACGTAACTCTCATTCAATGGACCAACGATCACTTCAACAGAATGAGGTCATCTATTCGAGAACTTACCACCAATTTTCTCTCCTCGGCACCACAAACCGGTCGGTACCCGGGGATCGCGAAGATACCTAAAAAAGGGCAAAAGTGAGCGTGCATCATCCCGAGATCGGAGATTCCGGGGGTCAAGCGAAACGAGCGAATGAGTGACATTGGTAACATTGGTGTGGCCCTAGGGTGGGGGTCCTAAAGACCGCCTGAAATTAAGTTCTGCCAATTGCGGTCAAAATTCTTTTCCGACAGGACTATAGCGACGTGCGCGGAATGCCAACAGAAAATAACCTACATGATTAAAGAAGATAAATCGCCTCTTGAAGAACACGATAGATAAGAGCGGCACATAAAAGCCGGACCTTTGATAATTTGATGTGGGGGCCAGTTGGCGGCAACCGAAGTGGGATGAAGTTTGGGAGATTACACACTCGGATTCCGAATTTACCGTTTCCTGCCGTAAACATCAACGAGCCAGAGCAACTTATGCAGTTGTAATATGCAAACTCGACTATCGGGGCACGTGAGTCTCCTCAGTCTTAAAAACCTTTCGTTATGGTTCCTGACACCGACTTACTATCAACCCAGTATCGAGACACTCAAATTTACATACATTCCACACAAAGCGTGGCCGCAACCAATCGTTCCTCCTCCAACTAGAGAATCTATTCCCTTGTTCGGACTTTTGTACCACCTTCTCCCGGACTTGATGAACTGTCTTCTTCCCTTCAACAAGAATTAGTTACATTTTCTGTGAGTGTGTATGGTAAGCTGTGCGTCCTGTATCGTGATTTTCAAGAACGATCAAACGAACTCGCGCACCAACAATATTCGCCACCCCACCACATGGACGCCTATTAAAGTGAAGTATCAGCTGGCGAATGTTTCTTGAATGTGTGATTATAAAAAGGCCTTAGCTTTGAAGGTAGGATTCCTAGTATTCGCCATGTTTTTGGCATCTCTCAGCATCCCGGTCCTTTGGGCAGCTTTCGTTTTCGGAACTGTCAGCAATGGACCCGTTATCAATCAGAACTTTCCCGGCCCAGGTCTCATGTTAGACTTTAGTGCCACTTGGTATGCTTACTCAACGACCAGTTCGTCCGAGCTTATTCCAATGTCAAAATCATCCGACTTCGTGACATGGTCGACCCCCATTAGTGTTATCAACAGCATTCCGTGGGCTGACGAGTAGGTATTGAATTGCACATAAAATCATATCTAATCAGGATGACCTAAATATTATTCAGAGTCGTCTGGGCTCCCGATGTGAGAGAAATTACTGCTGGCCACTATGTCATGTATTGTGAGTTGCATATATTCATTTGGGTGGACTGAATGGCGTTGACGCTGGGAATAGTCACTGGGCATCACCGTGGAGGGCCTACCAATGATCACTGTATCGGCATTGCGACTGCAAGCACACCTGATGGTCCATTCACGCCTAATAGCACTCCACATATCTGTGATCTCACTCACGGAGGCGCCATTGACCCCTCAGGCTTCCAGGCGCCCGGAGGCGCACTCTATGTGCTCTAGAAAGTAGACGGTAACTCAATTAGCCAGAAAACTCCGATTATGATACAACAAGTTGGTGCGAATGGTTTCGACCTACTTGGTTCACCCATTCCACTTATCACCAATGACCCGATCGATGGGGGCCTCGTCGAGGCTCCTTCCATGATTTTCTGGGACGGCTGTAAGTTACTTGGGTTTATCGCTATACATGCCGACCAACTATTGATGTCGTTAGGGTACCATCTGTTCTTTTCTTCTAACGACTTCAATTCTCTCTCCTATGACATTTCTCATGCTGTATCACAAAACGTTACGGTCCCATTCAACAAGTTCATGCACCCATTCTTGATCGGGTGAGGACCGACGGGGAATTGTGAATTCTTGTGAGGTTGCCCATGCTTAATCCCTCTAGTAGTGTGAAAGGTACTGCCGGACCTGGTGGAGCAACAGCCATCAATGTGTTGGACTAGTTCGTTAGCATGGCATTCCATTCACTCATTAATGGGAAAGGTGCTTCAGCTGTCGCTCTATGTGGACGATATCCAATGTCTGTTTTGGGTATGGCGTTGCAAAAGCATGTTGAAATATACCTACTTTCCACAAGCATCTACCATGTTTAATCAGACATGTTCTGATAGGATACGTTTGAAAAAAGTTTAATACTTTAGATCCCGAAAAGTTCTATACAGAAGTACTCAATTCTTAGCCCCATTTTAAAAATTATGCTCATTCGAATCACGCAGGGCAGTGGGGATAAATTGAACGTCCACAAGCCCACGATATGTCAAGGGTGTTTGTCATTTACGCTCATCTGTCAGATCCAACGTTTTGGTTACCATCGCTCGATCGTAGTCGCAGACAAAAACCAATCCTATTTAGACACCTCGACAATTCTTGCACTCACTCCCAACATAGGCCTACCACGACTCACAAGACCTCCTGGGGTTTAATCACAGCCCATAGGGCCCGAAGTCTATCCCTAAACAAAAAAACATGAGAGGTGATCATCCTTTTAAGGCAGCACAACACAGCACTAATAATAATATACCACATATTGACACTGCATATATTTATAGGTGGTTGCTACAACCCGATGATAGGCAAAAGCGATGAAGTTCGAAGGTACTTCTCGAACTACTGATTGACTATATCGCTATTGGTTGGGCAGGCGTGGGCAAATCCACATGCTATATCTTTTTCTTTGAGATTTATTAAGCGTAGGGGCGATATCGTCTTGTCCCACAACACCTTCACCCACACTCCCTGGCTCCTCCGGTATCTACAATGAGTGATATCATTTATTACATAGAAATCTTCACTCAATTTAAATCGCTTGGCGGTGCCGTTGCGGTTGGCGCGTTCTATTTCGTGTCTATCTCGAAAGCCTTTCAAGAAACCTTTCAACGCCCCTCGCTCGTAGTAGTGATGTCGACATTATTTTGTGCCAGTACGAAGTATGGGCATATCTTTCCCCTCACACCTGAACCGCGTTTTTTTAGTCCGGCTTCCTTCCTTCGTCATGCGCGCCTTGATATCGGAGGCACTATCGAGGGGGGAAATCCCAAACTTTAACTTCTTTATAGCTCACCAAGTCTTGTTTGGTGTCGGCATCGTTGTGCTTCTATATGCACTCTATATCCTTGTCCTTACCCGGTATGTAAGGCCCTTCACAGTGAGCTTGAGGAGACATCTAATGAGAGCTTAAGGGAGCTTTTTACAGGCACCGGACCCAGCACACATCCCTTTAATCGCTTCACTGGTAATCAAATGGTATTCTGGGCCATAGCGATGCCCGCTGTTGTATTGGGGATCGTAGGACCATGCCTGGGGGAAATCACGAATCCAAATAAAGGTTCCGCTTTGTACCAGGCCAGCACGGTTATGTTCCTCGTCCTCACCATCTTGGTGGTATACCGAACTTTTTTAACCGCGCGCGCTGAGATAACATGTTAGTGCACTTTCATTACAATTTAAAATGGGAACAACCTCATTTCTGTTATTTTGACAGCGGGTTACCAATATTCCGGGGAGTCGCGAGGAGCCGGGGCCTATACCATCTGTATTATTTCTGTGTTGGTCCTCCTTCGTGGGTGTTATGGGGTGGCTACCATGGGAGACCTAGTCGAACAAAACGACGAACATCTCTGGTACCCATTGTTTGTCGTACCAGAGATACTTTCAGTTATGACTATCGTTGCTCGGAGATTAACACCACCTCGATACGAGCTCCCCGCCTAAACAAATGCGTAGGCTCAGAAAATTCAGTTTGTTCGAGTTTATGACACAGCATACTTTTGTTTAAATATACCCCCACCTTTGAAGAATTACATCCACAAATTAGAATGCGTAGGAGCATCATTACTAGTCTCAGGTTCTATGTCACGAAAACTGGAATAAGCCTTGGACCTAAGGGATGAGGGATATGGCAAAAACCCAGAGTAACGTAATTTAGGTCCATGGTGATAAATGGAAGCGGAATTTCATGACTTTATGAAGATAAAATCCAAATGGGCAAGGCATTGAACTTTATGGATAATAATTAATTTCCTAATGTTGAGATGCTACATAAAATTCAAAACGCACTGCTTATCTTGCCCTGTCTTGAGGTTCCAAATATTTACTTTCAAGTGACCATCGGTCACCGTTTCACTGGATCGTTAATTATTTCAGGCATTTGGTAGAGGGATTCGAGAGACAAAACTTGAGTTCATCGAGCCATTCGTCCAATGGAATAATATATATATAGCGGGAGAGGATTTTTGGGGTTGATAAGTAGCCAAAAAACGATTTTCGGGAGTGAGGCGTTGGGAGTATTCGTACTTGTGCCTCTAAGCCTCTCGGGCACGAGGATACCTTCCAGGAGTGCGCTATGTATGACCAGATAGAAACTGGGGCGAGAGGGTTATTAAGATGGTGTGTCATGCAGATCCATAGAATATCTGGATAGGTTTTGTGAAGTTGTTCTCAATATGGGGTTGTGCGTTTCTGTTCGATTTTCTGCCAACAGGAAAGGAATGTTGATCGACCTGGGGTAATAGGTAAAAAAACTGGGGAGCCACCGAGAGATTTCATAGAATAGATGAGTACGGCGTTACGTATATCATACGAATCCCTTATAAAGTAAGAATATTGCGATGGTGAGAGGGACACGCAACTCGAACAACTAAAAAAATAGAAATTCCGGACGTGCCGGGCCGAGTGGCGGTCGTATCTTTGTGTACCATAAATGCTCAAACCAAACAATACGTAAGCCTTATCAACCTCGGGCCCAGCGGCGGTGATGACTCAAAATGCCAAGTTCTGAAATTCCTGACCTTCTTCCAACAAACTTACAAAGCCTCCACGTACGCAATTAGAGAGGAAGTTCTTTGTGGAATATTCCAAACCGAATTTTAAAAAAAAATACAACTGATGTGTACTAATCATGATACAAGTCACCGAGCTCCCGAAACGAAAGTTGGCGAGCCCTCTTGCAAGTCCTGGGTTTCTAGATGTAAGCCATCGCCTCTTGAATTATCGTAGACCATTAACATAATGTTTGTGGTACAATGAAGCGTCGATAACGAAAGTATTTTATTGGATTAACTATGTTCTAAAGGGTCATTGATTCGGGAACCATATGGCTCGGCTGGATACGCGCTGAGGATTTTCATAGATATTCTAGAACAGGAACCACCGGGGCTAGCTAAAAACATGCATATGCCAGACCTCGTTGACAGAAATGTCGGTCGGCATTAGAATGGGCAAAGCCGAGCCAGCCTCCCATTTTTCAGTGCGATCGCCGCAAAACATGTCATCAAGTCGACCTTCCACAGTCTTCTACTGCATTCTCGGGTTCTACTAGTCGCCTATGCTTTGGTTTAAGCGACCTTTCTTGCTGAGTCTGGGGGTTATTGAGATTTTGGATTCTGGAGTTGGATTCCAGTTCGGTTTTTTTCGGATTTAGCTCGTGTGCGTTGGGGGGCCCTTGGAACGCCGCCATCGATGATTTGCATCGATGCGGGCCGTTTATCGATGTGCCTATTCGACAGTGTACCTGCCGGGTGGCCGGTGTTCTATGACTTAATTTGTCGGAAAGACCTGGAAAGACTGGGTTGCATGACCAAGCTCATTCGGTTAAATAGACTACGTCCTCCATTTGGGGCTCGGGGAGAAGCTCCGGCTACCTTTCAAACCGCCACCTCGGGTATGTTTGCTTGAAAACCACTAGACTTAAGACGTCGTGCTCTGCTCTTCGACTCGCATTCACGAACCCTCAACGCGGCTCATCAAGATTGTGCCTTTGGGCCCTGTAAGTTAACACTTTATAATGGCGTGTCACATTCATTGACTCTACTTTAGGACGTGAACAACGTAAATATGAAGCTCCAGTTTCCTATAGCTTTCAAAGACAACAAGGTACGTCAGTTATTTTTGCGCTGCCGAGGTGCCACTAAAGTTGGTTTTATAGTTTTCCGTCCGTCGTTCGAAGTCACGGAGTCTGGAAGATGCCCAACAGATTTTGGGAAATGCTACACCATTTCCTCCTGAGCTCTGGCTCGAAATATTTCCACTCCTACCAGTCTCAAGCGTCGTTTCCGTGGCTTTAAGCTGCAAATTTCTCGGAAGACTTGCTCAACCATTTGTTTTCCAAAGGGTGTCATTTCGACCATGTCTTCACAACAAAAGGACGATCGACCGATATATGGAACGCCTTTCTCATCGTCTGAACTTCCTTTCGTCGCCTCACATTGCACGTAACGTGAAAGAGTGTTCCCTATCTCTGCGGACAGAGCTGGGTGGCATCAAAACCACTTTTGATGACGCAGTCGACGCTATATGCGACGCGTTGTCCCTTTTTCCCAACTTGGAGAAAGTGTCCTTTGATGGGGTTCAATTCACGGCGCAGCGTCTATCAGCACTCAGAGCCACTCCATCCACCATTCTGGAGTTAAAGTCGTGTGCCATCATTGATGATAACCCACTTACAGGGGTAAAGTCTCTTGTGTGTTGCGACGATCTCGCCACCCAATTACTTGGCCAAGCCGCAAATCAACCTCTTTCTTCGTTTTTGGATCCGATCCATCTGCAACACATCAACGTTGGACCAGCAAACACGAAGGACATTCTCTCCGCTATTGCTCTCAGCCCCAAGGCATTCAATGCGTTAACGTCTCTCGAACTCCCCGTTGACGCGATGAACTCAGAAGACATTATACCTGCCCTCGAAAAATGCCCCAACGTTCGACATCTGGCACTCGCCTACTACAAAGTGAACGTCGGCCGTGTCGTACGGGACATACCATTATCGATTCTTCCCAAGCTCACTTCTTTCGACGGACCCCACCAATACGCGACTCGTTTCGCACAAGGCCGCAGCCTGCAGGATGTCATCCTCCGCCCGTTCAGCAACACTTCCATATTCTGCAAACCCGACGCCGTCTGCAGTACCCTCATACAACTGGGCCCGAATATCCGCATTCTCGATATCACGGCTGTCACAGACATCAATACCGTCCTCCCTGTACTTCGAGCCTCTTTCCCCCTCCTCACCTCCCTCACTATCAATGCCAACCCCGAGCTCTACCCTCGTTGTTTCATTCCAAAGGACCTTATCAAAACAATCCAGACTGTGGGACTTCCGTCAACGCTGGAACACTTTTCGCTTGGTGTACATTTTAAAGGGACCAAGTCCCGGATCTCGCATGACTTGGCAAGCATTTCAGAGGCAGCCAAAGCTGTATGCGACCGGCTCACGGATGTCAAGGCCTGGTACTGGACACACCCTCGGCCGACGTGGGTCACATGTGATTGCTCGTCGATGTCAGGAACCGCGAGGCCGAGGGTTAGTTTTGATGGCAGGTAGACGACGGGCGGGACGACGCCAATCGTTACGACCAGATTATGACGTTACTTATGATTAGATTAAAAAAGACATCCACATCCTTATACCCAGCATATACCCAAATGTACAAATTACTGCACAACTTGACATGTCATCATCGGTTATTTTAACATAAGGAGATACTAACTTTCGAAGCCTTGCTCTCAGTAAAAAATACGAGACTGGACGTCAATTATAAGTATTACTATAGTGTACTGGTGGGGGTAGAATCTCAGTAAATCGTTATAGGTAATTTACTAACATTACATATAGCTCTCTCTACTCTGAACGTCCCAATAGGATGATGGCATCACCTTCAAATCCAATGACAAGCCCTGCTTCTCATATTGCTGAAGCGAAAGTTGAACTTCTACAAGGGCATCTATCCACTCCTTTGAAACGAATAAGGATGCCTGCCGAATGTTGAATATGTGTTGTTGCTGGGGAGGGGCGATTAACCACCTCGATCTGATCATATTGGAGAATGAATCGTACGGCAGGTTGCACGTCGCACCTGCATGGATGACGAGCCTTTCGAGTTTAGGGAGGTAGAGCATGGATTTTACGTGGATAGGGTCGCGGGTAAGCCGCGTGAACATCTTGAGGTAGTCATCGTGATTTCTCAGTTCCAATTCCTTAATATTCGGTGATTCGCAGAGAAAAACTAAGAGATCTTCGGTGGAGATGGCACCATTGTTGACACTGAGGGATGTAAGGGCGGGTGGCCGGTGCAAGGTTTTAATGTTGAAGCCACATCCTCCATCTTCTAAACTGAGGTTGAGGTGAGTGAGGGAAGGAAACTCCAAGTTTTCAAGCAACCAGGAAGGAGGTTTGTGTATAGGCGAGGAAGACATTTGTTCAACATTGTTGTAGTGAATAATCCGCAGGGTCGTGAGACATGGTAAGGTTGTGTTGTCAAAGGACGTTGTTACAGGACTATCGAACTCGTTAGTCTCTTGGAGGACAAAAATGCCATGTTGTAGGGTGGTACATTGACGAAATAGTGTAGCCCATTTGACGGGTTGAAGGCCAGCAATGCTGAGGTATGTTAACTGTGCCCAGGGAAAAAGGACAGCAGGGTCTGTCACTAAAGATAGGGACATGATGGACACACGCTGGAGGCGCGGGGCGTTGGAAAAGACGGTTGGTTCTGATTCTGTTTCGTCAAGGTTAAACCGAAGGAAAGCTGACTCGAGATATGGGAGCCAATTAGATGGAAGCGAGAGGAAGGCTCCAAAGTCAGCAGCGTCCCAACTACGGAGGTCCAATCGGCGCAAGCGGTGGGTGTAAGGGAGTAGGATATGAGAAATCAACTCCGGCGCCTCCTCACATGTCTCTGTCGAAAGCTCCACTTCACAGGTATAGTCTATGAGCGACTTCTCTCCCACCCTGGACAACCACTCTTTAGCAACCATTCCATGCTTGGACGCCGTACTCCCATCTCCATCCGGACTTTCATAGTTGATGTGCATCGTAAATTCCTCCCAGAGCTTCGACATGCCCAGGGCAATACCTCTCCATCTAGAACATATCTGCCCAAGCAATAGAGGGGCTTGGTTGCGGGAGGCCGTTCTGTAACGTGCCTCGGGGAGACAGTAGAGGAAGATCTCTCCTAGAATCTCCGTAGGTAGGCGGCGAAAGGGAGAAAGAAGTGAGCTGCAGACTGCTGCCTGGGACTCCCGCAAACTCCGTTGATCCAGCAGCCAAGCAAGTTCAGCATTCAAGTCCGCGATTCTGTCATCTAGCACATCTACTTCTCCTCGGCATGAGGCGCGGAATGAATTGAGTCTCTGGGCTTGAGTGTCTGAAGGTGGATCGTTTGATTCTCGCAGGCGGAGAATTTCCGGTGAGATTGTATATTCCTAGAGCGGGATTTGTTGAATTAGGCGCGTGATGACGTGGGCCGAATAACATACCATTTCTGTGACTTCCCATGTCATGGTTTTGAACGATGATGGACCCGTCGAAACTTGAAAATTGGAATTCGCTGGTTATACTCGCGAAAAAATCAGAGGACAAGGGTGAGATTTGTATGGGTTGTTCGGGTCGTCGTGATTCGACAACTCTAATATTTTCTTGCAGCGACCCTTTGACGGATCGGGAAAGTCCGGACAGGCGATGACAGTGGAAAAAGATGTGGGCTGTAAATTTGTGATCGATGTGTGGTAGAAACGACGAGTTGCTAGTCATTGTGTTCGTTGATTCAACTGCCTATATATACATGTAAGGCTGTCAGAAACAAACCCACATGAAAACCCTTAGGATTGACTGATTGTTTTGACCCTGGTAAAAAGCATGTCCGAGCTATAACGCAGAACCGACGCAGGATGTAGTCGTCAGCAGACCTGGCAGACTTCCCTATTTCAATTTCTGAGCCGTATATCATGTTCAAGGGTAGAATCTTCGAATGCCAAACTGATCATGTTCAACCTGGTTCGACTATGGTTTAAGATTATGGGGAAAAAGGGTGCGTGTTGCCCTAGGTAAATGATGAGAGATCGCTTCTGCGAGTATAGATTTATGTAAGTGTAACACCCCGTGCGCGGTATCGAGCTTGGTCAAATGGCCTTGGTTGAGATATGCGCAAGTTGAATAAAAGGCAAGAACAAGACGCCAGAATTTTAATCACGTGACAGAGTCAATGAAGCCCGTGATCGGCGCGTCAGCGTAGGCTGGGCGTACTTCATGAGATCAGCATTGTCAGACATTTCTGAGATATTCCAAGATTAAAATTTTGGCTATTGTATTTGTTGGATTAAGTTGTTGGTCGTATGCCGGGTCCACGTTTTTCACCTAAGCTTCTTCTTTCATCCTCTCCCATCCTGACTCTGAACCTTCCCTATTCGTTTCCCTGGCCTTTTCTCTTCTTCTTGTATCTCCTGCCAATTTTTCCGCCCACCATCTCTTTTCTTCTGCTCTCCCTCTCTTAACCAACAACCAGCATCCGAACGCGGACACGCCCATCCATAGGAAAAGTTGTCCCAGAACCCACCCGAAAGCAAAATCTAGCGGGCTCCCCCAAGTGACTGCAGCAGTGATAGCAGCATAAATCACCGATTGTAGAGTCCAGTAGAGAGTGAGATGGATCATAAGACGTTGGAACGGTAATGATGCCGCGTATCTGGAATCCCATTATTAGTTTGCGGATTGTCTCAGTATGGGACGAGGAAGGTACTTGCCTTTTGTGCAATTGTGCACGAAAATCACGACCATTTTTAAAGTCCACCGACCCCATGTCTTCAATGGTATAAAATACCGCTGGCTTCATAGGTGTCCCTTTCGGATCTGAAGAGCACCGGCAGAACAACTTGAATCCCAGGAGGGAGTAGAAAAATACGAGGCCGATCGAGGATATTAACATCATGGTAGACATTAAGAAAAAGTCGCTTTTTATTGATCAGAGTACACATGCGGAGCATAGGATCAGTGAAGAAATTAAAACGAGAGCACTGGGAGGCTCACTAAAAAGCGATTGCCGGTGCGATAGCAAGAGGGATCGCAAAAACGAGGAGAGCGAATGTATATGTCCACATCACGAAGTCGAGGTGCCACCACACGTCACTTCCAATAGGCCCATACATACGTCGGAATCGAACGACTACGAAGGGGTTGGGGTGTGAACACTTTGCCAATAAGATCCTATACAAAGATTGTCTTACGTCGGTAAAGCCTGAACGGCGCGTCGAAGCATGATGAAAGTCCCAGAGCAGCAGAAGAAATACCAATCAGTTCCTTAGTCGTTATACCCGTTACTGTAGTCGTAATGCCGAATTTTATTATCCAAAAACCGAGATTTGAAGGTGATGAAGTGAGACGAACCTTGTCGGAGAAGATAATAGAGAAGGACAGGGATGACAACATTAAAAAACACAAGAAATGCAAAGTATAGCAATATGGAAGTCCATCTGAACGAGAAATGCAACGGTGGTAAGATTTCGTTGTCGACGTCGTCGGACATCGTCGTCCTCGTCGAGGAGGGTGTTGTCTCGTATTTTGCGCCAAAATCCGCTCGGAGCGGAGTTGTTTTTTCACGATCTGCCGTCGTCCTTGCCGACTCCAACGTCTCAGCCTGACTCATCGTCTGAAATTTTGGTACTCACATCGTCGAGGTTATAGTGAAAGTTATGTTCTATCCCCCATCTGGCGCCATAACTTCGTATTTTACTGAATGTCGATGGTGAAGGTGGAGTTTACGCTTTTTGACTGAGTTGTTGCATCATTATGAACTCATGGGCTAAAGGACTCCAACCCGCACCAGTGGAACCTTCAACAGACTCCACCTGCGTGTATTCCTGGATGTGACGACGACACTTGCTTATACTACAAGGCCTTCCAGTCGCACCTGTCAGTCACGTCTCTTACTTTCATACCCCCCTACTTTGTCCCTTGTCTCAAAACATCGAACCTAGAATTCAAGAACTACCACACCTTGCCAGTGAAGAACGACCTAACAACAAAAAATCCAAGATGCCTGTTATTTGGGGCTTCGATCTTTCCCACATGAGCTGGGGAGCTTTTGGCCATAGAAAGATGTTTGATAGGCGATGGCATTTGCGAAGAGAGCGGTTTAGTAAGCGCCTATACTTTTGGATGTTCTTTTTTAGTCGTTGATCCGTGATACTTGACATAGTTGTTTACCAAGTGCGCTCATATTGAATTTCGGAAAGGTTTTATATTAACCTATGGGTTCCAGCTCGCTATGCTCATCTGCCTCGCGGCTGAGGTGAGTCATCCACCTCCTCGTTAAACTATCCAGCACCATTCTTACTGTTCCACCAGTGCACAGCGACTTACTCCCTCGCGAAGTACCAATCCCAACAAGACAACATTGAATCTATCAATGAGGACGCTGCTGTACACAACAATGACCTCATTGCTGCACAATGCCTCACTATCGTCTTCTGCGTTTTCGTCGCAACCCTTTTCGGAGCGGACTTCTTCTTTCTTGTCTTTTGGCCTAGTCGTCGGTATCCTTATTGGTATAACGTCATCAAAAAGTTTCTAGCGGTAGGCATTACAACTGGAGTCACTGCTGCTGCATTTATGAGTACAGTGCGTCGTTCTTTTTTTCTATAATCAGTAGCGCCTTTGAAACGAAAAATATCAGATCGTTGTTGCTTCCCATGGAGCACGCATCACTGGGGTCTCACTGGAGCAGGCTGAACAATATGAACGCCTTTTTTTTAGGCCGCCTTTACGTATATTCGATATCTCCCTCTATCCGAATATAGTATAACGATTTTTAAACCAGGTTATAAGGATTGGGCTGTCAACATCGCGTATGTTGTCCTCCTCTGGATCGGCCTCGTATTTACATTTGCCTCGTATGTTTCATTGACCCCTGATTCAAACTATCACTGAAGCTCCTGCTATAGAACCGTCCTTTTATTCAAAGCTGATAAACACGTTGAACGATACGGTGCAGAACCAATGTGGGAAGAAGGAGAAAAAGATCCGCGCGGAGTTTCACTCACACCGCCTAACTAGAGTGGGATATAACTGCTGAATCTTTGGGGACTACATTATGACTGGCCTCTTAATATGAATCTTACCTTGCTTATACTTGAATCAAAATATTATCACATTACCTGGTGGTGTATTATATGATTTCTGTTCGAATATGCTTTCGTTTTTCGATTATTCTCCGTTTGTGAGGTCAGGAATAAGACAACAGCACAGTTGTGGTACCAATCTTGATTAGAGCAAATGTCATATTATTCATCGGCCGTGTGGCGAAATGGCATCGCGTCTGACTACGACTGCGACAGCATCCTATCAGGAGATTGTAGGTTCGAGACCTACCTCGGTCATTATTTTTTTCCCATTCTTACAAAGCAATAGATCAGATCAACTCCCAGACATACAAATATTTTTCTTGAGATCGATTGACTAGTGGGATCACGAAATTTGATTGAAAGAGCTCTGGTATAACAGCAAATAGTAAATAATAGAAACTGTAAGGTGAACAGCCCTATCGTCAATGACGGTCTCAGTCCGTTCATCCTCTCCAGACAGCCTAAGCGAGTGATGATAAATAAAATATATATTCAAAAATGAAGGTAGACTTACAGGACCGGGCTGGACGTAGGTTGTGGGGATCGGCCAGTAGATGTTGATGAGAATTCCGGGCTCCTGTTAACATGCAGGTTGTAAGTAAAGATGTTATACTATATTAGTTATCGATAAGCTTACGTTACCAGTGTAGACACCTGGGATAGAAACGAGGGGGCCTGGGTTACCGCTACCTATGAACGTACATGAACATAAGCTCGAATATCAGGTGCGATGCGCTTACCTCCACCAGTAACGTTGATCTGTCCACAACTGATGTAAAATTGAGCTCCGGCAAAGCTCGACGCCGAGTGCAAGGCGATGTGCTCAATACGGACTGTATACAAAACATGGTTAATTTACTTGGATTGCAATTCAGATTTTGCAGTACTCACCGAGGTATTGGCCACTGGGGAGACTCTTCGGAATAGTGAACGATGTGCCGACCGCATCTGAAAAGTGGTATGTATTATTTATTCGAGCAGGCGGAGATCTATCGTTAAACTTACTGTATGAAGGCCAGTTGATGCTTGTTCCACCATCGGTGACTGCACCGACCTCATGTACCTAGACAGACACGTCAGATCCAGAAAAAATGAGAATGCTTATGTTCTACTTTGAACCAAACAGCGCCATCACCAGTGAAGGTGGATGCGTCACCGTTGGTGGCTTTGGCCATGTAGACGTTGAGTGACTATCAGAGAAGTGAGACCCTACTCATTGTACCAAAGGTGAGGGAAACACGAACACCAGGGTGATATATTGTGCCGTCACTGTTAATACCGAGGGTGGAGCCCGCGGCGACGGTGACTGTGCTGGCAGTAGCGCGAGTCTCGGAGGTGTAGCATCGGAAATCTGCACTCTTGACATCGGTGACCTAAAATAGGAAGTAGAATTTAGGTAGGGTCGTGTTAGGTAGTAGGGAGACAGACTGGTGCACGACTGTTGAAGTTATTGGTCTTGCGGACAGCAGACCATGCTGCGGTCGTTTGCCCGTTCACAACTAACGTAGGGAAGGTGTCTAGGGGCAGAGTGTTAGATCTAAGTCCCTAAAATAGAAGAAACACAACTCACAGTGGGCATTGACTTGAGCGAGGAGTGTGCTGAGGCCAACGAGAAGTGCAAGAGACTTTGTGGGGAACATCTTGACGGTTGCAAGGGTCCAATACGATGAACTTCGGCTTTATATACACCTCAGCTGAACATCAAATAACGTTCTTTGATGAGGATTATCCCGTCCGTTCGTCGGTTGTCACTTGACTCTGCTCAACGTAACCCATAGCATCCGATATAATGACGAACTTACCCCCAGCATACCGGGCTGTCCAACATTATCGTTGCCTGGTTATTTTATCAGCTCCCTTTCGCGTCGGTGGAGAAGGTGTGGTACTGAGTATTATTAGAGTACCTGAGCTTCAAACCCAAGAAGGGAAACAGTAAGGAGAGGTGTAAATTCGGAAAGGTGATCATTCGCTAAAAGGCCTCTTCCTCGGAAGATGACGCGGAGTTGTAATTCATCGTGGATTGACATGCCAAGCCTGTAATTCCCTGCGTTTTTTTCGCCATTATCTTGAGGGCCGAACGCTCGAGCTGGCACAGCGTAAGAGGGCGACATAAATTATAGCCCAGCACCGATACTTTGGGCCTCCCATGAGGTTAACCTTATGATACAATGGCGGGGGGGGGGGTCCCAACTTCCAAGACACATCATCAGACTTGACCACGATCCACTCACTCACCTCATTCTCTAAAGCTCACAATAAATGGCATGGATCCTTGCTATGCAAACTATCGGGTGTGCCACGTCCTGTCCATATTCGTTTTTGACCTTCTCCATGTTCTTCACAACTTCCCCGCGGCACGTTCATTCAGCATGTTTCGTTTCCCCCAGACGTCCAAAACGGGAAATTATCGGGACTGTTCTCGGTACGGGTGATGTATCAGGCTAATACGGGTGTATGAGCCCTCGGAGGTCCTTCTGCCTTCTGATTTTTTAAGTATTCTTCGATTCAGAACCCAGGTGGTTTTATACAAAATCAATATGTTGAAAATTGGTATATCTGGCGATTGGTCCCGTTTAATCTAATGTTCACTATTTCTGTAGGCCGCGGAGTCGCGTACCTCAGATTATACGAATAAGTACCCCCCGAACAGTTCCTATATATAATATGAGTAATCGAAGAAATAGGTATTTTACTCTATTTGTTCTCCTACCATGTCCCATTATGACCACACAAGGAAAATTTTCTCGAGGAACCTGAAGAATACCTTTGGTGAAGAGATTATCACCATAACTGCCTTAACTTGGGCTATTAAACAAATCGGTAAGGGAGTAACTACATCGAGGGTCGGACGATGAACTCTCGACCGGTCCCTCCAGGTCCGAAGGTTCAATTTGTTGAAACTTGAAACACCATAGCTGCTGTGCCCGTATAAGTGTCTCCTTCTATAAAGTAATGGGTAGTCTTCCTTGTACCTATTACACCCGAAAGTGGTTCGTTCTCGCCGCGTATATCTCTCGTTAATCCGGAGCTACGAGCCAAAGTCTCAAAGAGTCAAGGACTGCGTTTTGCCCACAAGAGACTGACAGTAACTGAACGAGTCGCACTGCATGGTCTACTGTCTCCGCTATCCGGTTTTTACATGGCCGGAGCCTGCGAGATAAACATGGTCGAGAAAATCGGATTGTGGGTAGGGAGGATCAATCAAGGTTTGGAGGCGGTTCAAAAAACACGTGCACCGTCGGGGTGCTAGGGAATACTGAATGAACTGAATGACCCGGAGTACACTGGACTAATTCTCAGGTTGACTTTTAGCTTCTATGTATATGGATAATACGTACAATCCGCTCCAGTACCTCGGGCGATGGTGTGAACATTACTGACTGGTTGAGGAATTTGGGAAAGAGAAAAAATTTGACCGAGGTAGGGGTCGAACCTACAATCTCCTGATAAGGATGCTGTCGCAAGTCGTAGTCAGACGCGATGCCATTTCGCCACACGGCCGATGAGAACTCGGCCGCGTGTTAGAAAGTTGATCGTGGGATAGACCAAACCAACTTTCTCGCTTCCAATTCGGGACTGCGATCCTCGTTCCACTCAATGACGGAACACAAGCTCCCGACAACCGAAGGCCAAGCGACAAAGATGGCCTTGAATTTTACAAACTCTGCGCTACATCTTTAGGAAAATATGGGTTTAGTGAGTGTGGGCCTGTCCACTATTTATATAAAGTTGTAAAAAATAATGCGTGTATTCGCCAGAAGCTGTCGCGAAGAACATCACGAAGGGCACCTTGACCTCGTGACGGTGGATTGGGTTATTTCCCGTTCGCCGTCTCAAACTATTCCACGATCTCCAATATATCAACTTCCTAAAGGCTCACGCTTGTCAGTACGGGGGATTAAAAAGACACCAACTTCTGGCCGAGTGACGCACCAAATTCCTCACGAGAGTTGAACTTGAAAGCTATGATCACCCGTTCCATATTGATAGGCTCTCTGGTGTACGGGGCTAGCGTGTTGGCGGGAGACGGGGGAGCTATCAACCAGAACCAAGACTTACCCTTCAAGCTCCCACCACAGTCAGTCGTACGTCCTTTTTAATCGATAGCTTGCGCACAAACGTCATCATTTCCCAATAGTTCGTAGACCCACAGTCTTTTGCCGTCATGGGGGCCAACGCAACGTTCCGGAAAGACTTTTTTGAGACGTTTAACCCGACGTCAACAACTCCCCCGTTTTTCCAAATCTTCCACCCCTCTTTCCTATCGGTCCTGGGCCCAAATCCTTCCATTCGTCAAGTAGCATCGAACTCTACATTTTCATTCGCACATGAGGCACCTATATATGTACCTACGACGGACGAAGTTTTTTTCGCAAGCAACGATGGAGGTGCGCTTGGAATGAGTGATTTGAACCACAATAGTGTTGTTAGCAAGATTAGCATGAAGGATGTCGATGCGGCTATAGCTGCCAACCAAAGTACTATTGAAGTTCCTGTCACCACCGTAAGTTGCCTGTGTTACCGGTCTTTTTTTAGCTGACGCAATTTTGGATATTGCAGCTTGACCTTCCGGAGACCGTCCAAATGACAAATGGTGGAACAGGCCCGTATAAATCATCTTTGTTGTTGATCACGTCCGGGCGTGGGCCTCGACCTCCATCAATCGCTCTCGTCAACCCAAAGGCTCCGCACAATGTTACTGTGCTTCTAGACAACTTCTTCGGGCGACAGTTCAATTCTCTGAACGATATCAAAGTACATCCGAGCGGCAAAATATTCTTCACAGATGTAACGTATGTGTGTCCTAAGAATTTCCATCGTACGGTTTGCTGACTCTCACGATGACATTCTTCTCCCACCCCATATCTGTCCCTATGCATCCCTTTATGGTATACGGGTGTTTTGATACAGATACGGATTTTTGCTCAATTTTCGGCCCAACCCTCTCATGCCAAACCAAGTATATCGACTCGACCCTGATACAGGAGCAGTTCGTGTGGTTGCAACTGATTTTGATAAATGCAATGGCGTTGCGTTCACCGAAGATGGGAAGACGGCCTATGTGTATGTTTGTATTTCGAATTTGCGGGAAAGTGAACTGAAGTTTCTTACAGCGCAGATTCTGGAGCATTGGCAGGTTTCCTTGGAAATAATCAGACAGAACCAGCGACAATGTAAGCAATTATTATTTTCTTTTCCGGGCAGCCAGGTCATGATAATGACGATGACGTATTTTCTTGACACAATAATAGCTACGCATTCGACGTCGATGAACAGACACACGCCTTCAAGAACCGCCGCGTATTCGCCTTTGTGGATACAGGTATTCCTGATGGGATCCAAGTTGATCTCAAGGGCAACGTATATTCTGGGTGTGGTGACGGTGTTCAGGTTCGTTCGACATCAGTTAACTTACCAAATATTTGACCACGAGTTTCGATGTCAGGTGTGGAACGACGAGGGCACGTTACTTGGAAAGTTCTTCCTTGGAACAGTCTCCGCTAATATGGTATTCGCTGGAGATGGGAAGCTCGTCATCTTGGGTGGGACAAATATATTTGTGGCGAACATCGCTGCACAAGGCATTCCGGCCATTTCTCCGTAGTAGCCGCGGCTGTGTATCATATTCAATACCCTTACGTTCAACGATTCCAATTATCACTTGGACCATGGACGTGTCCTGGGGGTGTTTAGGCACCATCCCTCACATCTCCATTCTTGCAAGTTTATTTCGTTAGAGCACTTTCGCACCCCCTCGCGAATTTTGCTGAAATTCGGCTATTTTATTTTGTGGAGTTTCGGGCCCCAACAACTCTAGTCACTTCGTTAGTCTTTCACTAAGTCCCCTCATTGTTTGCGACATTAGACGATGACCTCAACGGCGACCTTAACCTTGGGGATTTTAATTGTAACTATATCACAGGACTGGAATAAGATTCTGAATGTTGCTGATTGGTAGTAGGCATGCCTTGATGATATCATGATACACAGGTCATATTGCTATGATCACTGTCATGTGAGCATGCAGGTGGAGTAATTGTGGAGCCCAACATTTCGTGAAGCTCGCTTTATATTCTTTCAAAATCATCGAATTTTTTGGGTTGCTCTACTAAATCGAACAAAATTAGAATCAGCTGGAGCACGAAAAAATTATATATGCAGAGCTTTCATATATCAATGACAAAACTTTCAACAAGTTGTAAGCCCTTGATATGTACTAATACAGTTGTTTAAATTTGAAATAAATTGGTACAGCGTCACTATGAGTGTCCGCCCAAAACTTCGATTGTTCAAGATTTGTCTGCAATTGGGAAGTCCTTTCCAGTTGCGTTCTTGTACTGGCTACGAATGGTGTCGGAAATCTTCTCGTCCTTCGCTTGCTCGACTGCCGATTCATTAGACTGCTGGCCACCTCCCATGCGTTCTTGAGCAAAGTCAACGGCTGAAAACGAGTTTAATTTCGTCGTCATGATCGATGTGCAAGGGCTGATATACTCCTACCTTTATCAAGATAATCTAAACGTGTGAATTCAATTAGTAAATCACCTCTAAAATCAGTTAGATATAGAGCACACCTTCGTTCTTCTCTCCAGCTTGGCCACCGCCCATTGCGCTGTTCATCTTCCCCATGAGACCACCGCCCCCACCAGTCTCTTGCGTCCCTGCCCCGGTCTGAGCCTGGGCCGTATTGTCTTTGTTGCCTTTAAGAAAATCCATTGGTTAAGGATAAGGTTCGGAGATTGAAGCTGTCCAGGAAAGAGGGTTTTATAAGGCATTATTTATTCTCCACTATGACGATGGATATCAGGAATGACGTCGTGCTCCACGAAACTGAAACATGGTGGTATTTAAATAATCAAGTAAAAGGAGGTAACAAGTCCACTCGTAGAAAATAGTTGAATATTGGTTATACGATGGGTAATTTGGATTAATTGGGATGTATGCAGGTTTCACCCAGCGTAGCCTACTTAGAGGTTGTTGAAAGATCGAAACGGTTTGATCTTGACGGTCACCCCATTTTTCGCCAAATCTTCCAATCTCCCTTGCAAGCGAGAGTCGGGCTCTGGGCAACCCAATAACACTTCGCGAATAACGGATACCCCCTCTTGACCATTTTGAGAAAGGCGGGTTTCCAACATATCCAAAACCGGTTCCAGGTCTCTGGCACTGAATCCGAGTTTCTGAATGACGGGTAGCAATTTACCACTCGCGATCTCCGTTAGCACTCCTGGACGAATGAAGTGGTTTTCAGGGGCCGTAAAAGCCAGCAAGTGCGGTGCGCAGGAGAGTAAGGCTTTTTCTAATTGGAAACGTGTAGTGTCCTCGGTCCAGAGTATAGGTCGGGGTTCGACGTCTGATATTTGGAATTTTTCGAGAGTGGACCCCACGCCTTGAAGGATGTCTATATAGTTTGACGGATCCACAGTCGAATGACAGAAGATTCGAAGGGTGGAGAGTTTCGGTAGGGATAAAGCACGCAGGAAGTGGTTGTGATTTGCGGAACCCGCAAAGTCGACACGGAACAATGTCAGCTCTGGTAGGCGCAGTGGTACACGGTACGTGGTGAAAATTCGATTGGCCATGTTGGCGTCGATGTCGTCGATGGAATTGATAACACAGGTTGAGAGTGACGAGCATTCGGAAAGTAAGGATAGTAGTAAGTCGGCAGGGATTGGTGGTCGGTATAGTTTGAGTTCTTTAAGTTGTGACCATGGTATTCGCATTGAAGATGGGTCAGCAATTGACCTGGCAAATAGAGTTACGTTGGAGAGATGTGGGGATAAACTGAATGCTGTATTTAAACCATCGTCCAAACGTGTAGCTCTAAACCCATAGCCGTCATCTACACGGATGAACAAGGTTTCAAGAGCGTGGAAGGAACCCGCCGGTAAATCAAGGAGCTTTCTGGCTGTCTCAGGCCTGATAGCCAATTGTAGTTCCACCAAACGAGCAGAATGTGGGGAAATTATATGTTCAAAAAGGAAGTGGTCGCATGAGATTCCATCGAACAGGGCATCCGGGTTGTGGAGATATGATGCGTCCATCACTAACGAAAAGTGCGACCCGGAACACTGCGACCACCAAGCACTAGCGAGTTCGGACGCAGAGGACGTTTCTGGAATGCGAGAGAATCGGATCTTCCACAGTTCGGGCGTGTGAAAGGCAATTTGCCTCCAATCTGCGCATACTTGGGTAAGCTGAAGTCTGGGATCTAGTGCTGCCCCCACAGATAGCGGAAAGCTAGCTGGAACACCGACGACATTCAGCATGATTTGACTTGTTATTTCGACCGGAAGCTTCTTGTATGGCGCTAAGGCGACATTGCACCTATGGACCCGATCTGCAACGCGTGCACGGCGCGCGAGAAGGAGGGCAAGATCGTCATCCCATTGTTGTAGCTCTCGTTGAGCGTCTGCAAGGTGAGCTCCTACGCGTAAAGCTTGCTCGCTATCAAGTACGGAATTTGTGCGTCCAACCTCAGGACCAAGGGAATTGTGCCCTAACATTACGATTACTATATAACATCAAGATACTGTGTAGGTCTACAGGGTACTCACCTCCAACAGAGTAAAAAAGAGACTCCATGTATCTAGATAACGACTAATGGCACGGCTGTGGTGAAAGGTTGAAAATAAGCTGATGTCACATACGTTTTACCTGGGGCCCATCCTCATCGGGCGATTTTCCCGATAGCCTGCTTCGGATAATTTCAGGTGCCTAACCGGGAAACATTTCTGTTTTCTCTTCAGGGCCTTCCATGTTGAACTTGGAGTGAAGTTGGGCGGGCAGCAGGTTAGCCATGTTGCGGTGAAGTTGGGTTGCGAGGACTAAGCGAACCAACTTGAATAGGCGAGTTGAACCGGTTCTGGACCGAGGAGTGATCGGTGTTGATTTTGTCAACGTTGTCAACCCGCGCCACGCGCACTTCGCCTTCCCCGCCCGCTGCCCCTCACAGTCCGACTCCCGAAGAAACGCCCCCAACGAAACAATGTCGTCCAGCCTCTCCGTCTGCCCAAATTGTGATAAGATGATTAAACCACGGGGAATGGGGAATCACAAGAGGGCTTGCCTGGCTGGTAGTGAAGCCCGGCGCGAGCGCGACCTCGAAATCCTGGCGCACCGCGCAGCTCAGTCTAGCGAAGAGGAACCTGGTACGTAATCTGACTGTTTTGATTCGGTATCGACTAAATGTACACAGTTTACTAGCGGCCTCACCTCATCGCGGGCGGCTCGCGGTCCCGCATGGCGACTGAAAGTAATTCCCCCCACCCGCCCCATTCTATTGCGCCCCATCGCCAATATTACACAGATTCCGGTACGCTTCCAGCCCCCCCCTGACGTTGGTCGTTTCGATCGCCCCCACCTGCGTTCCAAGTGGCAAACTAATGAATCGGCGACGACCGTGGGTAGCGATGTGCGGGCCCGGCTTGGCCTGAAAGCCCTGGCTTTGGCCCGGCTCGAGAGGGCTTTGGCCTGAAGGAATCTCAGGCCAAGGCCAGGCCCTCAACCATGGCTTGGCTCGGGCCTGCCAGGGCCTGAGCCAGGGCTTCTTCAATAAATTTTGTGTGGTCCAACATGGGGTCAGGGGGTGCATAATATGTATATATAATATTGTTTGCACACTATCACTCTCAAATCCATCAGTGTAAGGCTGTCCCAAAGACTGATACATCATTTTTATCACTTAGTTTGTTGATGTAGCAAATTTTTGACATAGGTACTTTCAAATTTCAACAAGATTTGTGTCCAATTGACTAGAAACAACTATGAGGACAGTGACACATGAACTATATAGCTTTAGGATTTACATAGCCCATCCAAAATACCCAGAAATTTGCACTTTCTGGTACATATTTTTATAGGTTTCAGGCCAGGGCCTCTGGGGCCTGGCTCAGGCTTTTGAAATCTCAAGCCAGGCCCCAGGCCAGGACCCCTGAAAATACCGACTAAGGCATGATCTCAAATCACAAAAATTTTGCAATTTTCATCCGGACAAATTTGGCCCAAATCTCATCTGGAAGCGTCTCAGCCCTCTAAATATGTCAAATTTTATCCGGATGCCCACCTCAGGCATTTGCATAATACTCAAAAATTGCCCTGCTGTGCGGTATAATGAATTGGGGTCGCACACAGTACCATCTAAGTTACAAGTATGTCACTACAAGGCCCCTACTCTTCATCTTCAATTTCAGAAGTGGCTGGACCGCCCTTTTTGTTCTTGCCTCCAAATAGGCCTAAATGGAGATTGTTGAGGATTGTAAAATTTGCTTGTCGAACCAATTCACCAGCATAAGCTGGTTGTTAATCATTTTAGGGGGCATTTTCTTTCTCTATGTTACAATCTTATTGTCTAGTAGTAAATTGTGTTACTAATTTTCACTTGGTTAAAATGAAGCAGGTCTTTGTTTCAACCTGATATAAGTGTAATTTTTATCCGGACCACAACCTAGGCACTCTGATATCGCAACTTTTATCCGGACCCACACCTCACACATTTTACCTGTTTTGGGGGCTTTTTTATCCGGATAGTCCTGGGGGATTTTAGAAAAATTTCCCAAATTTTATCCGGACCAGTCTTAGGCCTATGCCTGTATTTTCAGGGGTCCTCCCAGGCCTCCACCAAGCCGAGCCAAGCCAAGCCCTGTTGAGGGCTTTGAAGGGCCTGGCTTAGAGGGCCTTGGGGCCTGAGGCCGGGTCTGCACATCACTAACCGTGGGTAGGCAGATTCTTTTTTACTTATTGCATATTCCTACTAACTTTGTCCAGCTCCGTCACCCGAAGGATCTCAAAGTTCGCCAATTGACTGCCACGCCCGCCCAACACTCAAGAGTGCTGCGTAGAAATCCAGAAATGGTATATTTCCTTTTATGAAATCCTGTATCTGACTTACACCAGCCTCCACAGCAGTACAACCTGAGTTGTCAGAAAACCCCTTACAATTAGATCAACCAGGTGGGACCATCCTTCTAGCGCCAGTATTGTCCTATTTTATTAATGTTTATCATGTCTAGTGTCAACATCCCATCTTCCCCAGTGTGATGAGATCAGGATAGTACATCATCCCCACTCTGGGTTTCCACCTGATACTCAATCTGTTATGATTTCTCTTTTCCTTTCCTTATCTTATCTTATCCTATACTATCTAACCTTCGGACTATCTCTTTCCCCCATATCTTCTTTCCCTCTATTCCATTCCCACCAATCCTATTATTACATCTAACTTTCCCATTATTATTCAGCGCTTCATTTATAACTACCAATAGTGCTTATCCCTCTCAGAAGCATTACCCATCATGCTTCTTTTATAACTTATATATATACCATACAATGTAGTAGATAGTCCTCAGCTTGACCTAGCTGAATATACCTTATTCTCTACAACTCGATGCTCAGCTCGATCCTACTCGCCTTAGAAGGGGGTAGTGCATCTCAGATCCAGAAGACAGACTTGTCCTTTATATCAGGAAGTCTATAGACATCAGACTTATTGTCGACGGTCTCATTGAACCGATTGATTAGGTCTTGATTACGAGTTCTTTAGTTTACTAAAG
>MU150262.1:183770-299782 GCA_015584075.1 Collybia nuda
TTATTTACTTGAGGTATATGAAAATGCACAACTTATTTGTATTTAATATTGTCTCCTAGTGGAATGTACATAGGGGAAATCCTCAGAGACCCATCTGAGGATTGCCTGTAAGGATGTGATCACTATATACCTAGTCTACACAATATAAGTATGTACCTTACTGTTACACCTGTGGTAGCTCAACATACCTTCACTAAGTAATTAATTAGAAGAATACATGATACATATGATATAATGGAACAGAAGAACGAGTACCTGCCACACAATGTGTTGGCCCACTCCACCCAAGTCTGATAGGTAATCATAGTTTAACCAAACGGGCAGAATGTGGAGAAATTATATGTTCAAAAAGGAAGGTGTCACTTGAGATTCCATCGAATAAGGCATCCGGTTTGTAGGGATAAGATGTGTCCGTCTGAAGTAACGAAAAGTGTGACCCAGATAGAGCCATGAATCAATACATCAAAAATAAAAAGCACTTGAATCTTGAGTGGGACAAGTCTTAATTTTGTACTAACACTGCTACTATTCTGAAATCTAAACAGGTTAACTTCATCTGGTCTGATAGTCAAACACAAACCCTCCAACTATGGATGTGACAGAAAAGAAAGGGGTAGAGAGGTGGACATTTTTCTTTCAAGTGGCTGTTTTCCTGATCAATAAGTGTAAATTCACTCCTCTAGCAAATAATTGTATCACTTACCCCGTTTATATCATAGTGACACAATCTTGATATTTACTTCCTGTTGCCTCAAGTCATTTATCATATCCTCCAAGTCTAGGTTTTTGAGAGTTGAATCCGGACATCTCAGTAGTACCCGCCGAATTGGAGGTACTGTCAATTGACTGCCCTTCTGCCTTAACAATGAAAGCCGTTTTTTCAACATTTTAAAAACCGGTTCAATTTCTTCTGTGCTGAACTCTAGCTGAGTTACTGAAGGAAGCAAGTCACCACTTGCAATTTCTTCCAGCTCGGCAGGTTGAATAAAGTGGTTCGGAGGAACTGTGAAGAGTGTTATATGTGGAAGGTATGAGATTAATGTTCTATCCACATTGAATTTTGGAAGGCTGGGTGCCGTCAAGAACCAAAGTGGCTCATTCTTTCCGACTTCCAGTATTTGAAAGGCATTAAGGGTGGAAGTTGTACTTCCAATCAAATCCACATACTCTGACATATCCAGAGGCTGGTCATTATTGGACACTCGAAAAGTAGAAAGTTTTGGAAGGGATAGCGCACTGAAAAGGTAGCTGTGATTTGTTGGACCAGAAAAATTAATCTGGAGCCACGTGAGCTCTTTCAAATGCAGTGGAATGATGGGCATCGTCGAGATCCGCTTGATCATATTATCATCAATGTCCTTGACAGAATTAATGGCACAAATTCGGAGCATTGTGCATTGAGAAAACAACAGGAGAAGCAGATCTGCAGACAGGTCCTGTATGACCAATATGAGTCTGCTGATCTGTGTCCACGTCACACGCAACAGCCACGGGTCAAGAAGGGAATTCACAAAAACCTCTACGTCTGTGAGATGAGGAGTGAAAATGAATGCTGTGTTGAGGTCCTGGTCCGGGCGTAGGATCCTTTCATTGCTCGATTCCACGCGGAAGGTGAGTTTTTTGAGGGCATAGAAGGATCCGGCGGGTAACGCTAGGACTTTTCTGGCAATTGAGGGTTTTAAGAGAACCTGAAGGCTTCTGAGCCGGCTGGAGAAGGGGGCGATTATGTAGTTAAATAGGAGATTGTCATCGAAGGAACTTCTTGAATTAGATTTAGGTAGTTCCATATTCAACAAAAGTCGCGATCCAGAGCACTGTGACCACCAGGAATGGCCAAGCTTGAACGCCGAAAGGTTTGAGGCGTTACGTGAGAATACGAGGTCCCAGAGTTGGGGCGTATCAAACGCAATCCTTCTCCAAGCTGCGCACACTTGGGTCACCTGGAGTCGTGCATCCAACTCCGTCTCCTCGGATAACGGAAGGCTGGAGATGGGACCAACGGCGAGCACCAAGATCTCTTTCATTATCTCAATCGGTAGCTTCTTGTAAGGTGCTAGTGCAACGTTACACCTGTGGACCCTGGTTGCAACCCGCGCATGATGTGCGAGGATGATTGCCAGCTGGTGGCCCCATTGCTCAAGCTCTTCCAACGCCCCCGACAGGTGTGCTTGTACATGCAAAACTTGATCGTTATCGAGGATATCATTTGTGTGCCCAATTTTAGGATCGAGCGGTGGAATGTGCGGATTCATAAGTTCGATTTCTGCGTAAAGCTGATGAGGGGTGCAAAATATGATAAAATTCAGTACTTACCTTCGACAGATCGAATAAGGGTCGCCATATATCTCGTTTTCTGAACAATCGTTTTGGAAGATGAAGTAGGCGCTGGAACTTAGTACTTAGTATTTGAAGTGAGGGGCTGTTTGATTCTAAGTTCCGCACTTGAATCAGACGTTAGTTCAATCCCATCACGAGGCTGCCTCGTGGGGTGTTTTCAACTGCATTGCTCGAGTTAGCCACAATTAACGAGGAAAGGCTCAGTCATATACGAATTTTTACAAGCGTTTTGAAAGTTGAAACTGATATTCAAATTCGTTCGAACGTCGAAGCGTCGGTTGAGCCATTAAAAAACAATAGAAACAGGGGCTGTCACACGTTACGGTCCGAGTCACAACCCATCTCGATTTTATCCGACTCTGCATATGAGGATGGGCCATATAAGGTCGTAGACCGAATAACCCTATAGCTCGCCTTTGATTTGTCTCGAAAAGGTAAGGATGAGGGAATACGGAAAAAGAAATGTAACTGCAGACGTCTAGTAAAACATACATTTACTGATGCTTTCTCTCTTCTTGGGTGCGCGCGCTACATAGTACTACAAACAAAACAGGCTAGAAAGAATAACAACGCAAGACGTGATATGTGATGAGTGTTTCAAAGAAGATGAACATCATGAATGATCGTAGATGGGGGGCCGTAAGGTCAATATGAGTATGGTATCTGTAAACACGGGGCAAGATATATGGCGGCGTCGGTTTGGGAAGAAACGGGTTGAGCACACATAAGAACAAGAAATAAACGGAAGCGGAGCAGAAGGTACTAGAAAGGAACAACAACGGCCTGTCCAACGACCCCGTGTGTGTATGAAAAGGAAAAAAGGAAAAGATGAAAAGATCAAGGAGATATCCTAAAACAGTTCCAAAGATCGAAAGCAGACGATGGAGAACCGAACTGCGGGAGAGCTAAACTGAACAGAGGGATGAAAGCCGGATAAGCGAGATCACGAGTGAGAGCAAAAGGGATCGCGAGGGACGACGCAGTGCTCCGAGGTGACAAGTGACATCGAGGAAGCAGGCTTGTATCGAGCACGCGACCACGGCATAGTCAAATCCCCTGTCGCAACTTCCACGAAGCCAAACTCTAAAACTCACATACTTAACCTCTCCTTTTCCCCCCATGCCCAGCGGGTGACGTCCCCTGTACCTGTACTGGATTCGCCCTCGACGCCCCGCTATTCTCTTTCGCTCCTGCAGACGATGAAGGGGCCGGCGCCAGCTTCGGCACAACACTTTCTCTATTTGGAGATGGACTTGCAGCAACAGAGTCCCCACCTCCACGGGACGCCTCGTCCACTGGCTTCATGGCATCGACCTCGCTCTGGGTCAGCCCTTGCTCTACGGTCTTCCCTGCTGTTTGAGGCGGGTGCTGATGCCGCTGATGTGAGCTCTCTGCAGGTGGGGCTGCTGATGAGGAACGGGAGATTCCCTGTGGTGCCGTCGATGAGGTACGCCTTCTGCGCTCGTCCTCCTCTGTTTCCGCCCGGCGGATAACATCGATCTCTCCCTGTACGAGGACTCCGTCGAGCCAATTGTGGTGTATGAGCTCGGATGCTTTGGCACGCTTATCAGGGTGTAGACGGAGCATGGGCGTGAGGAAGGATGCCAATGCATCTGCCTCAGCCGAAGGGAAGAGGTATTTGTCATGTAGAACAGCTTCAAGGGGCCAATACCGGAGTTTGTTGATGTGTCGAAGTTCACCTGTGACGGGGGATTGTGTTAGTTTGGTGCGTTATGGCGAAAATGAGGTAAAGGGGAGATTTGAGGACGAACGAGCACATACCTTTCCGGTTGAAGAATTCACTACTATATTTTCCTGAAAACGCGATGCTACGGGGGATTTCACCCATCAATTCCATTATCTGTGCGATATGATCGTCATCCTTGCTATACCGCGATCCCGACGCCGGGTCGAAAAGGTAGTCCCCGCCTGTAATGAGCTCGAAGATCTATACGGAAGGGATCAGCGAGGTACATGCATCGTTCTGAGGGAGGGAGGGGGCGAGGTGGAAGGACGTGGAAGGTATAAAGGTGGGATGTGGAAATGGACGCGAAGAAGGTTGGACAAAAGATGAAAAACACACCACACACGCGACGCTCCACACATCTGCACTCGTCCCCCACTTGGCTCCGAGTATGACTTCAGGGCAGCGGTACTGTCGCGTCTGGATGTCGTCCGTGAAGTGATGTTCCGTCCAGGTCGCTGTGTGCGGGGCAAGGCATCAGCTACTGATGCCTTGATATCGACGATGCGATACCAGATCATCCACGCCCTCTTTCATCCCAGGAAAATAGGGAGAACAATTAATGCTTACCATTACCCAAATCTGCAATCTTGACTGTAATTTTCTCACTCACACTGTCCCCATCCTCTGCCGAGTACCCATACCCCATCTCCCCTAATTTCCGATCTACCTCCGCATCGAAATCTAATCTATCCCGTTCCCGGTCGCTATCCACTGACATCACAGAGCTCGACACACCGTGTTCTGCTCCATGGCTCGACCCCGACCCCGCCCCTGGCACTGGCATCGGCATCACACGAGTCGACCCTCCTGATTTCGGAGGCGCCTGCTGGGACAGCAAAGATGGCCCGGGTGGTGGCAGTGACGGCCTGCCAACGAACCCTGCTCGCGTGTCCCCCTCTCCATCCTTGTCTAAAGATACATTGCCGACCTCTGCCGCTAGTTCCTCGGAGTGAACCCGCGGCCCTCCCTCTCCGCCCTGCCCTTCGATTTTACTCATCCCAAACGCCCACTTGTCAAGCATCGGGCTCGTCCCGAAAGAAGAGGATGGGCTTGGCAGTGGTTGTGACCCGGTAATGAATACACTCTCGGACCGTGGAGTCTGGTTCCCACCCCGGCCTTTAGAAGGTGGCACACCCGTGAGCTTTGTCGACTGAACGGGGATGGTCGAAGACGAAGCTTCGGGGCGCGGAGAAGACGAAGAAGAAGTCGCAGCGGCGTTGATGGCGAGTTCGGACTGGATGATCGACTCAACATCGTCGATGCAGATCAGGACGTTCTCTGGCTTGAGGTCGGTGTGAATCACCCCACAACAGCGGTGCATGTAATCCAGGCCCAGCAGCACCTGCTTCGCGATCTGGCGCACCATCCCCATAGGCACACCCTTGTTCTGGTGCCGCTTGATCAGCCCGAGTAGGTTCTCCCCGAGCACCTCAAACACCATGCACACATGTGTCCCATTCGGGCCCTTGTGCCGGAAATGGTCGAGGAATGAGATGACATGCGACCGCCCCGGGTGTGTATGCGCAGGCGAGGTGGGTGGTGTCGGGTTTGCCGCGCTCGGTGCTGTCGGTGGTGTCGACGATGTGATCAGCCGTTGCAGTAGCTTGATCTCATCCAATGCCGTCTCTGTGTACCGAGGCGCCGACTTGACGACCTTGAGGGCGACGTGGCGGTTCATCCTGCGATCAGATCAGATATATCACTAGGAAAATAGATTAGTTTACTCACTTTTGGTCCTTCGCTAGCCATACTGTCGAAAAATGACCCCATCCCAGCTTGCGTACGACGATATAACGGTCGTCAGAAAATGCATCACCAATCTTGACCGGGTGGTAGCCACCCTTTACGTAGTCCTCCCAGTCCTCCTCGTCTTCTGTCATGACAGACGCAGAGTGGGAAGAGTATGAGCCGTGCGACATGCTAGTGCCCCAGATACGGTCAGAAGGTGGCTCTTCTGCGCGTTTATGGAGAGATAAGGCTCCGTTATCAAGATCTCTGGGTTGATGGACGCGATAAACGCGATAACGAGTAACAATGGCAGAGTTGAACAGCTGTATACACTCCTATAAATGTGTTTATGAGTTAGCAGACTAGAAGGTGGAAAGTGGCAAGCAGTGTAATGAATTTTTTTCCTCTAGCAACCCGATTAGGCAATTATGAAAATAGCCGCGGTGTGATTGGTACGGATCAAGCTAATCTATATGAACAGCCACCAAGGTATCCTTTTACCCGTATCTTTTTTGTCTGATGAAGGAAGATGAAGGAAAGGGTTTTATTTTCAGCAGAAGCTATTGTGACACCAGGAGATGGCCGAAAGTGTGCCGGCATGTCTGATGAGAACTCCTCAGGTTTCATATTTGCAGAACAATCAAGATACAATAAATTACTCATTACGTTGTCTGTTCGATGTTGGGGATAATTGCAGCTTTCTTTAGGTACTTGACATTCTTACTTCACAGCTAGATAAAAGTTTGAGATCCGGATTGTTTGACTCGGACACCTTGCAACGACGACACCATTCCTGATGATAGCCAGCCTAGTATATGCTCGTATTTTGGAAGGACTGATGCAATATATGTACCAGTTTTTTAATCATAAATTAGTTTGAAAGTTTTTCATATTCTGAATAAAAAAAAAACCTATCGCTATTCCGTGTATTCATGGAAATTTTTGTTATCACAAGGCCTCAAAAGTATCGGCCGTGTGGCGAAATGGCATCGCGTCTGACTACGACTTGCGACAGCATCCTTATCAGGAGATTGTAGGTTCGACCCCTACCTCGGTCAACTTTTTTCACCTTTTTCGCGTGGCTCTGGAAAACCGATTGGCTGCTCGGATCAGCTGGAAACTTTAATCTCGAATTGAGTTCCACCAACGAGTTCCCTTCGATACTTTTTTGGTGTATACATTCGACTTTTCATCGTAGACAGTAGGGGTGAGTGTTTCTATGTAGATAAAAGTGGTGTTCTGATGATGTGCAATATTTAGCCCCATCTACCCCGATAAATAATGAGAGATGAAAGTTTACCCCTGCAGCTGGGCCCACTTCGCGATGAAGATATTGTCAAGTTATCGCCTCAAGGAAATGCCTTTCAAAAATCTCTAAATGAGATCCCAACTACTGCTGAAGTGTTTTTTGCACAATCGAGACGCACAGTAGCAGAATCGGAGCTTCACCAGCTGCATCACGACTTAGTCATTCTTCAACAAAGACAAGCGCAGCTTTTAACATTCATCAAAGTTTGCGACACTGTCCTAGCGCCACACAAGAAACTTCCACCAGAGCTGATGTCCAAGATATTTTGCTTCGTTATTCCGCACTCCGCAATGTTTCCTCTTAAGAAAGATATGCGATTGCATATCACTCAGGTATGCTCGAGGTGGAGGAGAATCGCGTTCGATACTCCTGCCTTGTGGAACCTCCGTTTCCCACATTTCTATGAAAACTCGAAATTGATCGACCTCGGGGCGTCTTGGTGGTCACAGTGTTCGGGATCCTTCCTCAAGGTAGCAACCATGCAACGACCCACGGGCGTTTCTATGGACCAACTGGACTCATCACTCATAGAAAAGCTCGTTTTACCTTTCTCAAATCGACTTCGAAAGATCCAGATGCGACTTTCGGTTCGGGATTTTGCACAGATGATGTCCGCTCCTCCAGGTTCATACGGAAACCTTGAACTACTCGCTTTGAAGGTAGATGGAAAGCACACCGAACCATGGGTGGAGCCCGGCTCGGCCCTTCTCACGTCCCATAATCTTCATTCGATTATTCTCTCTATTCCAGAATATTTCTGGTTCAAGCCCAGGCTAACTTGGGAATCCTTGTCACGTCTCACTTTGATCTCAAAGATCCCAGGAGACATATGCTTAATTATCATGTCTCAATGTTCTTCCCTCACCAGTTGTAATTTATCTATCATCGACGACCCAGACGATCAAGACTTGAAATCTACCGATGAGGGTGAGGTACTGCCGCCACTCCCTCTTTCCCTACCCCTCCTTAACTCATTCTCTGTTCAATTCCGAACCGGGATCTTCTCCCCCTTCCTGTCTCACTTTGCCCTCCCAAATCTTTCCAAGTTCATCATCACAACGGGCATTATGCCCCACGGGCACCATTGGACGCGGGGTTGTGAAACTTTCTTCAAGGTGGCGGGGCCATCTCTGAAGAACGTCGAGGTAAAATCATCCTTTCAAAGCTTAATCTTTAAGGTCGACAGCACCATTTTCTCTTACTTTCCCAATATCCGGTCTTTCATATCCCCTTTAAACCACAGATTTGAAACCCCCACCATGGAAAAGATTGGCCGCGGTGAACTATTGCCCCAGGTCGAGACTATTCAGTTTCATGCAGAGCATACATCTGATGTTATGGATATGTTGGATGCACGGCGGTCGCAGGCCTTATCCTCAGGTAGCAATGTTTCAATCATCAGAGATATTACGGTCGCTTGTTGTGAGAGTGATGAAGTGGATGAAAGACTGAATATTCTGCGTACTCAGGGAATAAATATCAACCACACCATGACGTACTGGAGCCCTGATTCTGATTCTGATGGCGAATACTAAGGGAGAAGCTGATAGGCCTTTTTTTGGGATTATCACTCCTGTTGCTGGCCGACTGGTTGTGGATCGCTGGATAGGAGTATTTAGATATCAATCATACATTTGAGGGCTTGGATATATAGAGCATACATTTTACATCATGATGCTCCGAAAGGAACACTCGCCACAATATTTCGAAATCTTGGTGACGCGTAAACCAAACTACGCAGGCTCATGGGTCGCAGTATTGATGAAGAAAATAAGATAGGATAGCTAGTAATAGCTTTGATGTAAATTGATACACACGAGACGTCAACTGCTCCAAGTTTTCAAAATCATTCGGTTTGTTAGCGATGACCTTCCCAATTGCCGATCAAATACAACCACCATTGGACGACAACTCTAAAACAATGAATGTACGCCTTGATTACCGCTTGTTTGGACCGATTGAGAATTATCGAACTTTGTATCGGTGCAAGGAAAAGTTGGAGCCACTTCTGTGATGTCCTATGGCGATTTAGCAAGGATGATGACAAGAGTCAGATAGATCCCCTAGATATGTAAAAATTGTTAGTAGGTGGCTGAATAATGAACAGATTAACATACAATCGTTTGCTGGACGGCGGCATTGATGATCCTAAACGCCATGAATCCCGCGGGCCGCTGGCGTTAGAGCGGCACCGTAAATTCGGACGGCTTGTAACGTCTGGGGCAGATTTCAGTACTATGATATAAGTAGATATCCGTACGTACATTTAACATGATGTATAATGAACCGGATCCGACGATCAAGATGAGAAACTTCTCGACTTGTGTTGCACGGTGCCCGGCGCCAAAACACCGTTTCATGAACTTTCTGTGTACTCTAAATTGCTGTCAACGCTGAAATGGTATGAAAATACACGAGATATATACCAAGCTTGATATGATAAGGAATACATCCAAGCTCGAAGAGGGCAGCGACTAGGAAAGGTTTGATCAGGTCCCATGAACGAAGAACAAAGTAGTTTTCCAATTTACCGGCGGGCGGACCAGACTCAAAGTCTTGCGCTGACTCCATAGGTATGGCTGCGTTACTCGACACAACAAGAGCTGGGGACGGTAGGCTTACGCTAGGGGGCAGAATCGTGGTGGTTGGGAGAAGGGTCTGGAGAAGTCGTTTCATGGTTAATTTCTGTTTACACATGCCAGTTAGAGCATCAGGCACGAATTGACCGCAGTTCTAATGCCAACTGCCTGTCTCAAGCCCTGTTTCAAGATTAGCACGACTGTTGTCACATTAGACATCCCCACTTACTAGAAATTAGGCCGGAGATGTGGTGGGGACGTTGCTCAAAATTGACATCAATTCTCCAGCATGCAAACTAATCTACAAATGTCCAGTCACAAATGTCCCAAGGTCCATATCCAAGTAGGCTATCATATCAAATAAAAATTGGATAGTGTAATGGATGATAAATTCAATACAGGTCAGTGCAGACATGATACCCCCGATTTCTCTAAATCCCCCGATCTGTTCGCGTTTACCCTGCCGATTGTTGTTTCCGTAAGGCGGCTATCTGGTATTGATGCTACGGCAGTGAACGTCGTTGCCGCTCCATTTTGATTAGTGTCAGTCTGACCTGGCCGAGGGTTGAACTTCATACGGCTATGAGATAGAGTTGAAGCTAATTCAGCCGTTTCCCATAGTGATTTTTGCATCTTTACGAGGATGATGACAACCGTTGGGTAGATGCCCTGAATATGTGAAGGTCTTGAATGGTGGGGCAACGGAGATAAGAATAAGTACATACAATTGCTTGTTGGACTACCGCATTAACGACGTTAAAGGCCATCCTTCCCGCTGGCGTTAGATCGGCACCATAGATTGGAACTGCTTGCAGGGTCTAGTACAAAACATCAGAAGTATAACATGTAAACGAATGGTAGCACGTACATATAGCACAATATATAGGGAACCTGATTCGACTATTAATGTGAGAATTTTTTCCACTTGTGTGGAACGATGCTCGGCACCAAGGCATCGTTTCATGAGCTTTCGGTGCCCCCTAACGCACTGTTAGCATTTGATTGAAGAGCATGTAGGTGATACGTACCAAGTCTGGTACGCGATGAGCATGGTGCATAGTATGTTGGTTACATATGATAAAGTATAACTGGAGATATCTGCATTCTTGCACGTTTCTGCGCCGACAGAAGCTGCAGAGGGTGAAAGATCGGTGATAGCCCAATGAGTGTGAACATCGCATCCAAGTTCGAACAAGGCGGCGACTAGAGTGAATATATTTGAGATCTGGTAATATTCATGGCATATTGGCACTTACTAGTGGATCCGATCCAAGTTGCAATCGGGATAGCAACCCATTTTCGACGGCTGAAACATATTGTCCATGTTCTCCACACGACTACAGAATCTCCTAGAATAAACTGTGAAGATATTAAAAACAGGAAAGGAGGAATATCATAGAGAACTCACCATAAATATAAACAACATCTGTCCCGTCCACACCAGCTTTTTCAATGCCTCGTTCGCCTGGTCTAATTTTAGTTGCAGGTTGGTCTCCTCTGGATTATTAACCATGATGATTTGCATGCGCCGAACGAGATCGGAGACGTCAAGGCAGAGGAATATCGTTCCTCCAAAGAACATCAGTGCCGTCACAAGGGAAAGGAATATATTGGATCCCCGCATCTTGAAATTGCGTTCACTGAGAAACGTCAGTAAATATACTTTTGAGACTTAATTGACAACTCACGAGAACACCCCGACTACGAGAAAGCCCATTAAAATGAGATAGACACCTGGACACAGCTGTTAGCTTCAAATTTCGCGCAATCGTTAAAAAGCGGTACCATAACAGACTGCCCCCGGTACCACACGTGCAACCTTAAGGTTAAAGTCTCGTCCGACCTCTGTAAGTATCTCAACATTACTCGACATAGCGGGAGCTGATGAGCTGGTGGGTGGAGGATGTTCGGCAAGGTCAACGCAATGTTGTCATTTCAGAAAGCGTGTGCGGCTTGTTGAGTTACTATGTAGGGACGACTGCGGGTGGGGAAGATCATCCCTTATGAGCGCCCTGGTATATAAATCTATTTCTTCTCCCGAAAGAACGTCATCTGATCATCCAGGTATGTAAGTGTCGCTCCAAGGTTCAGGAAATTAATAAAGTTTCCACTGACCGGGATAATAGGATGAAGATTCAGAATATGGCTGAAATTGCCATCAACACGAACCTGCTCGACACTTTCCAAGCAAGCTTAACCTCAAAACGTTTAGATGTGAACTTTTGGTTTGGCATTTTGTGGGGGGTAGGGTGTAGTGTGTAGGCACGATGCCATGCGAGCTCCGTGACCACGCGTCGACAGACCAGGGTTATTTGACTGTAACCACCTCGATCAACAACACATATATTGTCAACAAGGGCCACATTTCTCCTTTGAAAGAATTAGCCGAGGTCCAAGTGTTAGAGCAGGATTGAACACCAACTTTAATGAATTGTAATCAGGATCCGATGAGTCGTGGGAAAGGGTTGAATGCATGAATTGTATGATAACGATCTTCCAATTTAATTCAGTTATTTTGGAGGTAGGTTGAGTCAATATATTTTCCTGGGGCTTAGAGGTTAACTTGATGGAGGTAAAAATGCATCCTTGCTCTCACGTCCTTTGAAACCAACTTGCCAAAAACACCACGTGGGGTCCCACCATGACAACGTCTAAAAAATTTCTTTTCAAGCAAATTTCAAGTACGGCTACAATCCCGGCCAGGCATTTATATTCACAAATAGGATTGAGTATGTACCATTTAACGTTAATCCATCGTTAGACATCACGAAATAACAGGACATGAGACTATGGCAATAAATATTTCATCGCCGCCGCCCTCTTCCTTTCTTCTTTGGAGCAGCGATGGGAACAACCGCTGCAGCCGTCTGCTCTTCATCCAAAAAGCCCACAACAGAGATATTGTCAAATCGCTCTGCTTCTTCGACAGCGAGCTTGTCTTCAGAAGTCCATCCATTCCAGGCATCTTCAACGTCATCATCGAGTGGGCGTGTGCTTGTGGCTGGTGTTGAGATGGAAGCACCTGAGTCAGCTCCACCTCTTGACGTTCCTCGTGAACCAGAATCCGCGTCACGATCGAGAGCGGGAACGTCCAGCGTATCGTTACTCAGGAAGTCTTCGTCCTCTTCGTCAAACTCGAGGGGCACTGAAGCCGACATGCTACTATCGGGACGAGGTCTCAGACGTGGTGATCTAGCCTTGATAATCTCTCTCCTGAATCGCCCCAAACTCTCGCTCATTCCGTCGGTCATGGTCCGAATAGGTATTGAGTTGCGGAACGACTGTGGCTTCGAACGTGGCGTGCCGTTTGGAAGCATGGGCAGAACGTTGGATGTATGAGGGTAATTGAGATCACCCGCAAGAGCAGATGCTAATGGCTCGTCGAATGATGACGACAGGGTTCTATTACGCATGTCACGAGGAGCAGAGAAGCCTTCGACGAACGACTCGCCGCTGCCAGCGGGGTATGCACTGACTTGTACTTCCTTTCGTACTTCCATCTTCTGGCCACCGATGTCGAACTGATATCTTCGAATGAGAGCATGGTAGTCCTCCCCTAGTGTATGGAACGAGAACTGATGGGAAAGATATATGGGTCGTGGAAGGATCTTCGGTGAACGCGAACAGGTCGAAAGTTCCGCTTGCGCGAGCCAGCTGTGACAAAAACACACCAAGGTCAGTACTAACATATGAAAAACGAGAGCACCAACACTCACTCTCCTCGCTCACTGCGTTCAGGACCATAGTCCGTATCACCTCCCCTCCCCTCCAAAGGATTCCTAATCTCCCGCGAATCCCGTCGACGTTGAAGGGCCCACGTCGCAACGATATTATCCCGACCCGTCAACTCCATTGGCACCTCCATCATCTGGGTCAAACCTGACCTAGACCTACTCGACGATCGTACATGCCCGTACCCACCCGCACTAGAGGAAGGAGAACCACTCAACCTACCAGCACCTCCCATACCTGGCAGAGAAATGCTCGTCGCAGTAAGAGCCGCAGATGCTAAGCCCGGTTCCTTAGGACGTAGTTCGACCGTGCACCTCCGTAGTGACAAGGTTCCGTCTGTAGGATCGAAAAGGAGAATATCCTGGAAGTTGGTAGGACGACGACGGAGTGGGCGGGGAGAAGTAGGTGGTGACGTGCCAGAATCTGCTGATGCTGTACTGATGGATGGTGCCGCAGTCACAGAAGGAAGGAGATTGCTGGGGAGGGTTGACTCATTCGATTTGATAAACGTGAATGCCAACGGGGCCCTAGGCTGCTCTGGTCCCAGAGCTTTGGCGACTCGAAGCCTGATGATGGGGCCCAAGTCTGTCGGAACCGGCTGCTGGAACACCAAAAACAAAACTATGAGTACCTGTAACATAACACCGAACGTAAACGACTTACCAACTCCAGCACATTCCTCACCCTCCCGTCCAGGTGGCTCCTATGGTCCGGTTTGCCACCATATGGGTTCACAGCGAACACATGTACCGTCCTCTTCCTCGTTCCAATTGCAATCCATCTTCCATCCTCGGCCCAGTCTGTATCCTCCACGACAGCAGACGTCCTCCCTCTCCTCAAATCATAAACATGCCAAGGCGTCCGCGCTTCCCTCCTCACGCTTCCGGGTGCTGCCCCGGAAATGGAAGTTCTCTTGGACCTCCCCTCCCCATCACCAGCGGAGCCGATCCCACACCCAACGACGGGCACAGGCCGGACCTGGTACACTTGTAGCACCTGCCCGTCCCTGGGCGCCACCATAATCGAACATCCATCAGGCGAGAAAGTCAGCCCAGCAATAGGCCGGTCTTTTGACACCACAAACTCCGCCACTTTTGTCGGCTCCCCACCCACATTCATACCCAACGTCGCCAAATCCACCACGGTCACATAACACCCGCCCTCCAAACTCCCAGACGGGCCTAACCTCTGCAAATACTTCCCCACTCCCGATCCGGAGCCCCCAACATCCCCATCTCCAGGCGAACCCGAGACTGACGAGTTTGTCCCCGAGTACCTCCGTTCCCGCTTCCGCCGCTCTTCCTCCTCCCGCACACCCGCATCCACATCCGCAGGTGCACTCCGCGAGAAGAACCGGTTCGTCAGCCCCCCGACACCCCCTCCTGGATTAGGGTCAGCACCACTCACTCGGCTCCTGGCAGCAGACACCGCCAGACCACCGAGCGTCCTCATCCCACTCAACACACTGCCCCCTACCCGCAGAGCAGCGTTCCCCAGCTCCGCTTGGGTCGTTGGTAACCCGAGCCCGCCAACTACGGATGGTCCTCCACCACTAGGTCGGTTCCCGGGGCCCACTGAGGTTCCAGCAGCAACCCCAACAGCAGGAACGGTTGATGTAGGCGAAGATGTACGGGATCCTGGGGGCACGGGCGAGGCGTATGCCAAGAGCCGGTTTGATAACGAAAACACAGGCCTTGGGTACTCCTGGTATTGCGGGGTCTGGTGGTGATGTAATTGCCCTTGGTCTTGCGAGGACTGTTGGTGCAGATGCTGATACTGCGGTTGCCGATGTTGGCGTTGTTCCTGGCCACCCCCCGCATGCGAGTCTAATAATAATGCAGAATGTAAAGCTACAGGGTTATTGTTATTGTTGCGTTGGTGGTAGGTATTGAAGTGGGTATCCGCGTTGTCATAGATATAGTTATTATTGTACAAGTTCCTCCCGGGGTTCGTGTGGGTGGGGTTGAATCGGTTATTATACGACCCCGCAAAGGCATTAGATAACATCGCCGTCGCTGTGGTGGCGGCTCCATATGCCGTGGTGGCAGCCCCCATTGCTGTGGTTGGCAGCACCGCCGAGGCTGCGGCAGACGCAGAGGTGGCGAACCCAGATGTTGGACCCTGGGACCCAGGATAGCCAGTGATCGGCGGGGCATAGGCTACCAGAGCCTCGGAGCGAATGTGTGTAAGGAAGGCGAAGGTCTCGGTTGAGAGAACAGTAAGGCTAGGAGGAGAGGCAGCACTCTATATAGCCACAACAAACATCAGTTTCCATCTCTCTGGGATAGGTACGAAAACGTACAATGATGATAAACTTCTCATTCGCCTCAAATGCAACAGGCACTCCTTCCCAAGCCTTCTTCGATCCTTTCCCGAGTTCATCCAGCTCGATGCGCCGCACAACACGACAGAGCTGCAGAGAATAGACGAACAGGATCCCGCCCGCCCCCTGTCCGCTCCCCGTGCCTTCCGTTCTATGCAGCAAATATTAATCAGCATATATCCACATAAACCAAAAGAAAAGTCAAACTCACAAAACTCCAACCATCGCCCCGCCCCCAGGTCCCCGGAGTACACTTGCATGTACCACCCGGCCCGCACCCTCCCACTCATCCGGCGCGACACCCTGAGATGCCACCGCCTCGCCTCCGACTCTTATGCTCAATACCTCGTCCACCGCATCCAGTGTCGAACAGTCCCATACCTGCAAGGCATATGCGTACCCCACGAATAGGAGGCGTCGTTCCCCTTCCTCCCCAGGACCCGGTGACATAGACACGTGGTCCCAATGTGCCCACAAAATCTCTCCATCTCCCTCCCTGTCTCCGGATCGCGTTCGTGGCCCAGCTCGTTCAGAGACCCCTCTGGTGCCATATGACGCTCCATCAGTGTAACCTCCACCATAACCTCCTCCTCCACCAGCACCAGCGACACCAAGATCGACGACTGCTGGTGCACCAGCTGAAAGCTGCGTGAACGGCAGCGGCGCGGAGAACCGCTTGTTCCTCGGAGAAATTGTCTTCACAGGGCTCACCGACGTGTTCGAGGGGTTCGAGGACTTCGATGATGTGGCAAGGGGACTGATAGGGATGGCTGTATGCGCGGTAGTCTTCACCGAACGTGGGGATCCTTCTGCGACCTCGGAAGCTAATGTTGTTAAGGGGTTCACAGGCTCCGTAGGCAGGGGTGTGGTGACATTATGAACCACGGCCGGACTTAAGGATGTTGAAGGGTCACGGCGCCTGGAAAGGACAGCTGGGGAAGCAGCCTCGACAGGCTCGGGGGACAGCTCAGCCACAGGGCTGGGAGACGCCTTGGTGATAGGTTCACCAACCAGGCTGGACGCTTTACGTGCGCCATTCTTGCGTGCTCTGGCACCTGAGGATGCGGAACTCCGTTTCATGGCCTGTGCAAGCCCGGAACCGGCATGGCTGCCATCCACGAGGTTACTATATGCGTGTCCGCTCGGCGCTGCGTCTTTCGCGCCACCATTCCCGGCATCTCCGTAGCCAGAGGCGAACCGACGAGGCAGTGGCACGGGGAGCGGTACAGGCGATACTGGAGGCGGGGATTCTGGGACTGGTAAAGATACAGAGATTTGGGCTGGGGAAAGCGATGGTGACGGAGGAACTAGTATCCGTGGCGGGGAAGCTGGTTCAAACGTTGGTTCCTCCATTTCCGCCGACGGAGGTAATATGTCCACCTCCGCCGGCAAGGCCGGAGAAACTACGTCTCCGGGTGTTCCATAGGCATCAAACATGCTATCTAACATTCCGTTGGAGGGTCCGTGCGCTGGGGAGGAAGGTTCTGGAATACTTGGTTCGATTAGATCCTGCGGGGCGGCGTAGGAATCCCATAGTGTCGATCCTGGACCCAAAGCATCGTATCTACCCCCCACACCGAAGTTCGAGAACTCTTCAAAAGATAAGGCGGGTGGGGAGCGCTGACCGCTCCCCGTTGGTATTAGTGGAGGTTCGAAACTGTGAAAAGAAGACACATCAGAAATCGAATTAAGAACAGTCTGAATTTGAGCTCTAAAAACAAAAAGACTAGGACGAGGCATTGAGGAAGAACTGGGGTATCTAGGGGAAGATGAAAGGAGAAATGGTGATGGATAGCGCGCATGAAGGGCATATAGGAGAGATTGAATCCTCCATCATGGAACTGCGCTGCGAGGACACAAATTGATACGGGAAATGCAGTGGGTAAGGAAGCGATACGATAGGCGAAATAAGGGGCTGCGGCGATCGACAGAAAGTGATATCAAAGAAGGGCAAAAGAAAATTAAGAAGTATGAAAGCAAGGTTGAAAGTGACGTACAACAGAGGTGAAGAGGGCAACGAGCCGGAAGATAGCGCTGGCGACGGTCCAGAAGTGGGTTCGGCGCTGTGGGTGAAGGTAAATCAGAAATTGAATAGAAAAAGCTCCGAAGTTGGGCATTGTAAGCAAGTTTCGAGCGTAACATGGAGTCGACACGTTGACAGGAGAAAGTGGCGGCGATTGCAGTCTAGGGGTGCCCACAAACGTGCACCGCACGTGTAGGGTGTAAATGAGAAGATTGGGATGGCTATGATAGAAGAAAAGGCACTACAGCGATCGTCGCAGAGTGCTACCAAAAAAGGATGGGGGGAAATACGAAACCATTGAACCAAACTCACTCCATGTGTCCTTCAAGCGCCCTAAAGTCTAGAAGTGGGAGTTCAGCTGGTGTCTCGAGAGCGGGAGTTTGCGGGTTTATAGGCGTAGCGACGGTAGACTGGTGTCGGGACGACTTGGAAGAACGAGCGTTGCGGCGGGAGGGCATTAATATAATAGAAAGTCGTTATAGTGGTTGTACAATTTCTTGAAGTTGAAGTGTGTATTGACTGGATTGTAAAGTGTATAATGAGTTGGGTTGAATGGATAAAGGTCGAGTCGAGTCGAGTCAGAAAGGAATTGAAAGGGCGATAAGTAGATAAGCAAGAGGGGCCCGTTGTAACTGAATGCAACGAGTTGTCAGTGTCCTATAATGAAGACTTTGAAGTACTTCAAGTTCTATTAGATTTGAGAGTGAGAGTTGGGTGATTTGCAGTGGTGGTTGTTAGCAGGAACAACGCCGTGCTCGGACCCTGCGCCGTCAACCCCACAGACTCGGCGATATCCAAATGGAGTAACTCCGATCGCCTTGTACCAAATTCTACCGCGTCACTCCATTTTTCGGACCTTCGTCACTAACCACTACTTATTTAACGGAACAACAAATCGTCATAAATCCAAAGTTTATTACGACTATAACAACATCATAACTCCTCACTGACTCCTCACTATCTTTCTTTATCTCAATACAAAACCGATCACCACATTCGACCAACTTCTATCGAATTAGGATATAGGCATTAGACAACTCAGCTTCCAGCGTCAAGTGACTGATGTATCACTCGGAAGCCTTAAGGTGCCGGTAAGGTATGCCTCTTACGAAAAATAGGGTTCCTATCTCATCACGCGTTGTAGAAATGCCCTTGATACCCCTCCATAACTTGCCCTTGATGCATTAGCATGCCTGATGAATGATCCACGCCGCCATATCACACTAAAACTCATGCCCATCACTCGTTCCGGAACAAGGATTGGTCCTCAAACGCTCGCCTAGAACTTACCTTGCTGGCAACTCTCCCCTACTTCAGTATACAACCTGCCATTCCAGGATTAGCCGTATCATAAGTGCCCGGGTCCACGCGCACCACCTCGCACCAACTCCCATTTCGACCCCACTTTCTCCATCACGGACCCAGGTCACGATGGACAGTCTGAACGCCGTGCATCTCAATGTCGAGAAAACCCCCCTTTTTTCTACTCCGCAAGGATTCTGCGTACACATCAACCAGCCGAGTTATACAGTGCCTACGACACCGTGCGACCAAACCATCGCCAGCGTTCGGCGAACACATCGGTCATACCCCGCATACAGCCACCCGCAAATCTACCCAAGAACGACCAGTTCTCCATACAGACCGTATAATCCAATAACCTGATGCCACCAACATCGGAAGGGCGTTAAAGGCCTGATGGGACTTGTAATGTTGGTCATTCACGGCTCGACCTCTCGGAAATCTAAATATGAGAGAATTAAAATTAAGCATAGATCCACAAAGAAGCCTTTTGTAATGACAACGACACGGCATGACCAATATGAAGTTCCAAAGGCCCAACAAAACCAAACCCAGTAACTTGAAGGTTCCAACCACCCGGCCCCAGGGCTCACGGTCACGAACCTCTCCAAGGCTTTTCCCAAATAAAACCATACATCTAGCACTGCCGCGCCTCAAGCGCCCTCTCTCTATCACTGCAGACGCCCAAAGTCAGGCATCGGTCCAGTCGCTAGCTCGACGTCAGTATACCCCGATATCACACGTGAACTCGCCCTCGTTGTCCTCCCCGATCTTGTCCTCGATAAATCAGAGTATGCAGGGGGAGATGTGCTCCTTGCCGTACCAGGGTATGATGGCAAGGTCGATACCGACCCGAGATATATGGAATCGAGATATGTGGTTGATGGCTGTGTTGATTCAGTACTGGCACTGACAGTGCGCCGGTGAGTGGATCGTATTGGAATTACGGATAGTTCGGTGGGACCTAAACTTGTCGTTGAAGCTCGGCTCCGGCGGTTTGCTTCGGAAATCGTCATGGAAAGTTGTGGGTTCGACGGCCCTGCTGCTGCATTCAACGCCCATCCATCAACTCCTGGATCTAGGGAAGGTCGTCTAGGTTCCGCAACATTTTCCTCAAGTGCATGCGACACTCTCACTCTAACTTCTGAGATGTTCGGTGTCGGTGTTGGTGTCGGTTGCCGTATCGGTTCCTCCATATTCTCCGTCGCTATATTCTCTTGATCATCTAAACCCGTTCTCCGCTGAGGCTGAAGTGAAGACCTGCTCCATGCTAAACTCGTGCTTCGATCACGAAGTACTACATATTCCACACTTCCTCTCGAAAGCCCACCCTTATTCCCCAATTCAATATCCCTCTCCTTCCTATTCCTACACCCGTAACAGCACAGACACACCAAAATCCCAGCAATCATGACGCCATTAATCACAAAAACTGCCAAATAGCCGTCCATCCCCGTGGGGTGAGCTGGAATATAGCGTTCGGTGTATTGGTGGAGGTACCTCGTTTGTCTTCGGGTCGTTAATCGTGAAATCGCCCTCGCAGAGGGAGAGAAGTGGATAATCCAAAATGATGGAGGGCCCCCATTACTGTGGGTCTTGAATGCACACCTCAAAGCAGTGCCAGACGTTTATCAGCTAAGGGCTTCTGAGACCGCAGTACAGCCATAAGCCATAGCACAGGCTGTATTGGGACCAGACGCGTAAGGCAGATTCATCAAATCGCAGGAATCATATAAATCATCATCTAGAAGGTGATTCCCTCGTTACTGGAAATAGCACGCCTTGAGTCTGGAATAACTCGAACATCGAACGCTCTTATACGAACGTGTGTAACCATAACCGAGATAGCGGAATAGATGGTGCGGGGCCGCCTGAGTGCTTGGGTGATTGGGACGTCAATTCTGCGACGCCTCTTCGATCACGAGTGTGAAATTGTGTTGATGCTTCTCCTAGATTAAGGAACTGCCTTGTACTTTGGTGAAAGAATCGCCTTCGACACTGCCATGGCAATCTAGCGTTAGTGAACTATTTATTGCCTATGACACTGTGCGACTAACTAATATTGGGCTTTAGCAAATCCTTTGGTTACTACCCGCATATAATCGCCTAAAAATATACCCAATAATGGTTTCTTCAGACCAGTAATATTTGTCAAAGACTTGGTTGCGATGACTTGTAACGTTGGTTGTTCACCGCTAGACCCTCCAGAAACCTCAAGAAAAATCAAGAGTACGCATAGTTCCGTAAAGAAGAGTTTCGTAATGACACGACTTGACTGACAGGAAACCCCTGTTACGATCCAACAAAACCAAACCCACTAATTACCAAACATCCGGTTCCCCAAATAAGACCACACATCACAGCACCGCCCACGCTTCAAGAGCCACCCATCCACTCCTCGAGACGCCTACGGTCAGGCATTGGCTCGTCCACCGTCTCAACCACGTTCTCTGTATGGTCCAACCTCACACGCGAAGTCGGCCTTGAGCGTGTTCTCGATATGTCGGGTATTGCCTCGAATACACTTTCAGTCCGAGTATAATTTGATATAGCTTGCGAGCTGGTCGTTGTTCTCCTCGATCGTGTTCCCGACAAATCCGAGTATGCCGGCGGTGATGTGCTACTTGCCGTACCTGGGTACGATGGTAAAGTCGACACTGACCGTGGGTATACCGAATCTGAATATGTCGTTGATGGCCGCGACGCTCCGTCGCTAACACTAATAGTGCGTCGGAAGGTTGAGGATGCTTCTGGTCGCTCCGGCGACGTATGTATGGGCCTCGATGGAGTAGTCGTTGAGGCCTGAGGAGTACTATCACCAGGATTTGGTACTTGTAGATGCGTGAATGATGGAACAGGGCTCGAGCTCATTAAAACTGAGGACATGCGGCCTGTCTCTGGTATCACGACGGAAAGACGTGGGGGAAATGATTCTTCTACCACCACATCCAATATTTGCTCCTCGACCCCTATTTCCGTTGATGGTCGTATAGGTTCTTCATCATTCCTATCTGACTCCCCTATTCCGACTTCTGGGGCGATCGGCGTCACTACCGGTTCCCTCGCGCTCCCCGTCGTCGCGCCCTCTTGACTAACCAGATCCACGCGCCTTAGGGGTTGAAGCGAGGACCTGCTCGCTACGCTTGCGCTTCGATCGCGAAAATTTGGGTACTCGGTGAGAGGGTATCCCCGGTTTACCAGCCTAGCCTCCCTCTCCTTTCTGGCTTTGCGTCTATAACAGCAGAAGCACGATACAAATCCAGCGAGCAAACCGCCGTTAATTAAGAAGGCCACCAGATAGCCTTCCATGTCTTTAGAGATCTAGGATCGAGTGGAGGACCTACTTTTGGAGTGTTTGGCGTGTCGTCGTGCTGTCCAGTCGTAAGTCTCCTTTGTTAAGGAGGAAAAACGTTATTTTGATGTTAAAGTGCCCGCCGTTACAGACCTGGGTGTATATTTGAAAACAATGCAATTCATCAGACAAGCTTACAAGATCGATGTATAGCTATAATTATACCTAAACGACCAAACACATGAGATAAGACACGCCAACTTGCAGCGATCATGGTCAGTGGGTGTTTTAGTCATGACCAAAATAAATGTTCTAAGAAGTTCTAAAGGACGTGTAAGGGGCTGTGGCTGGTGATATTGTCAATTGGCTAGTTTTAATGTTTGAATGATTAGAACCGTACGTCATTTGATCTTGCATCTCAAAGTCGCATTGATATGATTCTGCCCGATCAAGGAACCTTAATTTCTCCAAATCAAGGGATGTAATTCGCACGCCACCAATGCTTGGGGGTGTGCTACTCTGGGTTATTGCGCCCGACGGATAGGTTACATCGCAGGTGTACATCAGAAAATTGCGACTTGATTTCTGTTCCCCGCCCATCCTTATAACACTCCCCAGGTCTCACGGATCTCAACCTCAGTTTCCAGACTCTCGGGTTCGTAAACGCCCCATTCCACTGGAAAGCTCAGCCCCCGGACCAAACATTCTCAAACTTCGAGCGCATCTTCAGAAACAGAGCTATATAGCAATGCCTACACATCACCTGTTTTTCTTCAGATATGTTAGATCAAGTATACGCCCAAACGTACTTCCAAGACCCACGGGTAAATATGATCTTCATACACCGTTGATGGATATAGGGAAATAGTACTCGCACTGACGTCACGACTATGTGTCGATCGCAACACTGGCTGAGCCGAGGCGGGGTGGGGTCCTGCTGCCGCCAACACGAATGACTTGACGGTATGCAGGAGAAGAAGTAGGTGTATGGGTCCCGAGCGCCTATACGTGAACACCCAGTTCCATTAAAGGCTTTTCAATTGGTCTCAAGTTCGCCACTATACTCCATCCGGCGCTCATCCAAAATCCTGGGTTCGATATAATCAATGTTGGCTGCTCCAAAATTTCCCAGCTTGCTCCCTCGCTGGCTCATTTTGAGTAACCTAGGTCTAAGAATGAGGTGGAAATATGTTATACGTCATGTGGGTATTGATGGATATAATATGTTTGGGGTGATTTTTTAATGTTTTTTAATATTTTTTAGGTTAATCCTCCAACCTCGCCCTGGCTCAGGAACTAATAACAAGAGGCAAGTAGAAAATACAAAACGCTATAAGCCAACGCAAGGATTGCCTTCCGTATTCCAGGATTATTGAAAATGCGAAAAGGAAAGTTGGCACGCCACTGGTTAAGGTGTGTTGCTTATGGAAATATACTCAAAGAACCCAAGACCAAGTACAGTTATTCTTCTGATGTAGCCCCTGGTGTCATGAACTTCGAAGGAACTGACAAATATTGACTTTTTCGTTTACAAGGTTAGCCAGTGTTTTCTGACTTTAGAAACAATTGTCGATCACGAAAATTGATATTGATATTTAAATCAAAGCTTCAGAAGGGGGGGTTCTATAAGGACAGTGACACGAATTTGCCGATAGGAAGGTCAAATCAAAGTATTGTTCGGATATTTTAAAGCCATACACATCGACTCTCGACCATCCACAGGCGCAGAGAATCCTCCACACTGCAGTCTCTAATTCGCCCGGCGCAAAAGAGCGAATGTCGGCGCGGTCAAATCTTCAGCGCAGCTTGACCCCCCATGCGAACTTGACCGCACTGTCGTTCTTGACCCTGTCCTTGATATATCAGAATACGCTGGTGGCAATGTACTCCGCGCCGACCCCGGATACGACGGTAATGTTGAGACTTGGTATAAAGAATATGTATACGTGGTTGGCGACTGTTGCGCCCCGGCGCTCGGTATGGGTTGGTGCACTACCCGAGCAATTGCAGGATTTTCTGGGCGCAGAGGTACCCCCTGGCCCCATGGTGATGGCTGTTGTATAGGCCCCTGGTGCTCCGCTACTGGACTTTCTCCAAGGACCGGATCTCTTCGTCTCCAGGGTTGATTTATAGCCCGACTCCATACCATGCTCTGGTCGGTATCCGAGCCCATTAAGCCAGCCATCCTCCGCCTCCTAATTTTCCACCGCTTATAAGCGCACGAAAGGATGATCAGAAGAAGAATTGGCGTTGAGATAATGACGAATGCAATGATGGCCCAGCTTGTAGTTAGTAACTTTGCACTCATACCAGCAAAGCAGGGCCTCCGTCCAATGTCACAATGTTGGCCTTTCTAGGTTTGGGTTTTGTCAAACGGTATGCTCAATATAGGGGGGTTGTAATTATATGCCCTGAATATAAGGCATCTCGGTGGCGATCAAAAGATGACCAGCAAAAATGATACATCTCATCACTGTAGACCTGAACAATCAGGGGCATGAGATAAAGATGGATCTGGCTACCTTACGAGATTTATTGCCCGAGGCCTGTTTTCGAAAACGTCCGGAAACACAAAATCAAGATTATGTTTAGGTCCGCAAACGGGAGTTCTGGAACCTCTGTATCACAGGTTCTTCGACCTACTCTGCCAGTGACAAACAAAAGCTAACCGACACTCAGGTCGCCTTCCGTGCCTAGGCCTGTCCGAGAGTACTTGATCTCAGAACGACCAATCCGCAAGGCTTGAACATGTACATGACAAGGGAGCCAAATCGGCACTTAGTTTCCGTAACGACAGTGAAACAAATTAGTGATAAGAGGACTATAACGTTTTCTCTGCGATCAAGGCATATACCCCACTTCAGCCAGGCCAAGCCTTCCCTCTTCTCCGTTCATCCACGCGAACGGGATTAAAAGTCTGTTTAGGCACTCTCGTAATTCGACACCCCACGTGAACTCGCCCTCGTTCTTCGTGACTGCGTCCTCGACAAGTCAGAATACGCAGGTGGGGACGCGCTTCGTGCAGTTCCTGGGTATGACGGCAGAGTCGACACTGGGTATATGGAATCTGTGTATGTCGTCGACGGCCTCGGCGCCCTAGTGGTGGTACTGTATGTGTACCGGTGGGTGGACGGCGATGGTGGCCAAGTGGGGGCGGGGTATATGGACCCTAGAGATGATGATACAGATCTGGATGATCTGTTCCCAGTACTGACCATTTGCTTATATGGAGATGGGGGGATGGGATACATCGGATCCGGGGGTGCCAAAGAGATTTGGCTTTGCTGATTTTTTCCTGGTATCTGGATAAGAAGCGGCGGGGGTGAAGGTGACGATCCTGTCGATCCGTCCGGTGTCTGTACTCTACCTCTCCTACCCACTGGTGGCGGCGTTGCGCTCCGTACAGATTCCTCAAGATTCTCTACCACATTATGGGCCACCCTCACTCCTGCTTCTGGATTGGTAGACCCTTGCCTTTGTTTCCAAAACAGCCCCATAGCAATCACTCTCTGCAACAGTCTCCGTCCGCGTGCCGCGCTCTTGCTGGCCTCCAACTCTGTGGGCGGTACAGCATTTCCTCTTTCAGTCTTTTGCCCAACCTTCTTCCTAGCCCTCCACCGACCGTAGGTGCATGAAATAAACGCCCCAAAGAGGCATAACACCACGGTGGCACCCCAACCAATTGCTACAACGCTGAATGTGGGTAACCCTGGGCTCATATCCGTGGACTTGGCACTGTCGTTCTAGTCCGCAGTGTGGTAGTATGGTCGTAGTGTGAAGGTCTATCAAATGATGCTCCGTTACAAGTATATGTCCGGTTCAGTACCCGATACCTCAAGGGCGTGTGGAGCAACACATCGTTCCAGGATATGTGGAAGAATAAGGTGATTCGCCTCGGTTTGCAACGATCATTATCTATCTCATATTTATATATAGATAGATGAGAGAGGAAAAATGCTTTGGAATAGCTGATCGATTCATCTACTCATCTTTTATATTGTTAAAGAGGGGAAAATCAAGTCTAGATCTAATTGCTGTAACGACGGTGATACAGAATGATTGATATAACAAAATTGGCATTTCCGCTGTTGAACAATGATATCGAATCCAAGTCCGGTGAACCCTTCGATGGCCTCCACACAACACTAATACAGCCTTAGCCTCACTGAGTCACACTGTGTCCACAGTCGGGGCCAGGACCTCACGAGTCACGACCCCAGGATGACCCGAGGCCGACCCCGTCTTCAACGCTCATTTCTCCAGACGAGGAAAAATAGGCATCGATTCGGTCGTTCCCGCTGTATAATTTAACTCCCTATGTGAACTTGCCCTTGTCGTACTCCCCGACTGTATCCTAAAGTATGGTGGCGGCGACGTGCTTCGTGCCGTACCCGGATACGATGGCAAGGTTGACACTGGATATATTGAATCCATATACATCCCCGATGACCAGGATACCCTTGTACTTGTGCTCGTTGAGCGTCGATGTGCATACTGTGGCGCTGACCGATCAGGTGAAGAATACATAGATTCAGTCACTGTTGACGTTGGAGGTTGAAACGTCACTTCGTCTTCAATAGGCATTGTCTGATACGTGAGTGGTTGGGCGGTATATATGTCCCCTGAATATGTCAAGGAGGCTCTGCCATGGGGATATACGCCTGGTACCACAGCAGAGGCCTGTGAAGATAATTCTGTTGTTGGACCCAACACCTGTTCCCTGGCCTCGGGATCTATCGATGTTGGTGGCGTTTGCTGATTAGGTTCCTTTAATTCTTCTTCCACTGTGTATGATGCTCGAACTCCAAATCCTGGGACCGTCAAATATCCTACGGTATCTTCGATCCTTAAATCCCCTTGAACATTATGCTCTGTTTTTCTTTGGGACTTAAGTAGTTTCCAGCCCCATACTGCCCCTCGACTGGAATCCGACAATGCGGAGTCTTCCAAAACATCTATCCTGGCCCTTTTCCCCCCAACCCCCCACCGATCGTAGGCCCACGCAGTCAGAGCTGCGAAGACGCACAACACTGCAAAGACAGCACAGGCAATTGCTGCGATGCTTATGGGAAGCAACTCCGCGCCCATACCCGGTCACTGTCCAAGTGTGGCTCTGGTGAGGTGTGCTTATTGACTCCGTTCAAACTTTTCCAAAGTATAGCGGTTGTGTTAGAATAGTTGTAAACGTCACCCGAATTCAATCTGGGCTTTTACCAAACTACGACCGGCAGAAATGTTGGATTATATGCCCGAAACAATCACAGATGTAGGGAAATCGATCCCACTCGCGACGATCACCATCAACTATAAAATAGAGAATAGTTGTATTAGGGTACCCGAACGAGGTTCGCAGTACACGCTTATTTGGCTCGGTCGTAACTAGCCCCTTAGTTTGTTGATACTACAGATGATCTCATACTTGATATTATAAAAAACACGAAATATATCAATAGCCCTAATATGATTAATCTGCAACGGCGACGAGGTCCAGGAAGCCAGATTGACAATTAGGTTCTGTAATAACAATGGCGCAAAATGATTGGTGGGAAAGCCACAAAGTTATCTCGCGGCCCCAGGATATGACCGAACGAAAACTTTTATTTCTGTTGGGCTAAGTCATGCAGGACTACTACCTTATTCTTCTCCTTTTTGTTCCTCAACGCGCGCAAGACTGGGAGTCGGCTTCTACATTCTTAGTATAATTCGACGCCAGGCACGAACCCATCTTCATTGTCCTCGGTGGATGATACCGGGTATATCGTCCGTGTATGATGTGCATAAGGGTCCTTTGATGCCCCTCCTGAAAAAACCACAATACCTTCACTCCGCGCATCCTCCCTCCACTCCTCTACGGGCTATATCCAGGAATATAGGGCTATTTGTATTCGTCGTTTAATTCAACGTCCCACGTGAACTCGCCCTTGTTCTTCCTGACCGTGTCCTTGATAAATTAGAGTACGCTGGGGGCGACGCACTTCGCGTTGTTCCGGGATATGACGGCAAGGTTGACACTGGATACGAAGAATCTGTATACATTGTCAACGGCCGTGAATCCAAATTAGTGGTACTGAATGCATGACGATGCGTATACTGCGATACTGGCCGAGACAAGAATGGGTATTCAGTTCTTGGAGTTATCGCACTCGACGTCCGCTGGTGCCTGGATGGCGAAGTAGACCGTGAATTTATCGAGGTTACCACAGCCTGGCGTTGGAGCCCCATGCTTGGCATTACAACAGGAAGTTGTGGGGGCGGCCACATTGCCGGGTCCCATACCTGTACTTCAGCTCTTGGAGTTTGTGGTGTTGTTCGGGATATCTGTTGTATGGGCTCTTCAATACGTCCCTCTGACTCGTCTGGATCCTGTGATCCATTTCTGGGATCAATTGGCACTAGCAATGAACGCTGCAAGGTTTCCGCAGTTCTGCCTCTTTCAGAGAACATCTCTACTCGTCTCTGGGGCTGCAGCGACAGCCTGCCTCCCACTCTGTTTGAACCAAAGCCAAGCATCGTCGCTGACTCGGTAAAGTCCTTGGAAAAATCTTCCTCATTTCTTTGCTCCACAACCTTTCGCTTCCTAACTCTCCGCCTGCGGTATACACATGAAATCAATGTTCCAAAGAGGCAGAACATAACTGCGGCAGCCCACCCGATTGCTACGATGCTGATCGGAAGGGCTCCTGTGCCCATGTCTAGAGAGTAGAGGTCTCAAGACACGTTTGCGAACCTAGTGATGTACAATTTTTAGAATTTTATCGAACGATACGCTTGAAATATATCCAAATTTTGAGGATCAAGTGTCCATCAAATGATAATTAGCGAGGAATCAACTTTGCGCATTATATCTAGTAAAACAATCAGAGCTGTGGAGTTAATCATTCTTACTCGTAACAACCACCATTTGATAGTAGCCAGGGAACTAGAGAAAAGTTTGTTGACAACACAACGAATCTGCATCAAGCATAAGGCTAAAGTCTCCAGATGGTCTGTCGACGTTTTGATTTAGAGGTCAGTGTGATTGTTTCGTGAGGAACAAACTTCCCTGAGTTGGTAGTAAAGGGCACATTGCAGAGTATCAAGGTATGATTCACTCACGCGATTTCTTCCAGTACCCAGCTTAATAAATATTTAACATATGCTTGACGTAGGTTGTGGACAGAGAATCACTCTGTAGGGCCATCTCTCTTGTGTCCCTCACAGAGGAACATTAACGGAGTATGGCGGTTATATTTGCGATCTATGTGGAGAGCATAATAATATATACCGTCCGGGTCGTTCGGGTAAGGCAAAAGTAAGGGTAAAGGTAGATTGAGTCACACCAACGGCCAAAACTTTTTGGGTCGGATAAACCGGATGTTCCCGTGAGGCGTGACCACAACTATCAGAATTACATAATTATTGGACCTGGACGTTGACAACGTTGACACCCCATGACCCCAACCCAACTGACCAAAGGAGGTGCAAATGTGACGACGAGTCGTCTCTTACGCTCGTAGTCTATATCGGGCTCTGAACATCCATCGTTCTTGCAACACTGGGGTATATCCGACTGCAAACCAGATGCTAGTATTTGCTACGTCAGATTGGTGCTGATTTTATGTACAATAGACTGTATCTGAATATGCGAATTCAGTAGGTGATCATCATTAAAAGTAGAACCCAAAACCCCACCAGGCTTCAACCATCAACCTCAAGGTCTACGGCGAACATCCCCAATAAGCCCACCTAACGATGGCTATGTTACAAATCAGACGAGCGTCCTCAATTCCCCCAGGCGCGCAAGATCAGGCATCGGTTCTGCCGCACCATCGGTGTAATTAGACGCCCCACGTGAAATCGCTCTCGCCGTCCTCCTAGACCGTGTTCTTGATAAAGCAGAATACGGCGGAGGCGAGGCACTTCGCGCCGTTCCCGGGTATGATGGCAACGTCGAATCTGGGTATATGGAATCCACATACATCGTCGATGGGCGTGATGCTCTTATGGTAGCGCTGGGTACAAATTGGTGTGAAGTTGGCGGGGCTGAGGCAGGACCTGGAGCCACTTGGATTCGCTGGTCTAGATTTGGTATCACGATGGAAAGTGCTGGAGGGGGCGACCTTGTTGTTGCACCAGGTTCTCGCACTCCAATACCTGAATCTGCCGATACTGGAGCTGTTTGCCCCACAAGTTCTTCAACGTATTCCTCTGCGGTATGCGACGCTTCGGGATTTGTCAACATCGGCGTTGGTCGCCGTATAAGAGTCCCGACAGGTTCAGAGCCTTCTTGAATGACCATCTCTATTCGCCTTTGGGGTTGAAGCGAAGACATGCCCCGCGCCATATTTAACCTCCCATCTAAAAGCATCACAGGCTCAGTCTGTCCTTCTGAAAGTGCATTCTCGGGGTCGTCTCCTGACTCTACTTCCCTCTTTTTCCCGGGTCTGCGTCCATAGCAGCAGACACACAATATCATCCCAGTCCCGACGAGCACTACACTCGCAATTACAAGACTTGGTATGAGATCCAATGCCATGTTGGTAAAGCACAGACTACTGCTCGAGTGGATGGATCAGTGCCGGAAATAAAATTCTGTATGTTGGCAGCAATGTCCACGTCTTCCACTTGTGGTTCGCTCTCACTGGGTGATGTTGATGGGGTGTGCGATAATGCAGTTGTGGGTGCATATCTTAACCCAACACCGGACGCCTATCTGATGATGGTCAACGTCAAATTTTTCCAAAAAGAATCAGAAGGGTGGATGCATCACTCCAACCATCATCATCGGCCAGGAATTTGACACGAGATATCCCTGAACAGTTCCAAAGGCTTACCCAGGGCGCACTACAGCCGAAACGACCCCGCTGGTATACAAGTTGGATGATTAAGATCTATGTGTTTCTTCCTTTCTGCATCTCGGGGTTGCATGATGTTACTATTTCATCAATTACCTCCTCCTTGTGACATGTAGTGGAGTAATGTACATAACTATAAGGAGAGAGTATGCACTATAAAGAGTGATTCTCCACGAGACCACAAACCTACGTCGCCGTAAATAAGCCAATGAAAAAGCCATGTCACCACGCAATGTCATTCTCACGATATCATATTGGCAACCAATATATCAGTTGATGTTGTCTGGGTGGCAATATGTTTGTCTCACGTATCTTAATATAGGACATAAGAACCACTCTACCTAAATAGTTTATGCATAAGTAAATTATATGACCTACGTCTTACAATATATTTGATCTTTAGAAAAAGCTGCTATAATGCACCTGTATTATTCCACCACCAAGAAACATACATAAACCAGGTGTATTTAAAAATATAAATATAACTTGTTTTACAAAAAATGTACAAATACACGTTACAGAAATCGTTGTATCAATACAGGCTCTCGTGATTGAGTTATTGTAAGCCTTTTTAGAATTTTAATCAATTTCGAAATGTTTTCTGACTGGATTGAGGGTAATAGTCTCTAGCGATATCCCTGTCCCAATTCCAAATAGCCCCAGATTTTTCAAAGTGATGGCTTACTTTCTGTATACCATTCTACACCCAGCCAACTTCTACGGAGGCATCGTAATAGTTCCATCGCAAAAATACAATAGAACCAGATCCACCAACCACTCAAATGATTCTTGGTTTCCCTGAAATCACGCCACATACACCGTCCGTGCATGCCCCACGTCCTCCACTCCTATTCTCCAGGTGTTTTCGATCGGGCGTTGGTTCTTCATACCAACGTGGTTGAGTTAGGCATTTCGCTCGATCTCACCCACGCCCTGCCTGATAAAGCGGAGTACGCAGGTGGTGATATGCCTCGAGTCGTTCCTGGGTATGACGACGACGGTACCCATGTACTATCGCTAAACGTATGTTGGGGCTCGGATTGAAATATTAGCCTAGCCGAGGCAGGGCGTATGGACCCTGGAGTTGCTAGCGGAGATTGTGATGCCCTATCACCAGCACTCGATATTGGCTGGTATGCGGGAGGTGGGGTGTAGTCCATGGGGTCTGGACGTAATGCGGAAAATTGGCCACGACGACTTGCGTCTGGTATAACGATAGAAAGTCGTGGTGGCAACGACCCTGTCCTTAAGTTCAATGCGTGCGCCTCAAGTCTTGTTTCGGTTGATGTTGATATAATTTGCTGTGCGGGTTCCCCGCCACTCTCTCCTGTGTGTAGCACCAGTGCTTGAAATTCTGGGTCTCTGGATATTGGTGTGTGTTGGGGTGTAGGCCCATCGTGTTCTGGTTCTCGGCCCCTTCTGGTAGTATTGTCTTTTCGCCTCAGCGGCCGTAGTGAGAACCGGCTCCAGCGTCTCGGGCTGGAATTCAATAGTGGCACAGACTCGATGTGAGCCCCTGACTCTCTGTCATCTCCCAGCTCACCATCCCTCGCTTTCCTAGCTCTATGTCTATCCCAGTAGATGCATAGTACCAAAATTGCAAACACACCAAGGACCACAACGCTGATTGCGACACCCCCCAGAAACCTCATATCTATGCTCGAACGGAGTCCGGGGTCTCAATAGACACCCTATTTTTTGGAGATAATGTATAGCGGGTTGGCAGCAACGCTCGTGCTTTCCTGTCGTATATTACCCTCGCTGAGGGATGTGGGTGTTTAGATGCATGGCAGTGCGCTCATGGAGGAAGATATGAAGGCGTAGTCGGCGCTTATCAGATGATAGTTAGGGGGAGAACCTGGTACAATCATGAGTTATTCTCAAACAATCAACAACAGGCGAATCACCTGCTCTCCCAACGATCATACCAACCGTCATATGAACCAGTAAGGTGGTCGGTGGGTCAATGGAAGACGTGTTACGAACGATTCTAGTTTCAACTATTAAGATCAGTCATCCACTGGTTCTAGGTTGAGATAGCGAACATCAAACACCCCTTGTGTCCTGGGGTTCAACAAATTTCCCATTTCCCACGGAATGACTGTTTCCTGTGCGTACACATCACCCTGCGAAGTTGAGCCAATCATGGGTGTTGATAAACTGTTTGTTTTAAACTGGTGATGAAAGCTGTGAATACTTCGAAATTATATGTAGAGCATAGCCGTTTGAACGGTAAACTATTTTCGCTGGCGGTGTGGTGGCGGTTAATGGTTTATGTAAGACGAAGATTTAATGGGGGGGGGATCAAAGGGGATCAACGAACAGCATTTGCGCGTCGGCATTTACCGCATATCCGACTGACTCCGATTGACAACTCACAACGAATTTGAACGACTGGAAAAGAAAACAAGTCAAAAAAAAATTATAAGTCTACTTTTACGACCTATATTAATGTCACTACACTCAAATAATTTTTTGAAAACTAGCTTTCGTAAATTTACGAACAGTTGCCCACCTACAAATTTTAAAATTTGAACTCTTGGCCTTTGCTTGGCATTACTAAGTTAAAGTGACTGTCAGCACGGCACTGAGTTGCTGCCCCGAAACACTCGATTCAATACGAGAACTCTAGCGATATGGTTTTTCAAAAAGAAACTACTCTTGTACGCCCTTCATCCTCTGAATATGTGAGTGAGTATCCTGGGTGGACATGCTTCCTATAGACCGATCTTCCTTCGCCTCAATCAAAAACGATTTGTTCACAGTGGACCTGCCAGCTGCGAAGGGGATATTTTGAGTACTGGATATTTCCCTTGTCACGCTCTCGCTTCTCTCCGCCCAAACAATAGTGCTTTCGTGGCCGGTTGACTGGTCTGACCTACTATTTTGATGGATGCGCACAATCATAACATTAAATACGATAGGCTAAAAACACTATAGTCAGCCAAGGAAGTCGGAGTACCGTATCCGCCCTCACGATAAGTTGGATCATCTAAAGTGTGTAAGATAAAGTTCAGTATACGAAAAAATTGCTTTGTATGGAGAAACACACCACATCAGACATGGGTATATTCGCTTCGCTCTTAGACACAAATACACCCAGAAGAATAAGCAAAGCTGTCGAGTATATGGCCCCGGATTCAATAACTGTCCACATTACACGCTTCATTATTGACTGGCCATTAGTGGAACCAGTCCCGACATATTGGGCAGACTGCGAATATGTTCTCCAAATTCGGAATGCTATCATTGCTGTCGCACAAGATTCGTTTAGGCGAAGGGTATTTTAAAAATTTCAGCACTTACTCGTAACGATGATATTGAGTGATAACGTAAGACTCACAAATCCAGTGCCAAATGGCGAGATTTCCTTAGCTGTAAAGGAAGACTGGCCCAAATTGGACTGGATAATAGATGCAGCAAGTACACAGGCTATCCTTAAATTGTTAATGAAAGTAAATATATATGTGACTCGTGCCTTACCGAGTATATCAAACCAAATTAGAATAGGAAATACAACCACGAGCCAGTTCTCAAAATAGACTTTCCAGCACCGATAAATCTATACGGGGTTTGCGGGACTTCTTCACCGGTTAATTGTACATTCTTACGAGAATTGAATCACCCAATAAGGTTTGCATTCCATAAGTGAATCCACGTGTCACGACAGCCCAGTTACCCAGGTTCGCCAAAACATGAGCAGGCCCACCGGGGCCTGTGTATTTGATAAATGCGTCGATGATCTTTTTGAATTGCAAGGAGATATTAAAAACTGAGAGAAAGCTCATAACCAATATGACCATGAGGATTAAGCGATCCGACCGAGTAGCAAGTCCCCTGCCACTGAGCAGGAGCACATTGATACATGTACAGAAGGAAACTAGAAATATACCTAAAATACTGCAATTAGCTGTGATAATCATGACATGAAAACAAGGTTGTAGACCAAATAAGATGCTCTCCAGGAGCAGCCCAACAAGTTCGGCAAGAGTCACAGGAAATGGAGCGGGCATGGAGATTTCGAGGTGATGTAATTGAGGAGTCAGCAAGGTAAGGGAGGGGGGAAGTGTAGCATTATAGGATTGCACCGGTTATAAGTGAAATTATACGATGACACAAGGCCATTGTCCATGTGTATCGCTACATATCGGCGCTGATCATCATCTCACGGCATGACTTCGTATCTACCATCCTTGTTAATTTTTCTCGGGTAAGTAGTCTGTTTTTGGTCAACTTCCGGTAGTTGACAGGGATGCCTGTTGTGTGAGTTTGTGGAACAGATATGAACGGGGGTACACACCGTGTCAATCAAGGAAGCTCCACAATAAGAAACTAAACAGACTCAACCGGGGCCCCAACGCCTGAAGTTCCAGGACCAATTGCCAATTAAGGTTTATTTTTACCACCTCTGACAACAGATGCAGAGTCAACTCCACCCCCTGGCTGTGCATGTTCCAGGAACTCTTTCAGTACTCGCCATCAACATGTGCTATAGCTGCGGCAAGAAATGTCAATGCAAGTTTGACTTTGATTGATAAGATATACAGAAAATCTTTTGATTCTGAGTTCGAAGTATGAGAAGGAGGTCTTTCCTACCAGTGATCAACCGAGCCTTTTTTGATCTCCGCACCAATATTGCGGCTAACCCCATATTTGATTGATCCTTTCGGTTTGTTGGGCTTATTTGTTCATGTGTCTAGGCACTATCTCCTTTGTTTGCTTACGTATAGTCTTTGGTAGGATCTAACTATGGTGCGAACCACTTAGTCACCGCTGAAAGGTGACAAGTCCCAAATTGGCCGCCGACAGAAAAAAAAATTCAGTGTACCTCTGATGACCCTTACTGGTAGCGGCCAAAGCTCCGCGCAACATGACAATTGCTCGGTTCAATGCCTGAACTAAAGTACAATTTGAAATAACATAGTGCCCAATATATGAGCTGTTTTTTGAGATTTTTTACCCGTTTTCTGTTCACTTCTGAATGGTGAGGAAGCCCAAGAACCTCCAACTTGCTGCTGCCCGAGCTCGGGCAGTGCGTCATCACAAACCGACGAACTTTGATTTCGAGAAAAGTCCCGCGCCCGAGCCTGAGGATTCCACTTGCCACTATTTGACGGTGGGAACATCGTATGATCCGGTGGATGCAGGCTTATCGGGATGGCATGTCAACTCAAGATGCACAGCTGCACGTCCGCAACTTCAGCTCAACTAAATACAAAACGCACCGTCGCATCCCAGAATGTGTTGCAAGGGCTTTCGACTAGTATACAAACCTTCTTGGTACATAGTCCCAATTTGACCCTCCGAAGATTTTATATCTCACTCAGTTTTGACTTAAATAAAAATCACTCTTGGGGATTGAAAGCTACCATCAAAAGGAGTGTTTTCCCAAGAGGAATAAAAAATCGGATAATTTTTGGAGGTCCGCAAAAGTTTGTCACATTTTAGCGGTGACTAAGTGGTTCGCACCAAAATGCCTAGACTCGCGGACAAGTAAGTCTGACAAACCAAATGGGGATCCATCAAATTTACCGTAGCTGTAATATTGGCGCGGAGAAATCAAAAAAAGGCTCAGTAGTGATCAATAAAGGCCTCCTTCTCATCCTCCGAACTCGGGGCTTGACGAAACTTTTCTATATATGCCATGTTCGCGATGGCACATACAAGATAGTTGGATTAAGTATTATATTCCCCCCCCCCCCAATTTCCAAAAAGGTCCTTCACTGTAAATTTAGGAAGGGACTCTGTAAAAATGGTCTAGTTTCGGGCTTTCGTCAAGATACTAGATACCCCAGGTCCATTCGTAGTCTAGATTTTTGGATACTGCAGATACCTTCCATTGCCCCCCCCCTCCCCTCCCCATTACTATCTTAACACCAATTGGCACAATTTTCTTTCAATGGCGATCCGCGGACTCTCCCAGCCTTGCGGACAGCCGGCCGACTAAGCTTTTAAAGTAGCTTGATCCGCAAATATTAGATATTCGCTCCTAGATCAATTTGTTTCTAGGGAACGATTGATTGGTACGATAGATTTCAACATATCCTTCCATCCTGTGGTGACTTCCGTGTCGGTGGTGCGGAAGTTCCACCTATTACGTGGATAATCTCCGCTTGCCGTCTGGCGGATATTGAGTAGCATGCGTGTTGTCAATACGCTGTGCATCACACGTTGGAATCTAAATATAAATTTGACGTCAATAGATGGAAAGGCTTGCACTGCCTGTGAGCACACGTAGTAAGTAGATCACCGTATTGGGGCTGGGTTTCATAATCAGCTTAGAACTAAAACCAAAGAATAATAACTGACTGGACATGTGAGCAAGACAGTTATATAGCTGCATGATATAGCTTCTAGCCGGTAGGAATACTGATAGTACACCTTCTAGATGAATAGCTTACCGAAGATACAACCAAAATACAAAATTCCGTCTCGATAGAGGGTGTCCACTAGACGGTTTCTAGAATGGCGATAACGGTGGACGAATATCCACACTGTGAGGGCCGTAATAACTGATGTTCGACGCGTTAGAAAATCAAAAAAAGATAACAAAAAATACCTGTACCGGACTCGTATACCACTATAAGTACAAAATCCACCATTAGAATGTTACTACCAGCAATAGAATAACATCCACTGATGGTTGGCAATGGTGGTTCCCCGTCTGACAATAAATATCAGCTATCCATGTATTAGGCTTGATTTGGTAGACTGGACAGACATCTCGTCGAGCGTAAAAAGATACCAAGAACGACAAGAGCTGGTACATAAATCATCTGAAAGTTGTTGCAAAGGTAATACGAAAGGCCATATATACTCACAATAAATAATATACCTAGGAAAAGAAGTATTTTTGCGCTATTGGACCATAGGGCGTAAGTCCGTAGCAAGAGAATTACTGGGCGTTCAGCATTTAAGCGAGGAACATTGATCCGCTAATGCCATGCACGAACCATGCGACATGGCGATGCCGAATGCCATTGACCCTATTTCACAATCACCCATCAGGAAATGGGGGTCTCAGGAAATATGGAAGCCGTATACAGGGACGTACATGTTGTGGCAGAATTTAACCACCAGCACGTCTATACCTGAGAATCAGATTATAATAGGTTAAGTTTTGTTATGGCGGGCACCTCATATGTAATTCCCTCTCCAAGTGTATCTGTGGAGACCATAATTATGTATAAGCAGTCTCCAACATCAACCACGAAGCTTACAATATACTGTTAATGGTACATCGACAAATGCCGGATATCGAGACAATAAGAAAACAACCTTGGAGGCTGTCCACCTAGATTTCCATATTAACACGACCTGTGCCGAAAATAGGTCAGTAAGCCTGCATTATAGCTGCATGTTAAATCGAGCTTGCCTCACGATGCAGTGTTTGGAAATAGTCAAAAATCTAAATTTAGTTAGCCAATTCAAAAGTCATTAGGCTCTCTTACGAAAATTATGAGACTTGCGACTTCAGATTACTTATCAGAATATATCTTGTGATATCTATGGGGGGACTATTACCGTTTAGGTACTGTGAAAGAGCGAAGTTTCCGTGGGTAATGGGAGGGTGATTTAATGATAAAAGTAATGCTGACCTGTACACTCTGGCGAATACCCGCGATCTCAAAATCTGTGCTTGCGAACATAATAGCAAAGGTGAAGGAAGATACCCACATTGGCCTTCTTGCACCACGGGTTTATGTAGGAAATCCAAAGAACCGGACGATCTTCCATATCATAAGAGATGTTCTGTAGATCCACGACCCTGTGGAGCTTTTGTCATCGCGGGCCAATAAGGCCATCCATAGGAGCTACAGTCCCTGTGCACCTTGATGAAACTTTCCATTCTTTAAGTCGTGTTTTGTATTAAGAACCCAGTTGTCCGAGGGGTGGGAATGCTTCAATACATAGGGGTCCGGAGATGATTACTAATCGAATTATCAACTGAATTTCCACTACCCAGAATCCAAGGGTTATAAGTAGCGATTATCGATAATATGTTTAACCACGGCACCTTCTGAGAGTAAAAAAATTGACCGAGGTAGGTCTCGAACCTACAATCTCCTGATAAGATGCTGTCGCAGTCGTAGTCAGACGCGATGCCATTTCGCCACACGGCCGTTAGCTCCTTCGGATCAGAGCCCTTCTCCGATCCAAGATCTAAATATGGGGGTATGACTTTTCTGAGTGAAACTCAAAACTCAATCACTTATGTCAATTTTCATACAGTATCCGCAGTTCTAGTCTGTCAATGGTGATTCCGATATGGTTAGTCTGTCTCGGGTCGACCACCGTACAAGCGACGATTATACAAAGGAATTCGCATGATAAGCCCCTACGTGTGCCAGGTGGGTCGCTTTGCGGTGGTTACTAACCTGAATCAGAGTCCGAATCACCACTTGTCGTGTGAGGTTCATTGTACGGAACGACACAATCGATGACGATCCCCTGTGACCGAAATAAATTCAATTTATCCTCAAGGCCGGACGTGGTCCTCTGACAATTGACTTGAATGTTTTTGATAGGGGAAAGGCTACCGCTTGACGCGGACAAGGCGCTGGATTGCCGAGTTGTCAGCATGCTGACGACGTCATCCGCGTTATCTGTATAGAATTGTAATGATTCAACTTTGCGCAGGACAATTCCCTGCGCGATCTTTTCGAGGGCGGACGCGTTCAAGGGGTGGTATTGTGGGGCGATAAAGGACTGGATATTTGGAAGGTCCCAGAGAATAGCTTCATCGAGTGGATTGGATTGCCAGGAGTCTTCCACGGAAGTCGTGATTTCAAAGTTGATAAGGGATTCTTCCATTGATCGGAAGAACTCCTTGCAATGGAGCATCCATCGATTCTGGTGATGAGTAATATTTGTGGTGATTAAAAAATTAGATAGATTTGGAAGCGAAAGGCGAGACAGTAACGATGAAAAGTCCCCAGATTTAAAATGGACCGCAAAGAAGTTCAGGAGTGGTAAACGTAATGGAAAGTCCGGGAGAGGCTCAAGCCCGGCGACCGAGCCAAAGTCTTCGTCGATATATGAAAAGTCGCAATTGACAAGGGAGGTACACTGTTCGAGGAGGATGAAACATACATCAGCGGGGATTCTGGCATTTAGGGTGAGTTGCGTTAATTGTCCCAAGGGGAGGTTGGGAGAGAACCATGATTGCGTAACGACAGAAAGGGAAACTGAGTGTAGTTTAGGCGCAGTCATTAACGCCGTGTCTGTCGCAGACCATGGCCCTACATCCCTGGAATGTAGCCACAAAGTGATCGCCTCGAGGTTATTGAATGATCCAGGGGGAGCGGTCAGGAGTTTCTTGAGATCTCGAGTAGAGACCGCAATACGAATATCGCGAAGCCGCTCCGAGAAAGGTAGGATGAGTTTGTCGACGAGCTGAAAATCAAGTTTCGATCTCGGGATCAGTCTGGGCTGGTACGTAGCTGAGAACCTGAGCTTGGACCCCGAATATTGTGACCACCAATATGCCCCGAGCTCAATACCTGAGCTATGAGAGAAAGGTGGGAAGCAGAGGTCCCATAAATCCGGTGTATCGAATGCAATCCTCCTCCATCTCGAGCAGACTTGAGTGATACGTAGGCGTGAGTCCCGCTTTCCGTACCTGAGAGGAAGCACTGCGTAGCGCTCCATAATAACAAAGGAGAATATCTTTGACATAAGCTCTGACGGAAGGTTCTTATGAGGCGCCAAGATAGCTTTACAGTTTGTGATGCGTTTCGTAATATGGGCTCGTTTTGTGAGAAGCACAGCGATGTCGAGGTGAAGTTGGTAAAGCTCCGATTCGGCGATCTCAAGTAGATCATGAGCATAAGAGGCTTCTGTAGAATTTGGGACGTTGTTTGGGAACCGGAAAATATTACCCCTAGGCGAATGAATATCCGGATATTTCAACAAACCAAAGCGAAGCCTCATATCTCCCATGTTACTACTTATTGTCTGAGCTTATAATCACAATGTCAGATTATTGATTTCAAACAAGACACTTTTTACTCACATGTTCTACCCTTGAGATCTACTTTCTGACTTCAAAAAGTGGCTTCGCTATTTGATTGAAGTTGGCGAAGGACAACAAAGTCACGTCCTTACCCAACGATTCATCCGAATCCCGACACCCACGGCCCTACATAACTCCGTATAAGCCAAACACCATGTACCGCTTTCTACTTGAAAAATTAGCACAAAAAGATAAATTTTCTAAACAACTCTCACCAATCACTATCTGACAACCAGAGAGCAGCCAGGTGAACCAAATCGAAGTGACGTTTCGCCTGTATAACATGAAAATATGATTTTCTTAAAAAAGTGACCGAGGTAGGTCTCGAACCTACAATCTCCTGATAGGATGCTGTCGCAGTCGTAGTCAGACGCGATGCCATTTCGCCACACGGCCGATAAGAAGAAAGCGAACATGTGAATAGTGACCGTGCGAATAAAAATTGAATGAACAAGCACGTGGGGTTTAGTACACACGTACGCACTTTCTAAAGCGATGTATAGATCGCTTATGCTCAATCACCTCAACTTGCAGATGAACCAAATGAACCCAAACTTTCTTAGGGTAAGATTTTTTCTGTGAGATCTACTGCAATTTTTTGTTATTCTTATGCTCGATGCCATAGTACTCATATATTCTCTTGGGATTTTTATTGACCCGCTCAATCACAATTTGAAGTCCTAGGCCCTGTGACCCTCCGAATCGTGAATTCAACTTCAATTTTTCATGACGAGTTCAGAATATATATATGTACGTGAATAACGCCTGTTCAAAGTCCTATTAGTATTAATCGTCTTGGTTTAAATACAGGAGCCTTTCGAGCATCATAACCCCTATAATCATTCAACAAACAGGGTTTGGAACTTCCGGTTTACGTGGGGGTTAATCCCGATAGAACCCGACACGCGACGCGTATAATATCACGTGGTTTACGCGACAGCATCATGGCAACCTGCAGGCTCGGCAGACTCTAGTGCTTAACGTCTCTACCTTCCAGTTCTACAGGTTACCACACCCCTCCTTGCTCATCGAAAATATAACGAAAGTAAGCTCCTGGTTTTTTTGTGGTCTTGAAAGTGAATATTTCTTTACCTCAGACATCCAATATCTCTCGTCGAGTCGTGGCCCTGCGACAAAATACTAAATTCAAACGGACCCACACCCTGCCAAAAGTCATGCCTACTCTGCATAACCTTCCTCCTGAACTCATATCGCATATAATGATATTTGTCGTCGTAGAACCTGCTTGTTTTCCTATCTCATTGGGCGAGCCTCGGCTACGACTTACCCAAGTCTGCACCGCATGGAGGAATATCGCATTCGACACGCCATTTATTTGGAACCTACGATTTCCAGCCTCTTACGATTCTCCAGATGCACTGAGGCTTGCCAATTATTGGTGGTCTCAGTGCTCAAGCTCTGATCTTCTTTTATTAATCAACCCTGTACCACTCGAATGTGCTCCTCCACGTTCCACTCGATTTCTTGAAAATATGGTGCTACCTTTTACCCACAGGCTTGGGGTTATTCGTGTAAACCTCAACTGTGCGGGAATCACGAAGCTCCTGGCGCTACCACCACATTCATTCCAGAACCTCCGTAAAATATCTATCTGGTTACAAGATGCGGACTTCAAGCCCTCTTGGAAAAAATCAGAAACATCACTCGAAGCAGCTCCCCTCCTGCACTCCGTTTGTTTATCGTTTCCTCCAAAGTCTCAGTTTAAACCACGTCTTCCATGGAGACAACTAACGCGATTGGTACTTGTGACCAGCACCTCCGGGTCTGATTTTTTGACCATATTATCTCAATGCGTCTGTCTTGAGGACGGCACATTTCTCGAAATTAGTGACCTCAATTTCGAAATGATATCCCAGATCGAATCTCTTCCAAATCAAGTTCTACAACTACCCAAACTTCAAAACTTATCAATTCGGTTCGGGTGCTCAAGCTTCCGTTACATAACCTCCCGTCTCATCCTTCCAAACGTCATTGATCTTCAATTTGCTTGTTGGCCCAATCGAGCGGACCCCACTTCTGACTTTATTGCATTTTTGCAGCCAATGAAGGATTCTCTTCAGCACCTAGAACTGAGATCTGGGCTCGCAGGAGAATATAACGTTGTAAGCGAGGCAATATTGGAGAGCCTTCCTCACCTTCGTACCTTTATTGTTCCACTTCGTCATATAATCCTTCCATCTACTCTGGAGCGTATTTCGAAAGGCGAATTTTTACAGAAGGTGGAACGGTTCCATTTCGGTGTCAACAATATCGCTCCTGTGATCGACATGCTGCATACACGGAAAACGAACTCATTTTGCTCTATTATGGAGATCCGTGTGCAAACCAAATCACGTTCGTTCGGGTTTTTAGATGAACTGGAGGAATTACGTTCACAAGGAATCGATATCGACGTTATTGGCTAAGTGGCCCTATCGTGTGCAACGCACACTGTTTGGTCGTAGAAAAGTATTGAGATTAGATAACGGAGTCAGTATCCGAGATTGATTCGAGGGCTTTCTTATCGTCGCGAAAATGCACAGTACTTAAGTATAACCGTCAATGCATCCACAACAACCCATTCCAGACGATATAATAGCTAGTGTCGTGTCACATCTTAGCCCTCTATCCTCGTTCGCCATGTTCGTGTCATTGCTGACCGTTACGCCCAAGGACCTCTGTTACAATCATTTTGGTTTCGAGACGATGAAGATCCATATTTCCCCCAGGTCCTTCAGATACTTACAAATCTCAACTTATCACACTTCACTCTGGGCTGGGGAGGCCCCATGAAAATATTGTGGCATGGCCTCTCCTTCGCGACGCAATCATCACTCCGCGACCTTATCGCAAAATCACCAGGCCTTCACACTCTAAACATCTCGAATGTGATTTGTCTTCCGTACTCATTACTCGGGTGCCTTGGCAATGTGAAACACCTTTCCGTGAGGGATAGCATGATCATTAATGATTTGGAGGATTTTACCGGGCCAAGCACTCCATTACAATCGAAACTGGAATCTCTCCACATTCACTTCCAGCACCCTCACTGTATTCATGCACAACATGAAAATATGTTCCAAGCAGTTTGACGACCAGAAAAACCTATATCGAACCCTTTCATTAGCACCACAGCTCTACGTCGACTCTCTATGTGTACATCATTTTTGACTGCGTACACACTTCCTATCTATGGAGAGTTGCTGAAATCAGGACAAAACTCGTTGGAGGAATTTGTCTGGAAATATTATACTAAACGGGAGCATGATGAGGGTGTGTATTCTCCATACTCCTTTTTGTTGGAGGAACCTCGGAGCCTGGCAACCCGTCGTGCCCTCCGTGTCGCATCACGCGCCCCTGTAAACGGACAACGGACAAGGACGGACTCTTGGCTTACCTATTTTGTTCCTATTTCACTGATATGCCCCGTAGTGTAGTTACGGGCCTTGGCACCTTTAGAATATATGTACCTACGAAAATCGTCGTACCACCTCAGTCTATTCTACGTTGACTGAGGTGTGTACTTTACTTACCACTTACTGAACTCACTTACTGATTACCCACGTAGCATTATCTATTCCAATAGGTACCTACAATATACCTCAGTCTATTCTACGTTGACTGAGCATTATCTATTCCAATACTTTTCTTTTTTCCTCTCAAGCCTTTCACAACAATGTCTTTATGGACGTTATTCGATCAGATTCCTTTTTGTTATTCAACCGCCCAAGATCCGCTACTCACAAAATTTTCCTAGCCCCGGATTCACCAAAACACTTGGGACACTAACTATTCTGCGTTCTTTGGTTTTTATCTTGAGTCACAGTAATCTTGGGGCGGAATCGCTTCCGGGTATAACCGGCATACTGGCAGAGATTGCGCGCCAGGGTGTGTTCAAAGTGAGGCGATTAGAAAGCTTAACGCTGTGCCTCGATTTATTTGGGCATTCAATGGATTGGCGGTCCTCAGTTAACACGCTTTTTGAATACAAGGACGCTTTAGCGCGTTTAGACATTGTCCTTTCTGGCCTCGGGGTGGGTCAGCGATCAGCCGAGGATAGGACAGGCATCAAACAGTTTATCTTCTCCGTTTTGAAAGAGTAATTATCGTCCAACTGGTGTGGTGGCAAGTATACTTTGTAGTTGGTTTTGGCACCCGTTTCTTACCATATAGCAAGAGTAAGTGCTTTTACACAAGTCCCGGGATAGCCTAACTGTAACCTCTAAGTAAATGCGTAACTGATTGATTATGAGGTGAGTTTGAAGGGGGTGTAATAGTCAAGCCAGCGTACTGTACCCACATGCTCAATTCGTCAGTCACACGTCACACTCAGTAAAAAGTAAAGTCGTGCTTAGTCAGTCTTTAGTCCAAGAATTTAACAAAGTCAATGAAAAGTCACACAAAAGTCAGTAAAAAGGTAATCCAAAATCTTGATTTTTTTAACTTTCAATGTGGATTCAGCCATTTGGGAGGAAATGAATGGCTTTTAACTACTTTGGGTTGGCAATTGACAATTACATTTGGGTGATATTAAATCTCATGACTAAAGTTTGACTTTATTTTTTACTGAGACGCGTCACAGCAAGTCCAAATCTGACGAAATGTCACAGAAGTCACACGTCACATCGAAAAATGACGAAAACCCTGACGAAGTTTCAATTCCAAAAAATCCGAAAAACCTTACACAGTGCAGATTCAAAATAATCACAACAAATACGAAGAAAAAAAAAAAGTCACAGGTCACAAACTGACCTGAAGAATTAAAATTCGAAGTTTGTTGATCACAGGCCACATGCCACAGGGGGTGACGAATTGAGCGTGTGGGTACAGTATGCCTAGGCACACTTGTTAGCCGTTGTAACTCGTTATTTTGGGTAGAGGTTAAACCATACATTATTCACAGAACAGTGGCGGTACTGCCCAATTTAGAACGAGATCCTGGCCTGAGATCTCAAGAATCACAAACTAAGCATATAGTCGGTTGCTGTGTAATTACTGGTATATAAGCACCTGAGGTGTACAATCAACACATCAGAAATTTATTCTTTCAGTTAAAAAGTTGATCGCCGCTGCGTACTTAGCCTTCGTTTCTTGCTTGATGAGGTAGGTAGCTAGTAGGAGTCGACGAGTTGAACCAATCAGAACCGTTTGATGTGACTAAATACCTTCTAAGGTGTCACATGTCACATGACTTTATAATTTTCTTCCTCAACCAACGACTCATCGCGGTTTGGTTCAACGTCTAAAAATTGGTAACTTAGTGAGTATACCAATACGAATATACCGATTTAACATTGGAAAGGTGCGCGTAAAAAATTGTGGAAATGTATCTTCCCTCCATGTCCGAGCCATCCTCGGGGGTAGCTCTCGGGCGATGGTAATTTTGGCAGATATGATGAACGTTCACAGCCTTCCCAAACTGTCGTTTGAACTGCTCAATGGACTTCCAGAAGGCCCCGCCACCGATCTCAGGCTCTTCTTGTGGTGGAATTCCGGCACGGTCAACTCAACTGGAGCTCGTAACTCTGAATCTGGAATTCCGACAAGGCCTAACGACATAAAATTGCTGATGTAGTATTGTCAACCTGCCGTACACTCGCGGCCTCTATCCCTATATATTGATGCCTTCCCCCCTTGAGGCTACAACAAAACTTCATTTTCGACTTTGACGACATCAGTCTTTGATTTCCCATGCACGCATTCAGAACACGACCCAAACAAAGAACGCTCCACAATTCACGGAGCATGGTTACCGTAAACCTGCTGTGCACAGTGAAACATTTTCTGCTTTACAGGCGCTCATACTATCCACCCACTCTCCTTATGCTGAGGGGTGTAACCCTGAAACTCTGTACTCAAGCTTTGGTTTTTTTAGTTGCTATTGGACATGGTGGTGCGACAGTGATAAATAGGACGATTGACGACGAATTTGGGGACTCTGCGACTGGAGAAAAACCCATATTTCTACCGTCAACGCAGGGTATTTGGGCGGGTGAAGAATGCGGAGGTTGTCGCGTCCAGCCTGATCGGGCCCTTGCATTCAAGGGAACTTGGAAAGCAGCTACATATAGGAACGAGGAGCCTGGAGGAAGTGGGCCTATATCCTTCGAACTATCATTCAAGGGTTTGTCTACTTTGGTCTATCACTTCACGCCTAGAATTTACGTTAACAGGGACGGCCATATATGTTTTTTTCATTACTGGAAACCAGATCGCAGGAGGCATCATTACTACTCTTACCGAGTGTAATTTCACGCTCGATGGTCAGCAAGCAAGCTTTTACCGACATATTCCTGACCAGACCACGATCTTGAACTATAACGTTCTCGCCTTTTCCAGAGAAAATTTACCGAACGTGGATCATACACTCAAGGCTTCCACAGAGGGTGTGGACCACCACGTATTTGTGAATTTTGACTACGCGATATATACGTAAGTGTTAACTCTTAGGATTAAAGCATCATTCAAACAACTCTCATTGAAACGTCTGTAGATTCGACGACGGTTTAGAACCTACACTCCATCCCCCCACCCTACCGCCCCTATTGCCGGCTATTTCCCTTTCCCTCTCCTCCTCCCCAAATCCATCTGCCACAATACCGACAAGTTCAACCTCAATAATGAAGAGCTCAACCACATTGCCAAGGAGCTCCCCTTCAATATCTGAAAATTTCACTACAAATACTGGAAGCCAGGCGACAGTACTTGAGAACCCCACACTGGAACCCAAGAGCTCCCCCACAAATTCTCGAGGTCTTAATGCGACATTTGTTCCTGACAATGTCGACACTAAAAAAGTTCCCTTGGGTGCCATTTTGGGAGGAGCGATGGGTGGCTTGGCGCTGGTCCTCATGGCTATGCTCTTACTGTATATTTATTTCGACAGAAAAAAAAAACGGAGAGAGCTCAGAAAGGCCTCGGCGGCAGATTTTCCCGTGCAATACTCATCCGTACTCCAAAGAGAACAACTTCGCGATCCACGAACCTTCTCCCTACATAAACGTGTTCCTTCGAGGCCCCACAGTCCTGCGGATGTATCAGGAAACCCCGCTGTCAAAGCACCTCACAGTACCAGTAGTTCCAACACAACAGACATGGCGCAACATATATTTACAAAAGGTCGATCGAATTTTGGAAATATCGACATAGGAACTGCCGAAGTAGAAAGTAGTACCGGAACGACAAACACCTCAGCGATCCTATCTAATAGCGATCTTCGCGCTCGTCAGTTAGACCTGGAACGTCGGCTACAAGATGCTCAACGAGGTTTGAGGGCCATAGGGATAGATTCCCAAGGCGACCCAGCCAACGCAAACTCCCCGCTAGCGATGGCACATACGCGTCAGCACGCACAGGGAGGGGTAGAGGAGCCGCCCCCAGAATACTCCGCACGTTAAGTATCTATTTCTGGTTACCGACTCAAAGGCTCTCATGGACTACGGATCCATATAACATGTGGTATCATATCTAAATTTACCACTCACTTGCCACTGTCAGTCCATAGCGGCCAGATAAATTAAAGGTACCATTATATTTAGTTCGGGGGTGAACATTTTAACAGTACGTAAGGTACATAATACATTGTCACCGAAGGCAACCATCATTATTGACCCCATGGTTTCCTGCCATTATTCCTGCAGTGGGTAAGTACAGCGCCATCTCTATGATATCAAACAAAGATTCATGGAGGTGGGGGCTGGGATTGATCGTGGCTCACTTTGGTAGTTAACTATGTACAATGAACGACGGCGCCCACCGGCAGGAACAGAGGTGCCACTTCTAGTGTGCTCCGATAAACAAGGACAATCTTTCGATAGTCGAATATATTGGGTTTATGAAATATGTATTTTGCTAACTTCTGGAAAATTCGAGGCATGGATTTGGGGCGCATTACTCCCTTACTAACACATCAACCTTCTGAATTTTCCAATCTAGTGTTCTTTGGGTTGTATTGAGCGTAACCGAAGAGCTTTCCACATCAATGATATCAGCCAAGGTACAAAAGATGATCACATTGCACATCATTTTTCAGAATTTTTCATTATCTAGCTTAGTGTCTACCCTTTATATTTACTGATCACTGAATTTGTTGAGGCTGATGAAGATCCGGCCGACCCATAAGTGTTCTAATTTTAATTTGATTCTCGAAAGCTACCGTTACGGAAACGTATTATCCATAGGATGTCCTCAGTAGAGTTTGGTATAGTCTACTACTGGAAACAGCCGGATCAGCTCACAAGGTTGAGCGCTATGGTGGTTGAACGTTGTGTCATTAACCCACGAGTCCAATTTGTGTACTGTACCTTCAGGATCATTCCGGTTTGGTTTTAAACTCAGACTCAAACTACCTTATAAGAGGCTAGAAGCCTAGAAACCAGTAAGATCAAACTTAAAATTGAACGTGAGCGACCGCTCACTATAGGTTTATGCCCTAATATGAACACATTTAGGTCTGTGTCCCATTCAAACCCAAGTAAAACTCGCAAACCCAAGTCGACCTAATGGCAGCACGGTATGCGAACACTTTTATATCAGTATATATATATAAGGTACATCGTAAATTCTGAGATGAAAACTTGATTACCTAATAAGTGATAACTACACAGCAGATAATTTCTTACAAGGTTCCTGATACTTGATGCACTATTTCTCTCTAACGCGATTATCTCTAGCTTGAGTACAGCCTAACCCATGTTTATTTTACGAACAATGTCAGGGCCTCACACCACAAGTTTTCCAATTCCGGCACCCTTCTACCCAATGTCTCCAAATCTTGATCCCGCCGTGTACAGCCTGGGCGCCTCAGCGATACATTGCTCTTTTAAGGGATGATTCGTACCAGTTACATATGCTCCTTATGCTTCCCACATAGCACAACCCCGTCAAATTATTGTGAACTCATTTCCCATTATGAAGAAGGATTTCTTCCACACGGGGCGTTCGTACCAATCACCCACCCCCCTTATTCTGTGGGGTAATACTGTGGGATTTTTTATTCAAATTCTGTTTTGTTTAATGTCCGTTCTATATGTTGGTGCCACACCAGAAAATAGGACAATTGACGACGAATTTGGGGACTCTGCGACCGGAAGAAAACCTTTTTTTCTACCCACTACAGGGGGGATTTGGGAGGGCCAGGAATGCGTGGGGTGTGGTGTCCAGCCTGATCCCCTTCAAGCACATCAGGGAACTTGGAACGCAGCCACTTTTAGGCCAGGAGAGGGTGGAAGTGGACTCTTATATATCGATTTGTCATTCACAGGTATGTCTGCTTCGTTTTATCCCTTCATTCCTAACGTTCCGTTAACAGGTACGGCTATATATGTCTATTTTATCATCGCCAATACAATTAAGGGTGGGGGCGTCACTACCCTTACTGAGTGTAATTTCACACTGGATGGCCAGCTTGAAGGATTTTATCGACATATGCGCGATGAAACGTCGAATATGGAATACAACGTTCTTGTTTTTAACGCAACAAATTTATCAAATATCGACCATGCACTCAGGGTTTCTACGGAAGGTGTAAATTATCACGTCTTTGTAAATTTTGACTACGCGATGTACACGTAAGTTTCCCTATTTTATGACTTACCATATTGTTTATAACTGCCAAATTTCTTAGATTCGAAAATGATAATATAGTGACCCCAATTCCTCCTGCCATTCCCGGAGATTCTAGGACGAAGTCTGAAACAGCCTCCAAAACCCCCGAAAGCTCTCCAACACCCCCAGCCGCCACACCCACACCCACCATAGGTACACAAGTGCCCATAAAGGTGGTTGTTGGAAGTACAATGGGTGTTTTGGCGGCACTAGCTACTGTAGGGATCTTCATTTTATACGTATTCTGCATCAGGAAGAAACGTCGAATGGAAGTTAGAGCTGCATCGGTGGTGGATCTGTCGACGCTAGTTTCTCCTTTTTCGCAAACTGAAAGATATTATGGAGTAAGTGGCTTAGCCTTTAATGAAATGTCTTTTGTTTTTCAGGTGTTGACGAGACAATACTAACAATACAGCCCAGGTTATCGGACACCACAATGTAGAACCACAGAACCCGGCCAGAGACCTGCCCACGCCCGGAACCACGCACGATTGGTTCTCAAAATGGTACCCAAACACTAGAAATGCTAAACCGGGGAGCAGGCCAGAACCAACTAATGCGTTGGAGATGGCTACTGCAATGACAGACGCACTTCGTACCAGGCAGGTAGATCTTGAACGCCAACTACGGAATGCGGAGCAAAGGTTGAGGGATATGGGAGTGGAATATTACAGCACTTCGTCTGGCCCGAGTAGATTTCCAGCGGTTTCAACAACGAGCGGTAACATAGGATATAGAGGTTCGGATGAAAGGATGAATGTACTGCCTCCAGAGTATTCTGACAGTTGAAAATTTACTATTAAGAGACGAGTAGATTGTGGTATAGGAACCTTGTATCATTCCCAAATATTTTTTATCTGACATTTTAACTACGCGGGCTAGTGTAGACCGGCAGAATTTGTAGAATACCTAGAGACAAACTCCACAATGCAAACAGGAAAATCAAATTTCCTGTCCGTTATGGTTAAAGATGTGATATGCGGCGACTAAGCACCTGGAAACTTCACCCCTATGGTGTTCAGTGAATATTAAGGGGTTGAGTCTATATCCGATCGAGAGCCTCCTGAACAGAAGATGATCACGTATAATGAACACATGGTGGAAGGATTCGTACCGGGTAAAAGAGGAATTACTTCCGGGGTGCATTGTGCCCCAAATAAGTATGGGTTTTTAGGGGCGAATGCGATGCGGTTGGCTAGGAATGTATTCACTCTATCTCAACACACACATTTCCTGTGTATTAGTGATCAACTGCTTGTTAAGCTCATCATAGATGATAATCAAACTATTTAAAGAAGTTCCTTCCAGGTCAGTTATATGGTGCATGTGAGTGCGTCTCCTATATCAATGATATCAGAAAGAGATGTGCTAGGTGGTTGCTTAGCACCGATGATACTATTTCTTGCACTTGTATGCTGGAGGCCTTGCTATATCTTGAGGTGTCGAAAGCCTTTCTCACCATTCTATTACTCTTCAGGAACGCGCCACAACCCAAGATGTAAGAACATTTCGCGAATTTATGTTTGCCATGGGTCAAATCTCATCATATATCAAAGACTCGGCTGTACATCTTCGGTACAGAGTCCGAACTTCATTATCATCCCCTGAAAAGGCCAGCTTTTCCGGGAGCATTACCAGCACTCTGAGGCGGTGGACGCTATAATGGGAACGTTACCTATCACTGACTCTACCACTATCACCATCCTCATTATATGTATGCTACTCAGCCTCTTTGCCGCCTTTATGATCTACCTCCGGTTCCGGAAGATTCGACAAACAAGGAAAGAAAAGAGAACTGAAGTTGGGCAGGATTCTACTCCAATAAGAAGTGAAGAGGGTGAACAGACATTTCGCGTTCCAGAGCAAAATATTGAAGTCGTACTTGGAAGACTTGCACAATCTGCACAGACAGGGCCTAGAACGCAAGGCACGAGAAGAACACTATCGCTTCAGCGTTCTGAATATTCGTGGCCCCATATAACTCAAGAACGAATGGCCCGGCTGTCTCTAGCATATCCCGAATCCAGCTTTAGGTTGTCGACTCTGCCATCGTACCCAGGAACATTGAGGAGTATGTCACCACCAGCGTACTCTGACCTAACGGGGGTATAATCATGGAGGGCTCAGGGAGAGAATATGAGACGTACCTCAGCAGGGATTACGACAGAACGATCGTCCGGACCAACGCTTGGAAAGGAGCTGGTAACCGCTGATAGATATGTTAATTCTGTACCACTAGGTCATATACTGGGGATTCGCATTTGGGCTTGGCTACGAATCTGAACATTGAAAGGGAAAATTTGGCGTAGGTTACGCGCTCAATTGGCAGTACTTATGCTTGTCTAAATAGTCGAGAGACGGGTGAGACAATACAAATTCTACAATTAATGTACAGGCTCGCGTTTCGAATTCATAAACAGGTCGAGTCCATCGTGTATGTTATCTGACAAATGAATTTACATACTAATCATGGTCATTAGTAAAAACTGAGGCCGAGGAAATAAACTCTTACTCATGAGGGGTCAAAGAATTATCAGATGCAGGACATCAGAAGCAACAAGGGATGGGAATAATCCAACATGTACCGCCACCCTGGAAACAAGTAAATAAAGATCTTTCCGGATGAATGGAAGAGAATATGACGCACGGGGCATGGTATACATCCACCACGCAGCCTCAATGGAGCCTCTCCCTCTCCGGCATTTCCAGCATTCATTGTATTCCCGCCCCGTGGTTGCTGTGCGATGATTCCATCACGAGGGCCTTCTCGCTAATCCCAGTATAAATGAGCCCAACTATGGCTAGCACGAAAGAAGCTAGAGGATACATACGTTCTCTTCTTGTCCTTGATGCGAAATTTCTTTGGAGGATATCTGCTCTGTTCTCGAGGGAGGGTAGGTCGGTCTGGAAGTTGCGGCGATGGTAGCTTTTGCAATTGTTGACATACTTCGGTGGAAGAATGATGGACGGTAAAGGAGAAGAAGCTGTGGAGATGGCTGGTAAAAATGACCTCATGCCAGAGTCGTGTGGAAATTCCCACGTGAGCATATATTACGTGATCTCAAACTAAAATCGGGTTTAAAATATTGTCGTTGGACTGTAACGCACTGGCACGGCAGGGGACCACCGCCCATAAAATGACAAGGAATGATTATACCGTGGGACGCAAAGAATGACCATGCTGTGTATTGCAAAGAATGAACATCACACGTGAGTTTTGATTTTGCCGTCGCTTCCACTTGGACTTACTTTTTATACCCCAAATGTTCCCTTCCTCTGTTACTCCCTCCATGTCGTCGAAGCTGGGGCCCAGCAACGGGCGGTGACAAACACTAGTCACCGAGTTTTTTTGTTTACTCCTTGCTAGCCATCCTTCTTAGCACAGCTTCATCTTTTTTCCTCCAATTTTCATAGGGTGTAGAATGGCTGGTAAGCTATTATACACTTGCCTTTTTGTTATGCATTGACTATGAATCAAGGTGGCCTCCGACATTGTTGTAAAGGATGTGTAGACAAAGCAGGGAACCCAGCTCCTTTCAAGGGGGCGTTGTGTAGCCACCGAAAGAAAACAGTACATCAATATATCTTTGTCTTCCTTTCTCATCTAACAATAACAGAAGCTACCAATGGGAGTTGGCCAGCCATCAGGGGACCAGCCGTTAATATATGTTCCGGACGCGTTGGGGCACAGTGGTGCCATACTGCCTGCTTTTGGAGGTGCTCACGACGTCCTGCTACCCTCATCCAGTGCTGAGGAGCCGGATTTCGGGTACTCATTTGGACAACCTGAACCTATTGCCCCCGACAATGCCTCCCTTCCGACTTTTTTCAATAACCTGCAACATTTCGATCCGGAAATTTCCTACTCATCATCTATGCCTTCGTTGGGATCCTCGATATCTACAACACCTGATTTTTGCAGTACTAATATACTCTCGAACCTAGATGGTAGCGTTTTCGATGACCTGTTTTCAGCTTTACAAGATGTCATCTCGTCACAAGATATATCTGAACTACAAGGTTTATTAGATTCTCAACACATTTCAACCAAGGTATGCCCATGTGTAATTAATCCAATGATTTCATTGATCAAGAATTGTAGGTATCAAACAACACAACTTTACTGGAGCCACAAGATATGGAAGATCAGTCTATGTCCGTAAATAGTATGTATGAGTTCAATTGAATGTGGTTATGTGTTTTTTACATTGACATTGGACCCTGTAGTTGGTGACAATGTAGACACCCTCCATGTAGATGTTTCGAGGGGCCCTTCTGATACCGAAGCAGCTAAGAAAACAACGACCACTATTAGGCCCATGACTCGTCGAAAAAGGAAGCGGCTAGCTGACTCAGATATTGAAGACGACGAGAATGATGAGAGTGAGTTTCCCCTATCAGTATCTGTTCATGTATACCTGATCCTGCTCCCTTCAGAGAGAGATGAGGTTAAATATGTTGAAGATGACCATCAACGTTCGAAGCGACATAGTGAACGTGTGGCGCGGCTTATGAATTCGGTACAATGTAATCAATACTTTCCCCACTCATGACTCATACCTAGTTACATGTAGCTCAAGAATCTTGATACGGCATGTTGCCCATATATTTTTTTCTATGTCTCAAGGTAAACAACATTCTTTTTGCAGTATCTTGAATAAGTTGATGTCCTGACCAATTTTATTTTTGACAGACCAGAGTCGGTTCTTGCCTGGAATGGAAAAGCAAAAATGTACATGTCCAAACCAATGAAGGCTGCCTGTGGCGTCAACAATAAGCTTGGAATTTCCCTTCATGATAAAGTCAAGTGTCACGTCGAAGAGCAAATATTGAGTTATGAGCATATTGCGGCTTTGAACATGAGTGTTCAGAAAGCACGGGAGGAGAAGCGTATGATGGAGCATCAGCTTGCTGTTCAGGAAAAGAAGGCCCAAGAAGAAACACATCAATTACAATTGCAACGAGCAGCACTTGAGGAACAAGTGGCCACTCTACGTTTACATGAGCAAATGAGAGACAGAAACTGAAACTCCACATTTAATATCTCCCCACCTATAATCCTAATGTGAAAATATTTCTTAAATACTCTGCTAATCAAATGTATATAATAGCTACAATTACTATTTCTACTAAACCTTTGTCATACGATTAATAACACTATGGTTCCATACATCCAGAAATGCTTTGGTGAACAATATGGCATGTTCTGATATCATGAAACTTACACTTTTTCTTATCCGCTTCATTCCCTTATTCCCACATTCTGCTGCACTAGTATTAATTGCTCAGATGCGATCATCAAATTGCATGTAATTGCTTGCAAAACATGCTTGTCCACAGCATGTATGGTCATGAGCATGCATTTCATCAATGAAGAATTGAGTGTTGCCAAAATAACAGGCCTCCTGAACAAGGCAGTATGGTACAAGCTGACATGCAAAATCATAGACAACAACTTTAGGTGCAATGGGAAACCGAGTGTAGATGGCTGAGAAAACATCATTTCGGCCTTCAGCAACAGGAATAGAATGGAAACCAAGACAAATTGCATGGGTGCACCACAAGACAAGAATTCCTCCTGTAAGAGAGTTCTTTGAATAGGTTTTATAGAATTTATTGCAGTCACCCATTTCCTCTGCATCACAATCCATAGTTGATGAATCATACTGCAGTTTTGGGTAAGCCTGGCGCTTCCTTATGGGTGGAAGTCCATAACATGTTCCAGTTTTCTCCCACCTCTCCTCTTTGAAACTAGTTGCTGGTGCAGGATCATGTTGTGCCAACCATGTATAAACATCATGGGCACGGTCAGCCAGCCAACCAGCAACAGCCCCTAACTGTTGTGGTATAATTGAACCTTCATTTCGATGACTATTCACAACACGTCCAAAGGCAGGAACAAGAAATTGAATCCATTCTGGAACATTAGATGCAGGATCAGACTTGGCAATACTCCAAAGGACCTCTATTGCATATTGTGGAATAAGCTGTAAGATGATATCTGGAGCTGAAATTTGCTGGAACAGGCCTCGATATGGATTGTGGTGGAGAGAGGCAAGACCAGCAGAAAAATAAAGTGCAATAAAATCATATAATGCTGGATAAAGTGTTTGTAGCTTCTGGGTATTTGGCATTTCACAAGGTACATGTGATGTTGATACATCCAACAGTTTGAGAATTGTAGTGTGCACATCTGGCTGAACAACTGCAGGAAGAGATCGGGCCTTGTAAGATGAGATAGATTCAATCTGTGGGCTACCTGCACTTGTCAAGGTAGGTGGGCATGTTGAAGGGGTCACTTTGGCTGCATGTATTCCTAAACTAATGCCATCTGCAATAATAATTTTGGGTGAAGGTCCACAGGTTGGGCATTTCATTCCACTGTCAAGTTCTTGCAAGTGGATGAAGGCAAACCAGACTCGAACAAAGGTATCATCAGAACAGAATTTGACTTTGGGGCCATGTTTCATGTATGTTCGAGATATTGTCAAACAAAAGGCAGAAAATGGAGTTTCTGAAGCAGTGTACATATTTGTGAAGCCATTGAGAAGCTCATGCGTGAAGAGCATTGTGTTATTCCAATTAAAAATGCCCTCTGCACCTAGATCAGGCCCCATGAAATGGCAATTATGTTGGCAGATTGGACAGGCAGCAAGCTCAATGGTCACATTAAATTTGTTTGTAAGGTCAAATAGTATTGCATGGTGGATAGTAGGAGCACACAGTGAAGGTACAGCATGGTTGACCTTCTGCAAAAATGAAGCTGCAGCAGCAGGTGTCCCACAACAACATCGAGCAGTAGCATCAAGACTGAAATGATGCTTGGATAGGGATGGTCTTGGCCTGTTGAAAGAATCTTCGGTAGTAAATGAGCATCACCAAGGTGGGGCAACTGGTAGATGTGAGATACAACCATGTTGGCCAAGGCCATCATCACACCCCACAGCTTGCATAAGTAATATGTTCTCCACATCGTCCGCAGCATCAATGGACATCACTGGCATGTTTGTACCTTCCAAAATAAGCCCAGCCTCAAGCGCAAAATTAATGGCATGTGGCCAATGCTTACAGGTATCAGAATACCGGCAGGACTGGCAATGCCAGCGCCCAGTACGTTGGAAAGATACAATAACCCGCTTTGAGGACTCATAACGACCACCATCCGATGAGGTGCAAGAGAATATATGTACGTCATGAAATGGAGTGGAGTGAACAAGAATGGCAGGGGGTAATGGTGTCGGTGCCAAAAGAACCAAGCCCTCCATCTCATGAACATGATTAGCAGTAATTTGTTGGTGGATGCACATGTGTTGTGCCTTCCAGACTGGGCATGTACACATAACTCCATACTCATTGGCACTCCAAGGTAAGCGCACAACATGGTAATAAGTACCAATCTAAACAATACTGTAAGAACAGGTTTGGGCTTTGAAAGATAGGACAACCTGTAGCATTTCTGACGATGAATTCCAATCTTGAACTACAAAAAGGTGCCGGTCTAGATGATATATTGCGCCAACTTTCATCAGTGCGTACCAATATGCAGCTTCAGCTGTATTGTTTGTCACTTGAGGGAGGGGAAAAGGTGGAGCACCATTTGCATCTTCTTCCACTTGGCCTAACTGGTCCTCAAGTGTGTCTATATCACTTTGTTACGATGGATGTGTGACAATTCCATAATCAACGCACCACTGAGCACAGGAATATTCGCACCACCTCCCTCATCAGCCCCAGCATTCTCGGCCCTGTTGTCAGCCTCCAACTGTGCGCGTTTTTGTTTTTGTGGGATGGCACTCAAATGCAACACCCCATGTTCATCAACAAGACGGCTTGACCCTAAGCGACGGGCAGGGCGTCTGTGGTTCAATGCATTGATAGTTAATAAGCTGCCTTTGTGTCCAGTTGATTTTTTAGAGGATGACATGTAGTACTGGAAGGGCGCGACTGGCAAAAATGATGCATAAGGGTTGTGAGCTCTTACTTATATGACATGCAACGAGGCAAGGGTGTGGTAGCCTCGTGTTCATCCAGCTACTGCGCAAGTTGGCAAGCAAATTAACACCGATCAGTAGTAGCTGAGGACATACCGCACATACAACACATTCTTAGTCTTCGTAGAGGTGCACATCCCATATTGCTAAAAGCTGGTTCATGGTTAGCAATAAACAACATATTATAACATTAAAATTTTATACCGTAGGTATCCAGTTAGCCAGCCATAATCAAATCATCTTCCTGCCTTAAATTGTTCAAGTTCCCCCCATGGCAATGGTTATACCGGTAGTAGATTAGTTCAATATTCAGAGTCAGGTCCGAAGCATGTATCATAAGAGTAATTGGGTACTGCTGGTATATCATACTTTAAAGGTTCTTGACCCATTATTGATGGGAACACGCACACAAGTCATAAAAGAGGTCAGCAAAGATTGGGTGTAATCACTGATAAGCCATGAGTAATAGATATGAGCGGGAGTGTGTGGGGGTCACAGTGTTGATGAGTGAGAGGCATAGCAACGACATACAGAGAGGAGGGAAATGGGAAGCAGTAGTAGGATTGGGTGCAAATTATATGCAGATTATCATTCTTTGTTATGCGCAGCATGGTCATTCTTCGCATCCCACAGTACAATCATTCTTTGTTATTTTGTCAGCGGTTATCCCAGCATATGGTAGCCACATACAATGAGGGAATGACTATATCATTATGTCAACTAGACTTGGATCAAATATATGATCCCCTTATTCTGACAAACCACTCAGAGGTTTTAACACCTGTTTTATATGTAGTTCTTATTATAGGCAATAATGGGTATGTATTGTGTGTTCCTGCACTAAATTGGTCCATACATTATATGATGGGGATGTAACATGATGCATGATGTGGCTTTACACATTGTCAGACCCAATGAAGGAGTTATTGATGCTTTCATGAAGGGCTGGTCCTCTAACTTCATGATAAATCTGTGCATTTATTATTCATATGAGCTCTATGCTACAACTGGTATCTCCCCAATGCTCACCTATGTAAACATGTCCATCAATCCCGCAAACCCCATCCCTCATGGTCCACTCCCATCCCCTTCATCTTGACTTACCATAACCATTCCCATAAACTCCTTGCTCACTCCATACATTTCATATGTCTCCCTCTGATCTTACCACTTTCCTGCAGGATGTTGACATTGAAGCACAAGCAGCTGCTTTCTATGCTAATGTACCCCCACTAAACATCTGTTGTGCTGCTTCTCTACCCATTCACAGTCATTTGCATATTCCTTCCAAGCCTCATAAAGATGCCCACATCACACCTTCTACTTGTTGACTCCCAGTCCTTGCCAGTGAGTGTCTCTTACTCTGGGCTACCTCTCACTCCAAAACCTTTCAGACCTCACTCAAAATCTGGTCTTCCGGAAACTGCCATTCTCAAACTCTTCAAAAGTCATGTTGCACTTTCTCAATGAGAGCACACACAGCAACTATGGAACAGGACTCCTTCACTTCACCCAAATAACATTCCAGAGGCTAATTGGATGCTAGCATCCAAACCACTTCTCTCCTCCTTTGCTGCCTCCTTTGTGAATCTCACCTCAGGAAAGACACTATCCAACTGGTTGGCAGGTTTAAGGGGATCTCCCATTAGATCCCACTCTAATTGTATGGACAATCATCACCTTATCATATGTAGTACCTTATGTTTAGTGTATGCCTTGGGAAACCTTGGCATACCCTCTACATCCATATGACCTCCCCCTTACCCCCTTTTGCAGATAATAGTTACCTCCTTACTAATGTGTTACACATGGACAGTTGCAGCCCCATATGGCCTTTCTGTAGTTATTCCAGAAATATTCCTATGATGTAGTATATAAGTGTCACCTTCCACATAGTGTCAGCATCTTTGCAATAGACTAGGATTGGGTCTTCTTACTAGACATAGTCCCTTGGGTTGGTGGTGCTCCCTTTCCTACTTAGTTTGATCTTGCCTTGTATCTTGCCCTCCCTGTTTATACTCTGGACCACTCTGCCCCTTACAGTGTCCCCCTGTCACCATTGAGGCCATGGTTGCCCTTAAGGCAGGCTTTGATCTTTCCAATGCCTTTGATGTGGCAGTCTGGGCCATTGCATGCACTGCCTTCTGGTCTTGTTGCAGGTTCAGCAAGCTTCTACTCCCTAGCCTCAATCTCTTCAATCCTGCTAAACACATCTCTTGCACTGCCATCCCCATCCCCAACCAAACCCTCCCCAACAGCTGCTTACACAACTTTTCACATCCCATGTACCAAGACCACTGCTCAAGAAGGTGCAGATATCTCCATTATGTCACATCAACATGTCTGCTGCCCTCCAACTGCCTTGTGACATCATCTCTTGGCCAATACCCTCATTCCCAACACAGCCCTGCTTTTCTCCTTTGAAGCTGCTGATGGCACCTGCCAGCACCAATGATCAAGCCATGGTTCATGTCATGCTGCAATGATGTTTGGGTTGCAGCTGGCTTCCCAGACATGCCAGGCCATGCTTTTTGCATTGGTGGCACCACAGAACTGCTCCTTCAGGGCATCAGCCCAGACATTGTTATGACTCAGGGACAGTGGAAGTCTCGCACTTTTCTTGAATATTGGCATAGGATTGAAGTTATTCTCCCTTGATTAATTTCTAATTCATCAAACTCCTCTCATGCTCTTAACCTTGAAGCTTCCATGTCTTCCTTTTTTGGTTGACTTTTCCTCTCTCCCTTGCTCTACATAGCCTCATTGCTTTACATACCTGTGCACCCCCCTAGTATTATCATGACAGTCTGGAAGAAATGCATTAAATGCTTCTGTCATGCTCTCAAATCTACCTTTTGAGCTTCATTCCCTTGCCCAGCTCTGGTTTGGTGTGCCTGGCTCCAAAGGAGACTCAACTGTTGTGAGCTGTGCTCTTTTCAGGTGCAGTCTTGTTTCCCCTTCAGACCCAATTTCCATCTGCAGGACCAACGGGGCACAGTCCAAAGATTCTGATCATACATATCATTCTCATCTTTCCATTTCGAAGGAAACATGTCGCATAGTCGCATTCAGATGCAGCCTGTCACATGATAAATCATGCAGGCCTTCAGAATCTTCCTCCAAACCATGGAAAATCTTATTTGCAATATCATAACAAATCAGATTTTACATTGGTCCCGTGCGTCGTCTAACCAGCGCATCCATACAAATGATGTGTATTTACAGGAATACTCATCAATAACCACTGATTTCACTGAGCTTATCCTGAGGGGGAAATAGAGGTGGTATTTGTTGTGGAAATGTTGGGTAATCTTAAGTTTTACCATCATTTCCCCAACGGAATATTTTTCTCGTTTGTGCTGTGCTAAGATTATTCAAGAAGAGAAATGTTAGGAAGAGAAATGAGAGAATGTGGGATGACGTGAGATCCGCCATCGTGGGAAATTTATCATTTTGTGCTATGAGTACATGATTGAAGAGCCTGAGGAAAGTCTGATCAAAAACAAGTCAAAAATCCTCGATCGGTCCTTCGCTTTCACCTTTGTCAGGCTGTTTTAGGTTCTTGTTCTCCCTTGCGTTTACAGTGAACTCGGTCTGCAAGCACCATGTCGGGCAAAACTATCAGCACAGGCACCATGGGCCTACGTTTCATGCAAAATGCACAACGCGCCAAGCAGTTGAAGGAGGTTGAGGCAGAAAAGGCACACGTAAAAGACGAAGCGGAGTGGGAGGTAGACCAGAAAGTCCGAGAGGCTTGGGGGATCTCGAGTACTAATTCATCATCGTAAGTAAAACCTTACCATACCATTTAAGAATCAAGCAAACGATTACAGACACACTGTCACGCACGAGACATCGTACTTACCCTTCCTGTTTCCTTCGCTGGAAGAATCGACTGACCCCTCACTCTCTGAGCGACCTAAAGGACGACGCGCATTCAACAAAAAAGGTGAGGAAATCAAAGAGGTATGCGCTCCTTCCCGAACCATCCCCTGCGAACATTGAGATTCTATCCAGAAGGAGCCCGACCCGATCACTGCACAAACGGAAGACCAAAAGGTGCCTCAGCCACCCACCAAAAAATCAAGAGTCCACCCTCGTCCTATATCTATATCTGGGTCATCTGGCACGCTTTCCGGTTTCCCCGAAAAAGTCAAGAGTACAAAAACAGCAAAGGAGGCCATCTATGATAATGCCGGCGTTGGAACTGACTTACGCACCAAATCCTTGCCAAGTGCACCGGTATTCCTCAAGCCAGCCGGTGTCGATGAGCCTTCCACGCGCAAGCCAGATAACACCAAGTCTAGAAACCACAGTCGCGGATCTCATGAATCACCCCAAAAATCAAACGATGACCCAAATACCCCGGATCTGGACAATGATACCATCCCTAATACAAGGAGCAAAAGGGCTAAACGGGAGCGCTCTACTCCCGATCAGATAGAAAGTGGAGGTCCAAAGCGCAGAAAGAAAAAGAGCGTTAGCTAGTCCTTATCTGGTGCATCATTTGTGAGTCACATTGATCGACAACCGGTGGCTCTTTCACCACATTTACTAAACGTTACACAACTCATCAGTCTGGGTAGCATGCCCTCATAATATTCTTATATCTCGACCGGACCGAACCCCCCCTTGCCCCTGATATACCCGAGATCTGGTGGAGAATCTGCGAACTGGCTCCAGTCGCCGCTTGGGCATTTGACTGTTCATGCGTTTCGTAAGTAAATTATCGTAAGGCTAACCGCTTTCAGCAGCAGAATGGAATAGCAGCCACTGTGACTCGGGTCTATTCGCCTCATCTATACATATAATGTTTAGTGACTCCGCCCACCCCTCCGTCAACTTTAACCTGCAGGGTGCGCTACGAGCCACCTCCTAAGCTTTCTTTGCATTCCGCTGTGATCGAAACTTGAATTTGTTCCATTTTCAACGGGTCCGCGATGACAGCGACTATGTTACGAAGCTTGAACTGAACCAGCCTACCGCGAAGCACTGTCAATGGCCTGAGCTTCCACAGTTTTACTTAAGAATGATCACATCTCTCAGGATCATTCGCCCTAGCAGTACACCGTGGGGCAAGGAGAGGAGACAGCGAACGAGGCCGGGGCCCTCTGTCAGTCGTTTACCGAGACGTCGCGGAGAATCGGTAATAAGGAAACGCTGGTGAACGCTGTCGGCGTAGCCGAAGCTTCTCTTATTGTCTACCTCAAGAATCTGACAATAGGCACGTACCGTGGTTATTACAAAAGACGGCGATCACAAAGAGTTGACCCCGAAATGCCGGACACCAACGAATGCCAACTTCAGACTAATCCCGAGACCCCTCTCAGGGCATCATGAGGCTTTCTTCAACCAATAAGGCGCTATCACGCAGGGGCGAGGCCGTTGGCCAAGCATCCGGGTGGAACAAAGAAAATGTGTAAGGCAATGAGGGGTACTCTCTCCAACGGGCGGGTCTGTATGTGGTCTGGAAGTCTGCCCCCACCAAATGTGCATATACCCATATACCTTTTCTGTAAGTTGCCGGTAAAAAATTCCAGAGTAAGAGTAAAGCCTAGAAATCTGATTTAGCGGATCACCCTGGCGTAGCATGAGGTGATTCAACACACTTGAATAGGTCCCGAGTCATGATAACCACCAAATCAGCTAGAACTGTCCCCAGAGCTCAATCGATAAGTATGGCGTTATGTTTGGAAGCCGCTTATCGGTATCAAATCTGATAATTAAGCCTCAATGTATCCTACGATGTGGGGCTATCGTCAAAGCCGGTTTCAGGCTACGAAAGGAGATCACGCTCACATCAGATGGTGTCTGCCTGATAATGCTGGAGTTATAATTAACCAAGAGTGAGAGTGTGTGTGCCTGTAGCTCTTTCTGTGGTTTGGTATGGTTCAGAAGAGTGTCCGACTTGAGATATACATGTGATCCCGAATGTGAGGCCACCCAGAGCCTGAAGAGTGTGCAGCACAGCCTGCCTGACATATCATTCAGAAGGCGTGCGAGAGGGAAATGCTCCTACATCAAGGTTAATTAACACGCTGATGTCTCCAATGATCTGATATTCGTCAAAACTTGACTTGCTTTGGACACGATCACGACAGTGTCAACTGTCCATGTCTATGACAGCGATGAGCATGAGAATTAGATATTGGAGTGATTATCGCGCCTATGGACACTCAAGCACTGTTACTCAGAACCTTCGCCTAAATAAAACCATAGTTTCAAGTTGAGATGGATAGGTTCAACTTTTAGAATCGTCGTTGCCAAGGTCGTATTTGGTGTTGTCGACGCGTCACTGAACGAAGTCGATAGCAAACAAGACCAAATCATGAATGTTCGAATTTGGGCCCTGTGGTGTTTGAGGCCAAAATCCGCAACATTCAGAAATCCAGGTTTTTGACGTGGACAGGCGCTCGGACATACGAAACGCTCACCAACTGACTTATTCATCTATCATCATCCATAACGTCTCCTGCAGCCGACACCACCTAGACCCTAACTAAAGTCGTGCGTAACGAACACGAGTTGAACACGACAATAATATCTTATTCCCCGGCCCATTCAATCTAACTCTCTGAAACTGGATGGTTGTAAAGACCCGCATTGCTGATGGCCGCTCTATATATCCATAATGCTGTCCACTCTGCAGAACCGTCAACCTCGTCGCGTAACCTAACCTCCCCTCACAACCGCAACATTTCGACGGTTTCTAGTACAACGCTCTGGGCTAGCACATCCGAACACTCTCATCCGACGGAACCACTTCTCCACTCTGAGACATCAGAGTCTGTGGCATACCTGGACTTGTTATCACGCCAACCCGTGTACCCACACGGGCCGCAGCCACCACACTCGAGGAGCATATCCTTCGATGGAGACCCACTGACGATGAGGGAACGGAAAGGATACTGGGAAATGGCTGTGAAGCACCGTCTTAGGCGTCTAAAGTTATGGAAAGGCTCACTGGAGTTTGTACTTGGTGTGTATTGGATTTGATATACTGCGGAACGTTGACTAAGTATATATCAGCGGCTTTTGCTGTGTACAACACTGTTCGATATTTTCTTGCATACACGATATATGATTCCAATGAGGGACAAAGTGTCTCGTTGTCGATGGGGATAAGCACTGGCTTTGCATTTACCCTCCTTGTCTGCGCTGTCATCCTGGCGACATTTCAACCATATTTATTGGCGCATCAAATATCGCTCCGTCCTTTGTTGCTGTGTCGAACAGTGATGCATGCACTTGCATCGCTTCTTATTTTTGGACCTGCGGTTGTGAATACAACGCTGTTATTTATTTGGAAAAATTCGACAGACACCGAGTTGAATATTTTACGACGTTGCCATGTTGATATTGATGTAGTCTGGTCTGTCTCAAACGCCCAGTGCAAACCCGCTGCGTGGGGTGTCTGGCTAGCGCTGTCACTGGTTCGACTCATGTTAACATTATTTATCATCGTAAGTACCCCCTTTTATCCTCGGAATTCAGGGTCTGACAGGAGGAGTAGATTGCATACCATATGATCGCGACTGCCTATCACAGGATTCGGAGACCCTCGCACTCGAGATCGCGCAGATCTCGTTACGGCAATGGCATGGGATTCTCTCAATCGTCGTCATCTCCTTCAATGGCGGGGCTACCTATTATTCCTTCACATCACCGACCAACAGCTCAACACCAATCGTCTGACTCTACTCTTCTCTCTAACGCCAACTCCAAGTTTTCGTCAACAACGAATCACCTCGCACGAACAAGTGGGAATTTCACCGCTTCCTCCCTCTACTCTGATGAAGATATTTCTGACGAACCTCATAACGACCCCCCTAATACTATATCTCCGGGGCAGGACCACGAATTCACCAGCTTTGCTGACCGATTCCGCTCTCTCGTATCGCAAATAACACGTGAAACCGAGGAGGCTCTGGAATTCGCCAGGCCTAATCACCCTACACCGCCCCCAGAAACCGATCTAGAAGATGATTTTTATCCCCCCCGGTTGCCGCCAACTGTGGGCTATGACGAGTTCGGGCAGCCTTACCCTCCTGAGGAACATATTCTTATTTTAAATGGTTACATACGGCGCATGCCTACAATCGAGTCCATGGGATCTCGGGAAATGGGCAGCGTGACTCCTTCCAGCATGTACAACGATAGAGATACCAGGACCTTGAGCCTGCAGAGCTCTCCGCCGGCTTCCAGGCCACCAACACGGACCAACACCGCATCCAGATCTGAATATGCCGTCGGCAGCCGTTCGTCGAGTAGATCAAATAGCCTCGCTGCTGGTGCGGAAATTCTTGCAGCCCCTGGAAGGACCAGCACGAGTGAAATTGGGGAGCTAGCTGAAAGAGGACTCGGAGGACGCACGAACAGCACAGCAGGAACTGAGTCAAGTTACCCCTCAACAATGTCCTACTATACTGCAACGAGCTATGGCTCGGTGCCAGATCGAGAAAATTCTCCATCGCCTGGTGGAGATCTACAGACCCCATCAGTCTTACGTACACCCTAAATTATCTAGATAACTCAAAGACTTTGGAGACGACTAACAATGACTGACATACCTTATTTATTCATCTTTATCTACTAACTACTATTTGATAAAATTCGCCTCTATGTACGAGTGGCGGGACATGGCTTGACAGAAGTTTTTCATCAGATCAGACTTCGCGGTGACGTCGATGTGTAAACTACTCTGTAAATAGCACATAAGCAAGCAAGTTCAAACGTTATCATATACTGTACCCGTTCACATGAAAAAAATCCGACAAAAGCCACTGTGCTTCGAGAAGGCGGTTGAATACATGAGCACCATTCCTTGTGCTCCACTTGATATATGTTCTGCCATTCCCATATTATATCATACCCAATTGAATAGGTAATACCTTACATCAATCCAGACCTGCCTGTAGCTTACAGAACTTTCGCAGTTGGGAATTCCAAGTCACAAAATGGCTCAGCATAGCCTTGAGTATCGGAATAAACCTGCCGTGTAGATCACAAGATTGTCATTCATCAAACAATATCAGTCATAGGAAACACTCATTTTAGTATTAAACAGTCACGAACATGCTAATCACATCATGCTATACACCCTCTGTCAGGCTGTAGCAAGAATAGTATAGAAAGGACGGTCCAAGTTGCCGACTTCCCTAATATTGGCAGGTGAGATCTCTCGGGTTAATTTCCGAACCTAAAAATTGGGAGACGGACGTGCAGACCGGACATTCGGGCGCCAGGAACCCTTTATAAAGCCTGTTCTGTGGGAGCAAGTGAGAGAATCAGTATGTCGGTTCGGTGACATGAACTTGTGGAACGGGGTTCAAGATGACAGGCCGAGTGGCCCGAGTCAATGCCACTGATAATGCGAGCCGTAAAATCGGGTTCATATCGGGGTCATTCTCGCTTCTTAGATATCTATATCTGTCGGTAAGATGGCGTAGCTTGAAGGCTTCGGGGGGCCGCGTGCGGATGCTCCCAGTTCTCCTCTCGGGATTCCAGATATTTAAAACAAGTATCCGGAGACAAAGGGAGATCGTGGTTGGATAAAAAAGGTAGCAAAGTATATGTCCACCGCAAATAACCTTGACTGTCGCACATGCCACGACACCGGCGCGCCTTCGGGCAAGATGTATACCATAGTTTGGGGAAATTGCCATGTCCGTTACCTGGTGTTTACAGTAAACGGATCACTGGCTTTCGTGTAGGCACAGTTGGATAGTTGTGGCGACAGGTGAGGACTAGGGCCTCGCGCAAGCATGTATTGGGGAGTGCTATTATAATAATCTATCCCACACATGCCGTGAAATTAATATAGAAGATGTCGATAAAGTCAGAAGTTCGACAAACATGTGTTTGAGGTCAAGGCTTGATATTAACAGATGAGCACGCACGTATTTCATATCGGTGGATCAATCACCCTGGAAAAAAAGTTGTTAATCTGCAGGTCTCTTGCAGCTCGATGTTAGCAAGATAACAATCCTACAATTAGATAATGGGCCCTCCGGGCCTCGACCACCCCTGACGATCCACTTACCCATGAACACCCATTAGGCTTTATGAACGGCCTCATGTCATAGGACCACGACACCTCCTCGAGGAGTTCGCGGAGACAAAAGCGCTGGGCCACAAAAATGTTCACGGGCCCGGCATCCCTCTGAAACGTACACCCTACCCGGATCTTGGTAGCGCCCTCATCAGTATATTACCATTATTTAGGTGCCCACAAAGCCAATCGGCGAAATCGAGACATCGATGAGACTTCTAGAAGCCCTCCAAACCGATAAGGTGGTTGCTGAATTCGCGCAGATCTCTAACGGCCGCACCATGGACCAAAGAAGGTAGCGATATCCACGGCGGTTAGACCTTTACGATTATAAAACATCAAGAAGTTCCCGCGCACCGATGACAGCGTACCGAAACAATTCCATCAGATTTACTACTATATTTGATCGAATGCTGTGCCTCCAAATGTATAAGACTAAAGGATTGCGAGAACAGAACCTCTGAAAATGGCCTTTAGACACACTGTGCAGGTCGGTCAAGAAGCCCGGGAAAATCTGGAAAATACTCACGATGACCAAACAGTAATTCCGGGGTAAGAAAAACATACTGAAAGATCCCGCAAAAAAGGGTGGCCTGCGCCAACACCCACGCACGGCAAGAGTCCTGCTGGGGCGGACTCGGAGTAACCGCAGGCTGATCCTCAAATTTTTGTCAGTCGGGGGCGACAAAAACTTGGGGGAGCGCTAATACTTCCGATCTGTGTGAACCGGATTGAATCATCGAAACGGTTCGGATAAAATGGTTTAAAATGGTGGAGAAAGAAGATGAAGCTGGGAGCGCAGTTTTCTGACATTTCGAAGCAGTTGCGCCACCGCGTTGCTTGTGATAGTTCGGAACCCAAGCTACATGATTGTCAATGTAATGTGATGTTTTGATAGCAAACGCCGCCGCCAGGTGCGACATATCCTGGAATAGTTCATGATGAACCTGGAGTCACAGTTATCTAAAAACAGCGTTTGAGTCAACAGGAGATATCAAGCTGATCAATAGCCTTTAAGGAAATTGATGCTTTCTGCTATCTCCCAGGAACGAGTGAGATCACTGGAAAAATGGAGAAACAGCTAGAAACAGCCGGTCGTCAGCGGTTTTCAGCACATGCACCTCTAGAAAGAAGCGATGCAGAAATGATCATACCTTCTCAAGCACTCGTGAGCTCGACTAGACATCAGGTACAAATCAGGTACGAAGAAGAGCCAAGGCACTCCCCATTCGACATATTGAGTCGAATCGATTCTTGGGGGGCTTCTCGAGGATGGTATATCGGACAAGTGTCGGTTAAAATCGGGAAGTGTGTAGAACTGTGTGTAAATCGTTTTTCGCGATACCCATCCATGCCTTGCCAAGGTGAAGGGAGGCTTGGAATTTGTGTAACACAAGTTTGAATCCCGGATGTTCGACTCCGCTCATTCTCCGATTCAATTTTAACATAGCCACAACGGGCCTGTGGTCCTTTTTTTTTCACACTTTTGGCGTCGCGTCCGATGTCAAACATCTCGTGCACTTACTTGGACCTCACCATCTGACAAAAGTCCGAATAAAAGTCCCTTCATTGAACCTCGTGTTACCCAACATGAATTTCAAATGTATAAATGTCATTCTTTCCGTCTTTGTTTGACATGCACCGCTAATTGAGCCGACACTCAAGGTCTCTCCCAGGTCTTTCAATCAGCATATAGTTGGTCAAACGACAAACGGTGCACTGAGATATGCTCATAAAATCATCAGGCAACCTTGTCCAGGTCCAGGACTCAGAATGTACTTTGACGGCTATTTCGGTCCTGGCCCGCTTGCCTTTCGGCGAATAAGGCGTCAACGGTCATCAGTATTCGGTAATTGGTAAAAACCCCAACAAATCATGGGTGTACAGGGTGAATACCCTCGCTCCCTAAAGGACAACGGACCTTAGCCAGCGTCAGCGCCGCACCTCGCGTAACGCGTTTTGGTGCCTCCGGGGATGTCTGGTGATCCTCGCCAAAAGACAAGGATCTAAGACCAGGCTTAACTATCGGTATAGCTCGAGACTCTAGTCGTATTCGGAATTCAGGAACCGAGGCTAGCGATCAGGGTATTTCATGTTGGTGATCAGGCTCACGGAGACTTGTCTAGCTTCTTTCTGTCCAAGCATCACGGTGTGTGTGTTAGTCGTCATCGTGCCTCCGTTCTGATTGTCAACTGGTGTTCAGTATCCGATCGATCAGCCATGAACGGCATAGCGGTTGCATGAAGGATTGAATGAAGACGTGAATAATCAAAAAAACGCTTGCCCAGTTTGAAATAAAACACACCCTCGGCTGAATGACGGGTTACCGACAGGCGCGGCGGTGTGAGGTCACATTAGAATACAGATTTGAGTCCTTCCCAGCTGAGCGGTTTCTGTCAAAAGTTGACGACCTTGTGAATGATTGAGATTGAGTGACGCATCGCGAATCGGGTGGATCGGACAGCAGGTGAGGCAACGTGGGTATAAACGGATTCGCAAGAATCGCTTAGCATCAGTTGCCGTCGCGAACAACGTAATGGCATTAGACAGCGGACCGGATTCAAATGTTTCAAAACGGGAACCATTGGGCCTGTGCTGTAAACGGAGATGGGAATCAGTTCTGCTCAAAGTATGATTATATGATTTCCCCGCTCATACAACCGAACCAGTTTCGATCTATTTCTATTTGAATTCCCTGACACGATCAAGAGCATTCCCGCTCCGCCCTTTTTATATAAATTGCCTTGTCCAAGTATTATTCTTGCCTCGCGAGATTCGTTTACACCCCCCCAACGTATTCTCATCATGTCCTTCCACCTGCGCCCGGTTTCTGATAGTTCTCCATCTCCATCCCCCACAGCCTCTGCCAGCCCACCAGGCATGCATAGTCCAGAAACAAAGGGTCCTAACACCATACTTCCATCGCCTCCCCTGTCGAATTCAGCTAATGGTCGATCACGGCGACCACTTTCTCCAAGCTCTTTGCGAGGCAAGTACAACAGCACAAGGTTCTAAAAAAAGACAAACCCTCTAACTTTTGCCTGCCATAGACGTCGATCTAACTCATACCCCTGATATGCCCCCACGCAAATACGCTGCCCCCTTAACAGGACACGACCTCATGGCCATGTTTCCCCCAGCGCCACCCGACAATTTTCCTGAAATGCGGGCAAGACCAACGAGTGGTTACTTTCAGCGACAGGAGCGTGCATTCTTCGCGCAGGCCGGGAAGGAAATCGTTCGCGTGAGGGTTGAAGTGGATCTTCAAAATAGCGGGGAGTCGGATAGCCAAGCAAAATCTCGAGCCAGGGACGGAGGTGTTCCTCGCTCCTGGCCCCAGAGCCACGCGCAACCCTCTTCTGTGCATCATTCCCCGTCACAAGCATCATCGACCCCGTTGCTCTATCCCCCGAATTCTAGACCAACCCAGAGAGGCCCTGTACCTGTCACACCAGCATCGGTATTCCCGATAACCTCCCATCCACCAACCTCCCAGCATCCGCCTAATCTCCATCCGCCAACTTTACAGCAGGCAGGTTTGGGGTTACGTACCCCTCCACAGGACTCCACTCAAGTCGGAGCGCCAAGTGCCAAAAGCGAATTCCAACCTGACGATTACGATCCCGATGAGGCGTGGAGAAGGCCGATGCCTTATGCGGAGCGCAGAAGAGCCGGTAAACACACAAGAAGAGTTATTGTCAGAACATGACCTAGTGTGTACTCCTTATCGTCATGAGGTTATATCTGGATGATCAATTGTTTACTTGATTGTAGCGACGCGCCACACCTTGCCATGCCCGATGTACTTTTTTCTCTCGTCATTGTATACTTCATCATCTTGAGCACGAATCACGACCTATCACGCCGGGTTCTTCTATACACGACTAATAGTTTCCCCTTATACATACACACTCCAGCATTTGAATACCAGGTTTCACACCATCTCCACCGTAGTAACTATACCATGAGAATTGAACCGTTCATCCCACCCTGTGTGACTTCTCCCGGGAATTACACATCCGTAACTTCGTCCGATCTGCAAATCAGTGCATAGATCAGTTGCCAGTGATCATGATCGATATTCGGCAATTTTATTCCTTGCGATTAATCCGGCGCCTACCGAGATCTGATCTGATGTACTCCAAGATAGCTTTTTCGCGTTCAAGGTGTTCAGAACATATGCTTCCGTCGGTGCCTGATGTCTGCCTCTACGCCCCAAGTGCCAGATTATAGAAACAAATCCTGTTGAGGGTTAGAGCATTCATGATGCACCTATGATAGTGTGTCGGACAGGTCACATTCATCGATCACTTGCTTCACTTGAGTTTAAGCCGAGCCTGCATTACCTGATTGCTTTTACGGACGGAAGCAAATACCATTGGCCCCTGACAACCCTTATGAGGAAGGGCACCTCTTTTTGATACACGGATACCAAGGCGCTTCCTTTGGGAAAGAATATCGTGCCTCTTCTTCCCAGGTGTACTTTCTCTTCTCTAATTGAAGGAAACCGCGAGCAACGCTCGCCGCTTCTTTCCAGGATACCCGATTTCTAACTCCCCGTGAACAGGTAAGGAAGGTTACTCCTCGTTACTTTTAGCTGGTAGGATTAACGGCGATAGAAGGCCTTCTTCAGGCAGGGTGGGTCCCAGGATCCCCATATCACAAATAAGGCAGCCACCAAGCGGCTACAAAGTTAGACTGACAAAGAACAAGAACACGCATGGTGACAACCTCACATTTCTAGTTTAGATCCACATTTATCACATTCGGCTCCAGTGAGCGCGACACGGCTTCGATAACGAGATCTATAGTCGAGGCGCTGTAACATAAGGATAAACAAACGAGTGACAAGTCCATAGGGACAAGTGATCCGGTCTGTAATGGTTAGGTCAGTGAAGCTTTATTTAAAATACCTACAGAGTTATACTTTTTGTACACATCATAATTAGTGCCGTCTTATGACCCCTCGAACGGGTAATAGAAGAATATTGGGGGTCACACGGATGGGGAAACTGGGGATAAAGCCAATGAGCATGAAGTCATCTACGACATAAAAATTACCTTGACTTGATTTGACAGCACCGGGTCGACTCTCACCGATACACCGCCAATGTATTAGTATCCCGCGGACGCGGGCGAGATCTGATAAATGCTGATCATTGCCTGTGAGAATATGTGCAGGTCAGAACACAATCAGAATTCTGGTGTCAATCTTTACAAGACAACGAAAGACAGACTAATCTACTATCTCGTCAGTTCATGAAAGTACCAATGTTGCTTTGGCTCTGAAGCGTAGAGCGCTGGGAATTAAATTTGACGAACCCACGTCTGCCAGTGTGAAAACACCATGGCATTAGCCAACCATCACGGGCGCTGTATATAAGAAATTTAACGTTCGGCGGACTTCGGAAGGCCAATGTTCCCCCGCGTTCGCGATATGAAGGATGGCAGGGAGTACTTGTGTGAACGGGGGGCCGCCGTGAACAATTCGCGAGCCCATCAACAGAGAAATGTGACTTTGGCATGAGATGTCAAATGTCAGGCAGTCGAAGCCTCGAAGCCGTTACTATTACCTCCGAGAAAGAAGGGGTATTAGAATAACTTTTCGTTTATTCAAAGCTGGAAGACAAGTCGGATGGAGTTGTCGCATTGACAGAGTGCAACACCATTGGGGCGTGTGATCCGGGCAGATACTGACGTACCTACGTTGTCCGGTGGTAGGCGGTCCGTATATCCCGACGCTTTAGTGTCCTCCATGCATCTGATGCTTTCTGTTTTTCGACGATTTCGATGACGGTTGACGGGTATTCTTTCTTAAAAAAAGACAAATGCAAGGACCGTCACTATACACACTCCGATTGCTTCTAGAGCCTAGTTTTTCCTGGAAGGTTAAGAATTTAAACAAGACAGTCAGCCTCGGGGAGGGATACTTGGCGTGTCGATTATGTCGGCAACCCACAATCTCTGCCGTTTCGGCACAAAATTATGACATTTCCAAATGTATTACGTAATTAAGGCTGGATGACTCTCCCCTCGTTACAGTTACAAAACGAAAGGATAGTAAAATTCTGGAATTCGACCTCTGGAGTAACGCTAATAGCTCTAGGGATCCTGACTGCTATTATTTTAATACTGAACTCACCCACACTGGTCAATGTTCTGCTCGAATTGTTGATTTTTTGACTTCTTGACTAACCAGGACCCCACGTGTACCACTCTAAACTGTATTCCACGCACGACCCATATCCGTATTCGACTTGAACAGTCCAAAACTCGAAAACACAAATCGCCAGCGATGGTCGACAAAAAAATGGAAGAGAACATCGTCCAATTTTGTGGCGTGACAGGGGCTTCGTGGGTCGCATGTTTTGTTGTACTCTCCAAGATCGCACACTGATTTCGCGCTCTGTCAGAACGAAGGATGCTAAGAAGTACCTGGATAAATACAAGCGCGCCGACATTGCCATTGACGCCTTTTTCAACGATCCTACCGAGTTTGCTGCATCTACTCGGCATCAATCTAACACCTCCGCACCTTCCACGAGCAAACTACACACGCTGTTTACCAAATATAAAGGTCAGATCAAGGATTTATATCGTCCGATAGTTTGTATCTGACCATCTTCGCCTCGATCTTGCGGGTATAGACCCAGATGCAGAAGAGATTACCGTTAACGGTACAATCAAGTTGTGTGAGGACCTTGATGTCGATCCGGAGGACGTCGTCCTGCTCGCAGTTGCTTTTGAACTTAAATCTCCCAGGATAGGAGAATGGAATAAAGCGGGATGGACAGAGGGATGGAAAGGCCTTGGGTGAGTGAACAACCACCTTTTCTTAGATCACGATCGGCGTGACCCAGATGATAGTACATTCTAATCTCTTAATCCAGCTGCGATTCAATACCAGCGATGCAAAGCACGCTCCCCAGATTACGGGAAAGGCTCGCAAGTGATCCTGCTTATTTCAAGAAAGTGTACAATCATACGTTCGACTTTGCACGGTCTGAGGGACAACGGAGTCTGGGTATGTTATAGGGTGATCACATTTTTCCTGCCACTCACTCTGCATTAGGCTTGGAGACAGCTCAAGCTTTCTGGGGTCTTCTTATGCCCCACGGACTCCAGGGTGCAGCCCTTTCCCACACAAGAGGCGGCGATGGTGAGGACGTCGATATGGACAGCAACGAAGAAGGTTGGAGGCCTGAGCATACCCAATGGTGGTTCGATTTCCTCAACGAGAAAGGTGTCAAAGGCATCAGTAAAGATACCTGGGTCATGGTTTGCCGCTTCTTATTCCCTGCTTCGATTGACATACGATATTCTTTTTTTCTTTCCAGTTTCTTGACTTTGTCCGTTCGATCAACTCCAGCTTCACAAATTACGATATGGAAGGTATGTCATATTATCTCTCTTCCGCACTAGGACCACAAACACATATTATATTCTCCAGAGGCTTGGCCATCTACTATCGATGACTTCGTAGAATGGGCAAAGCGACGATTAGATTGAGCATAACATTCAATACTCTCCTCTCATTTTGTTGTACACATACCGGTGGGCGCCAGTCAGCTAGCTAGATTGTTTTCTTAATTAGAGTTGCACGCTCGACATGTCCATGTTCGCATGAGTCATCACGCAATTCGATGCAGTCATGATTCAGTAATGATTACCCTTGGATGACGGAACCTTACTACGAATGATGACGGGAATACCATGCCATTATACGGGTAACACTTTGGCAGAACGCAAACACAGATCAATGGACGTCGAAGTCGCGCAGTTACATGGATCATGGTTGCATGGCAGGCATGAGAGAATCTTATTTGAAAGACGGTAGAAGACAAGCAAAGGGGGTTAAATCGCAAACAGGGCTATCACGGCGGATGCGAGTAGGAGGTCCAAAAGCAAACCAACTCGTAACGAAGCTTGAGTTAGCACAATATAGGATAATACGTCCAACTGGGATCGGTGACCAAACGTCTCAGTGACCTGTTGGTAGAGGTTCTCCAAAGGCCTGGTGGTGCCTAGAGTACCAGGAACGGCCCATCCTACATGATCGTGATCTCAGACTTGGGGACGGGTTGGGCAAGTGACCTTCTTAAACGTGGAATAGACAAGGTGTGACGATGACGACGGATCAATTGCTCATCCGCGCTTGGGCGACCCGTGCCGAGCTGTAATTTGCAGGGGCCGTACACTGTGGTAGTACAACTCAGGTGTACCCGTTCACTGGAACAAAACCAATAAGGGTGGGGTCTCAATTGATGGGGTCAATCGAACAGAGTCCTATGCCGATATACGGAATGTCGGGGTGTGTATAAGCTAGTCACAGGGTGACCAGAGTATAGGTAATTCGTGTTTAGGGGAGATGATCAACGAAACCCTGGCCAAGCAGGCGATAGCTGAGTCACCGTTGGTTGATGCCTCGGTGTAAATATAATTTCGGACGAACATGGGCAGCTGAGCGTTTCTTGGGCCTAGCGCCTTTCGTCGGCGGATAGTGTAGGATGGGCCACTGAGTCAAATATTACAGGGAAATGATATAAGGGACGTGCCAAAGCCGATGAAACCCTCTTTGTGCGGCGGCGGCGTGCAGGTGCGGCCACGCCGAGTCGAGCACGAAGATAGTCGAAAATCTATGTACCCTTTGTGTCATAGAAAAACCGGGGCGGTCCGCAAGAGGGATGAGGGTCGATCTTTAATATATACCCTCTCAACACCCCAATTTTTTTTTCAAAAACGACCGATGCGTCAAGATATGACAGAATTTGAAACATATGCAGGACAAAACAAAGACGGGACTTGAATACAAAAGTAGGAAGACATCAGCCTGTTGGAAATCCGAGGACATATATTCAAATGGGTCAATTATGCCGGTTTTCCAAAAAAAAAAAAAAAAAAAAAGAGAGAAACAGAAGGTAAGCTTACGTTGAAATGTTCAATATCTGCAGGTTCAAATATGTGGCGCTGATGAATCACACGTTGGAGCAATTGGTTGGCGACCGGCGGCCCGCATCAATATCTTAGCTTGAAATGTCACGGAATCGCGAAAATGATTCAGGTATTGGCAGTTGAGATATTATGAGGCAGAAATGTCGAACCATTGGTGACTAGTATGTTTGTGGTCGTGATGTAGATCTGGCTGTACGATCAGGGAAGTCAATGAACTCGAACCGGGGTGGAAATGGATGTACGCATGCGTTTGTCACAGGAGCCTGTTCATACATGGAGGATTCTTTTGATTCTCCACAATATGTTAAGTTCTTCGAGGGCGGTGATCGCTGCCCCTGGTGAGGTGACGCGGTTCGGGAACGTAGGGGTATCAATTACATCGCTTGTGATGAACGAACAATGTGTGGGAATACATACTAGTTATTTGGTAGGGATTATCGCAAGGGTCCGAAATAATATATGTAGCGATATGTGGCGCGGCCACGGCCACCCGAGGAGATTCTCGAAACGAGAAGTGTGGAAGTATGTTGCCTTTTGGTTTGAGAAGAATAATAGATGATCTACGCGAAGGTCGCCTTGCGGGCTTGATCATCTACAATTGGTGACTCATCATAAACTCTTCCTCTGGATCGTTGCCTGCCAAGTTCTGGTCGGGGATGCCTCATTTTGTGTGGTTTTAAAAATATTCTTGCTAGAGGTGGAGGCGGTGAGAGACGCTCAGATTGTCGAAGCAGGATACACATTAAATTGTTTAGCATCTGTCCGGCATCATATTTCCGACAGCTTTCCGGACGGTAATGGGTGTGTTGAACCGAGGAGGACCTATGAGACCGGAATCAACCAATCTCTTAATTTGGGCGTTCGACGGGGTGGGGTCTGTTTATTTAAATTCATGGATGAGGCATACCGTGACGTCAACCTTGAGGAATTTGTGCGGGTTCGTCGCGGGATGGTCACAAGGACTTGGAAATCTCTACAAGATCTTATGTTGAGAAGACCTATTCGTCTCCGAACCATTCAGTGAGGGTCAGGTCATAAGATCTTTCGAATCGGAGTTAATGATCATCTTTGACCCCCACCGAGCTCGCGGCGTTTAGAATTCTCCTCATGCTTGTCATACTTTGAGAACGAAATGGAAAGAGGCGTGTGCAAGAGGAGCGAGCACTGCCTTCGCTGTTTTCCTCGCGAAATAGCGACGATCCTCGCCTCAAGTGATTGCCACTAATTAACTACATTAATTGTCGGAATCAACATACAATTGTTCATGGGAGCTCACCAGAATACCCCGTCCTCCGGACATAGTCCCATTTAATACCAGGAGCTATCGCACGTGCGACGCCCGTCATAAGAAATGAATTGCCACAAAGATGCGAGTGTGTGGTACACATCGGGCATTAGTAGAGGATTCACAAACAGATGGGGAAAGGGAATGGGAGAATAGCCTGTGATGGCCTGCACCTCAAATTGGCTGTCACCAGCTGGGGGACTGTCATGGTAAAGGCAGGCAGGTAGGAAGGTAGTTATTGCTACCAAAAGCCAAGGTGGAATGCAAGTACGCGCAACGTACCCCACACGTGTTGTATTTCTGAAACAGGTCTTACCACTGTCGAACCAACAAGCTGGGCAAGACCTCGTTCATGTAGAGATTATATAGGACCCATCGCATTCGAAGTGCTGCTCGACAGTTTAAAGCAATTCGCACCAATTTATGCACCCTCCTGAAGTAAAGAGGGGAGGAATGGTGATTCTTTTACAAGGGAAAATCTCGGTGGATCTGACCATGCCACGATGGCTGCTAGAAGTTTTGCCCCGTCTCTGCGAAGATGGAATGCACTTAGTGTAGATTGTCATATAAAATGGACCGACTGACTCTTTGTTGACCCGAATGACGAACTGTTCACCCTTATCTGCGATCCATAAGATATCGATGAATATTGACGAAGACGTGAGGCCAAAGCTTTGAGTTAGTGCGTCCTGCAATTTTTTCCGCAAAGCAAGCGCATCAACATTGGGCGGGGAGACAGAAAGAAGGATATAATGATAGTCGGAGCGAAAAGGATGCTGCATTCCAGGTCCTTAGTATATATAAGTGTGGTGGCTGTTATTTGAAAAAAAATAATGTGTTGTAATTAGCCGACTGTTTTGGCGCTGTGTACGTCATGTTCACTTCAAACTAAGGCCTGTACATCGTTTAAAGCGATCTAGCAGGTTTCTTCCTCTTCTCCCACAGGCTCTTGGATCTTTCTATGCATGTCTAGAACTCTCCGAAAATCATCGACGTCCAGGGCCCTGCCTCAGGAACATAGTTGCTGTGGAGTTATTGAGAAGGCCACATATGACGCGCGCGAGAAACGGGCTAAACAAACGAAAGGGCAGCCATGGATATCCCTCAAGCTCATGGTTGGAGTTACCCTGGGAATAATAGGATATAGCGTGTATGTGTATATTGTCAGATTTTGTGTGAAGATGATACAGAAACGGCGTGATGGAGGAGGGTCGAGGGCTGCGGGCGGTGAGTACTCATTCCATCTGCGCCATTTCTTGCCCTCGACTCTAGCATATCTATTTCCTCATTTCTCAGTCCAAAGTCAATTAAACCTATCCTTACCTTCTGCTGGTCCGAGGAACTTTTGTTGTCTTCGTTGTCGGGGGTGTTTCTCTTACTCCCTCCTATACCTAACATATTCGCGTATCTGATATGCAATAACTTAGTCGCATTGTTGGTCATATTTTCTATCCTACTTTTGTGGACATTGTGGGCATACTTAAAGGTTTGTCTATCCGTGTCTGGACGCTGATTGTTGACAGTATTTTTTTTCAATAAGGTCGTGCTTACACCCCCAGGTTTTGCAAGAAATGTACGCCCATGTTCTATAGCCTTTGCTAAAAACCTCTGTTGATGTAATATGTCAGCACATAGAGAAGACACCTAGACCAATGTTCCCCGAACCCCCTCGTCCCCTATCGTACGAAACTGCCGAGTATGACCTTGAAACGGGTGATCTAGGTCAACGTCGCAGATATCCGTCCTCCTCAACAAGCCGATCTCACGACCTGAATACCTCCGCTACTATTGGTGGACCGTCGTATGAAAATATACCAATGCGTAGAAACGGCGACGCAGACCACCCAAACGAGGGCAACCGCCCGCATGCACAAGAACCCAATGCTGGCGTCCTTGATGCACTGCCCCATCCCACGACAAAGGTGATGGCCACTTCTAGGAAGTCGAATTCCCAACCGCTTCCTAAGGAAATTGAGAAGCCCACACCAAGGATATCTCGGAGACCACCGATGGTACCTGTATTGCTCCCTGAACACCGATATTGTTCAATAGATGGGATCGTGAAGCCCTATCGAGCTCACCACTGCCGTAATTGCGGTACTGTACGTTCACACGTCTCACATTCCGACTTACCTTGAAATATCTCTTGGGTTTCAGTGTGTCCTCAAGTATGACCACCATTGTCCTTGTATGTTATTCTTTTTAAGCCTAGTAACTGCTCTGTTAACTCTTACCTCCCTGACAGGGATCGGACAATGCGTTGGGGCCCGGAACCACAAGGTACCGCCATCTTTTATCGTTATAAATAGTGATCGATCATGACCATTTCTAGTTCTTCGTGAACTTTGTTCAAGCTGCTTGTGTTTTTTCGGTGTATACATTCGCAACCCTTCTGGGATTCACTATCCACGCAGTGAACTCCTTGAATGGAGATATTGACCCACAGGAGATCGTTGTCATTGTTCTGTATGTTACTCGACCTCACATGTTTGGGGTTCATCTAATGTTAGTTTCGGCAGAGCGGCGGTGTTCACGCTATTTACCGCGCCACTTCTGCTCTCACATATACATCTAATACTGAAGGGTCAGACGACTGTAGAGAGCATGAAAGCGCGTGTTCAGAAGAATCGTGAAGAGCAGGCATTGGCGGACGTTTTTAGATTCTGGCAGATCAGGTACGTTGGCGTGCTGAGCTTTCATTGGGGCCAATATGGAGCTATCACACATCTTTACAGAGAGAAAAGGAGAACGAAACAGTTGTGGAACGAGGAATGGGGCTCCATAGAAAAGGATGGTAATATATGGTGGCTTGGCAGCTCGAAGAAGGGCTGGTTAGATGTGATGGGCAACAGTCGATGGGGGTGGTTCTGTGAGTGTATTTCAGTTTTCATTTCCCTCTTGGCTTTTCTTGTCATTCGGCTTTTTTTTTCCTTTCGGTTTCTTTCGGGCTTCATGTTTTTTTTTACGCCAGTATGACAGTCCAGTACTCCGCGATCATATCGAAGAATTGTCGAAGATAAGTACTCGATAATACTTGCCCCATTTGCGACATGTCTAACGGGGCCGGGTACTCGTGCCACCTGGCTGTCGGCCGCACGGTATACCCTCGCAGTAAATTTAAAGCGGGGAAATCAATGGTGGTATTTTTAAACATGGGGTTGGCCTTCCCTGACCTCCTTGCCCTTCCTTTTCTCTTTTTTCCAATTTGCAACCGTACATGTCTTTTTCGATCGAGTGCCTTGGGATTTGGGGTGACTTGTCGTTTTCAACGATCGGGATGGCGCGTCAGGAGGCAACCTCTAATTCAGGATGCCAACCTTCTTTATCGGGACAATAATACTTCAGTCCGACGACAACGTGTGTGCACACTCGTTGTCACCCAAGAAGCATGTTTGTCACTTATTTTGTTATCGTCCATGCGAATTACGTCTAACGTCGTGGATTCTACTCTTACTGCCGTATGCTTCCGTATCACCTGCAGGCTAGACTGACATGTTCTCCTACGTTATCTAGTACCTATTGGACGAAGTCTCAGTGATGGTCTGACGTATCCTGTGAATCCACGGTTTGACGAACAGGGTCGGTGGCGGAGACGTGTTGAATGGCCTCTAGAGTTACGCTAACTCCTATTATTCCTACCGAGTATGTATACAATCGAACGACCTTGTACACTTATGGCTTGGCGGAATGAATGGTCTTTGATACCTCTGACGTTTATTTGTCTGATTGAATTTGATTGATAACGGTTCCAGACTCGCCAGGCAACATCATGTGCTAAATCGTGGTCTGGTGATTCGCTGGAGGATGATCGAATATGTCTTGATCTCGTCTAAAATGTACAGGTGACGTTCGAGTCGGAGCAAAAATCGAACAGGGGAACCGACCACGACGGGCCTCAACGGGCGGAGCAAGGAACAGTCGCTTTGCAAAATTCCCTTCAAATACAAATATTTGTAATCTCATTTCTGATCTCCACCTCCATTACCCAACACAGTTTTATACAACAACTGTCTACATCGTCTTGAACAGTAAACACAATATACAATGTCTCCCACCGCTATCGCACCCAACAACCATGTCTCAAATGGCACCCATCAAGTCATCAAGCCTAACTTGAACAAGGCCGAGACCGTTCATGTTTCCTCGGCCGATGTCATCAAGATGGAACATGAGTATGGAGCACACAAGTAAGTTGCCTCTGTTCGATTCCACCGCCAGGGTTTTTGTCGACGACAACGTCCAATTACCCTTTGCGAAACAGTCACTAAACGATCCGCCGGTCGACTTTGTCCTGGAAGGGTTCGTGGAGGTCTTGGAGGAAATGGTTGAATGACGGAGAGTGGAGCAGAAATACATCACATCACGTCTTTCTCCTTTCCCGCTTTATACTGTCGCGCCTTCACTAACTTGCGCCATTTTGGCTATTAGTTACCACCCTCTGCCTGTCGTTTTTGACTCCGCTAAGGGAGCAAAGTGAGTAAAATTCGCTGTTGGCAGAAATCCCTGGGCGCTGATTGGATGCTAATATAGGGTATGGGACCCAGAAGGCAAGGAATACATTGATATGCTTTCTGCGTATTCGTAAGCATCCTTTCGGCTTTTAGCATATACACTAGTGTTTATGTCGCTTCCGTACAATCAGCGCAGTAAACCAGGTGTGTATATCGGTGTTTTCCGCCTGTGTGCTAATACTGATTTACATCATGTAATAGGGTCATTGCCACCCCAAGATCGTCGCCACCCTCGTTGAACAAGCCCAGAAACTCACCCTCTCCTCGAGGGCCTTTTACAACAGCGTCTTCGGGCGCTTCGCCCAGCAAGTGACGGAGATGTTCGGCTACGACATGGTGCTCCCAATGAACACCGGAGCTGAAGCCGTTGAAACTGCTGTGAAGCTCTCTAGGAAATGGGCCTACATGAAGAAGGGAGTTCCCGAGGGCCAGGCTGTTGTTTTAAGCGTAGAGAACAACTTCCATGGAAGAACCTTGGGGATCATAAGGCATGTGATCTTTGAGCCAGATTTGCTATGTGTCTAACTTGGCTACTCGATTTTAGCATGAGCACTGATCCGGACAGCCGAGTTGGCTTTGGACCTTATCTCCAGGGAGTTGGCCCGACCTTCGTCGACGGTGACAAGACACGCACTATCCGTTATGGTGTCTTGGAAGACCTCGAGAGGGCTTTGGAGTTGAATGGCAAGAATGTTGCGGCATTCCTCATTGAGCCCATTCAGGGCGAAGCAGGGTGGGCGCTTTTCGTTTCTCCGCCATTCCATTGCTAACAATTTTAAATAGCATTGTCGTTCCCGAGGACGGCTACCTTTCGAAGGTTCACGCTCTCTGCAAGAAGCACAAGGTGCTCCTCATCTGCGACGAAATTCAAACTGTATGCGTCCTCGTCCTCTCTATTTTTATCACAACACCTACTGAAGGCTCTCGTAGGGCCTGTGCAGGACTGGAAAGATGCTGGCATGCGAGTACGACAACATCAAACCGGACATTATTCTCCTCGGAAAGGCGTTATCGGGTGGAAGTAAGCATTATCAACCACTACATCTCGTTTTAAATTGACTCTTCCAAGTGTATCCTGTCTCTGCCGTCCTCGCTGAGAAGGATGTGATGCTCTGCATCAAGCCTGGAGAACATGGAAGTACCTATGGCGGGTATGTCAACACGCCTTCCCTATTATCGTTACCCTAAATGTATTTTTTTCATGTAGTAACCCACTTGGCTGTGCAGTTGCCATGACCGCTCTCCGTGTTCTGGTTGACGAGAAGCTTGCTGACCGTGCCATGGCACTTGGCGAAATTTTCCGATCTGGTGTTACTGCTCTCAACTCCCCCTTGGTTGCCACCGTCCGTGGCCGTGGTCTTTTGAATGCTGTCGTCATCGACGAGTCCAAGAGTAAGAAAGGCCGCACTGCCTGGCAATTCTGCTTACTCCTCAAGAGCCGTGGTGTTCTAGCGAAACCCACACATGTCAACATGTATGTTCTCTTCAGTTGTGATGAACTAGTAATTGATACTCATGACTTATGGTTAGTGTGCGCTTCGCTCCCCCCTTGGTCATTGATGAGGCAGATCTGAGGAAGGCTATCAAGATCATTGGGGAGTGCCTGCATGATCTGGATACTGTGCGTTACTGCCTCGTGCTATGTTACATCTCATTCTTATCACTTGTCCTTTAGCTCGATGTCATCCCTGGTGATGACCACTAAACAGTGAACACATATTCTTTGGGTGTCCCCCCAGATCGGTAGTAAGCTGGCTGGGGTCGCAGGTTGCGCTTAGGGACCCACCCCCTCGCCCGTCCTGGGTGCCCGGCACCTGGACAGAAGGGTGGAGGGGTCGTCGTGGCGCGTGTCATATGAGAATGTAGTTACTGGCATTATGATCTTGTGGCTGTATAACATACTAATTGATACCTGACATTCAAGGAAAGTAACAGGAATCATTGAGTTGTAATCGGATCGTCGATTGTGGCTTTGGGTAATGGTCATAATGCTAATCATATTATAACACTACATTAATTACTTCAATTTTGTTGTAAGGCGCCTCGTAAGGTCATTCCTAACCAGGGAGAATTGACCGAAATAAACGCCTCTTCAACATATATAGTCTATTTTCCCCGCATTAGCAACTCCAGTCTCGGCAGGAATTCTTCGAGCACAGAGTGAATAGTCGGGGTCTCCAATGAGACTAGTGACATGCCAAGGTATCAGCATGATTAACATAGTCCTGAGTAAAAAAAAAAAGTCCGAATGGAATCGTATTGAATTCGTGACGATGTAATATTATGAAGAAACGGAAGTAAAATTGAAAATAGAAAGTTTGGGTATAACAACAACACTTTAGGGCCGGCTAATAAGCTGGTACTGGGCTCGATTGTTAAGGGCAGGGATGGATGGAAGCATTACTTACGACCCCATTACCAGTGATAATATACTACATGAATGCTGTTAGCGGCGACATCGAATTTAGTATATCGAACAAACAAATTTAGCGACCGGGAGTAGTCATATAGTATGGACCTATCCGGCAACGAAGAGTTTCCATGCTCTAGTCGCCCTGTGAGAAACAGGGCGAAGTGTACGAATTAAAGCCCAAATTTAGGTAAAAAAAATTGACAACTGCTAAAGTCGAAGCTGAAGTCGAATGGCAGTGATTCCGGGTCCTTTGCAAAAGAAATAGCAGTTGCCGGCTCCTTAGACTGCAAAGGACTCGCCCTTTTACGCAGCTTGCACCAATAAGTTGGTGATTAGAAAGACACTGATCCTCGGATCATCCTTGTTCCCATCCCCCTTTTTCCAATTATACCTCTTACTTTCTATGGCGCATATGTCATGATCTTTTGTACAGGAGTGTGTATGTTGCGAATCTTGTACCAATATGGTTCTTAGGATAGGTGTCGATGTGAATTGCGGACGACTGCAGTGTTTAGGGTAGGGCTTCCTGGAACCCTTCTCAGTGTAGGTCCCCGAGTCGCTAATGTAGTACAATACCATTCGAAACGGGGACTATATGCGACCCTGTAGTAGCTCCGATATGGCTGCGGGAAAGCGCTTGATCTGAGCTACAGCTGCCTCTTTTCTACAACGGTCTCTTTTTCAGATACCAACTGAATTTTGTTATCAAGCACTGCGGTCTGAATAGGTCGGGATGAGCATTTGATTCCCGCTTGTTTTAGGCTTGCTTACCTGGGTGGTAATTACCTTTCAGCCCATTCATCTTCTATGGGGTTCGTTCGTTGAGCCCAACATTTTTACGTCGCCTTCAATATCCCATCTTCAATCGTAGCTCGGAGATTCTATTAAGTTTCCGACGACCCAATCCATGGAGGGTTAGGGTTGGAGAGAATGAGGAATATCCTTGCCCGTTCACAGGTGGTAAGAATGGCCACCATATGTCCAAGTATATTTTTACGGTAAGAGGGCAGTGTCCAGAAGCCCAAGCGAAGATATATCGGCGCGCTGCTGTTTGACATCGGAAGCACTAGTGCCTTCACCACGCCACCTTACATATGCGCAATCCGTCGACAGAAAAAATGATCTCAACCACGTTGCTAGTCCAGATCTTGGGTGGGTGTCACTACCTCCTATAGATGGTCAAACAAAATCAATCGACCAAAGCGGAGATGAACAAGTGACCAGAGGCCGATTCGGATGCACGCTTCGCCGCAGAGCTCTAGAATCGGGCGCAATGTCGTCATGTCCATCGCACAAAAGATCGAATATTGGAGTACTCATGCCATGACTTTAAGAAGCAGAGAAAGGTAATTAACATCCCCATCGGTCGTATGGTGGAATTTAAGGGGAATATCGTGCTGTGTCCACCGTCCACCAGAAACAATCCGAAACGCTCCTGTGCCAATCCGCATTTTTAGGCCTCTAGTATAGAAAAAATCAGGGGGCGTTGGGTGCATACTTGTTGTTATTGGTGACCCTATATTATAGCGGCGCTGATTGTGCTTGAAATGGGGTCGACGCGCCCCCGCCAATATCACACATTGTCGCCTTTTTGGTGAGAATATCGGGGGCATAAGACTGTTGTGACAAGAGTATGCTACTCGTGTAATGGACCCCAAACCAGCGGGTAGGGACCTTGAAACATCAAGCATAAAAGATACACTTCCTGTGTGCATACATTCCAAGTTCTCGTGGTATGTCCCTTATTTTGTCGAATATTCAGTTGTAATCGGAACCATTTCCGATAAATGTGGTTCCGAGCTGAGCGGTGCTGCCCGTCTGTCAACTGTCTACGATCTGTACAATAAATGAATCAATCCAAACTTCGCTTAGTCTATAAGCCCAACCATATCGTGAAATACAGGTTTACCACGAGTATCTGACCGTCATGTGGGTTGGCTTCATGGGACCTTGTGGACCGAGAGCGGGGCAGCGAACATCATGCGTGTTGCAGCTGATACAGATTAATGATCAATGATAAATACGTTTCTAGTGTTAAGACGGGATGAAGCGCACCGGTTTGACCTGGTGAATATTCTTTTGATGATTAGAAGGCTCACAAGATATGTGGAAGATAAAGGGAATGAAAGTTGGACTATTTTTTTTTCCAAGGTAGCCCCGTCGGTTGACGGTCCGATTCACAGTGGCGTGTTTGCGTGTATTTACTTATCAAGGGCTCATGGAATTTTTCGCGTGATTTTACGTGTAATCTCAAGCGAGCCAAATTGGCAATTCAGTCTATCTCGTCTCAACACGAGTGCGAACCTACTTTTTCACCTCCCTCAACTTGGGGTTCATTAACCATGTCCTCCCCTCAGAGTTTCTTGCGTCAACGCGGCGCAACAAAAGAAACACCAGCAAAAAGTGTTACTGAAGAGCAAACTCCACGGCAGCGACGCGAGGAAGTAGTTTGGGGAAAGACACCAGGGGGTGAAGGTACATCTGATCGTTTTCATCGATGACAACTGTTTCTAATGTCTTGACTAGTTTTCCGTGTCCCTACGACGCACGATGTATTAACCACACTGTTCCATCCTGGTTATCCGAAAAGTCACCTAGACCTCCTAAACTTGGGCTTACTGGGCTTGCAGCTCGTCGTGTTTTTCCTGTTGCCACGTCATGCCTCTCAGATCTTTTTCTTTTTCTATTTTGCGTTCTGGCGAGGTGCCTACGATGCTGGTCTAGGCTGGATTCTTACTAAGCAGAGCAAGAAGAAATGGATTGTCAGAGAGGTACAGAGGCTGGGCTGGCTCGACGCTGACCGACGTCCAGCGATTCGCAACTGGATTAGGGACCAACTCGCAGGCAAGATGGGCAAGGATTATTCTTTTGATGTCAGTTAGTTTTAGATGTTATATTAAGCCCAACTCACAGCAGATTAGGACTTGCCACTCGAGTACAATACATGGCTGTTATTCCGCCAAGCCGTCGATGTTATCCTTGTTAAGTTAGTTTTCTTTTGTTCTGCGCACTTGCAGAGTCTTGCTAATAAAATTTGACAGTGATTTCTTGTCATACTGCATGTTCGCCTTTTCTTGCTTCCGAGTTCCGGATGGTTTATCGTTTGGTGTGCACGTCATGAGGTAGTTTCTTTATACTCTTGGTCATTTTGTCCGTTCACATTGGTTTGTAGGTGGCTTGGTGGCATTGTACTCATCGCGTTCAACCTTTGGGTAAAAACCGAAGCACATAATGTTGTTAAGGATTATGGCTGGTACTGGGGTGACGTCTTTTTTCAACGTGGTGCCTTGGTGTTTGATGGTGTTTTCGAACTCGCACCCCATCCCATGTACTCCGTTGGTGCGATCACGTTCTGTTTAATCCGGCTTCTGCCTATCTGATCACGAAGTAGGATATGCTGGGTACTACGGTCTCTCCCTCATCGCTGGGAGCTATGCTGTTCTATTTGTCAGCTTAGCTGCCCACGCCGCCCAGTTTGCATTCTTGGTCTTTTTCGAAAACCCACGTAAGGCGCCTTTGAGTTTCGAACACGAGACCCCAGCCCTCATCATTAACTTGCAGATATTGAACGGATGTATGGCCAACCCAAGGCGATTGCGAAGCGAACACCGTTATTCCCTAGCCGCCCCAAATCGGCTCCGTTGCCTTCGTGCCAAGGGTCCGCTGGTTCAAGTACAATTGCTTCAGTAGTTGAAACTCCTCCCTTGGAGGCCGATCCAGCTGATATCTTGTCGACTCCGGCAGCAACGGAAGGCGAGACGGCTACAGAGACTGATTTTGATACAGAAGCCGAGCCTGACTACGATACACCGATCGCCGACGTGATTAACAAGAAATTGTCAAAGCATCACCAGCAGCGGTCAATTGCTAGCTCGACGTCGTCGAATGGCGGAACGGATACCAGTGCCGTCAGACACAAGAAAAAGGCTGTCTCTCAACACGACTTGTTGAATAAGTACTTCCGAAGGGATGCAGTTATCGTCAGAAACATTGACTTGCTACGGTGAGAAATTTGTGGCTTACATTTACTCATACTTATAATCACCTTCAGAGCAAATGACGCGATGCTCGTACTTATCGTTACCTACGTCTTGTCTATCTCGTTCCTCCCCCGTTTTTCTGATCAAGCGATGCTACACCTCCATTTTGTTCACGCGTTGGCCTGGTGTTTATTTCACTACGTTGGACTTGGGTACCTTCTGAGAGCTCAAAGTAAAAACAAGTACATTGTGCGGCATTTCATGAAGAATTATCACTACTCGAGTAATGATGGTGGGGGTGCGATTGTCGAAGCATTCGCTAATTGGAAGGCCATATATAACCTGAGCATGTGCATGACATACGGCAAGTCATGCGCCCGTGATTTCTCGCTTCCTTCTCATCCTATTATTAGTTTCGTGCATCGGCGTGGTCTGGAAAACATATGCTATCCCCAATGGATGGACAGTCGGAAACGAATTACTTCGTCACACGTTGGGTGCCGTACGTCGGTCTCGCTCTTCGCTCTTCCCAGACACTAAACATATTCTGTAGCTCTTAATTGGTTTGCATATCTGGGCGACGATGGAATCATATGAAGTCCTCGGCGTATTTGGTGGGTTCCGTTCGTCCATCCGATCATACTCACTAACCTAGGTGTTTGCTAAGGGTGGTTTTTCGGTGATTTCTTTATGGAGGAGTTCCCCGCTAACCTTGAGTATACGGGAATCTATCGGTACACCTAATCCTCTCATCATTAAAATTTGCAATTGACAACTTGTTATCAGTTACTTAAACAATCCCGAAGCCATGGGAGGTGCTGCCTGGTTTGGTCTGGCTTTGGTCAGTGGAAGTAAACTCGTGCTATCATTGGCTGTAGTAAGGCACCTCGCAAACTGGTGGTTCTTAAGCTATGTTGAGAAGTACACACCATCCTGCTTAATGACATCACAGTCACTTATAGAAATCATTTCAGCCCCCATATGCGAAAGCTATACGGTGACTCCCTGCGTAAGGAAGCAGGTTTCGTCAAAGTTATGAAAAGCGTGGCAAGCAAAAATGCGCGTATCCTGGAGTCTCGTGCTGGAAAGCATGCTCCGGAGCTCAAAAGGGTTGTCAAAGAGGTTAAAGGGACATTCGATAAAGTATACGAGGAGACCGCTGATGCCGTTGAAGAATTCTTGGCGAAATGTATGTACCTGGATGGTTTGATCTATGCCAAATTAACGAATAACCTTCATAGCGCGCCCAAGAATCTCCGAAGTCGTGGAAGACACTAAGATTCTACTTCAACAATCAAGGGAACGACTGGTCATCACGTACGCGTCCTTTCCTTCCTCGCAGTGTGACAAGTCTAACTAGTCCGCTCTAGTCGGGTAGCGAGTGACTTGTCCGCCTATGACAAGAGCAAGTATAAAGTATCAATCATTCCTAGTTCCTCTGGATCAAATACTTTCCACCTCGGCGAGCCCATTACAGTCAAATGGCAAGCCCCACACAAACACTCTCGTAAAGATTGGATTGGCCTTTACAGAGTAATCACCATGTGTTATTAAACATGCAGCGAGCTTAACTGACTGAATTTTAGGTCGGAGCGAACAAATCCACTTTGCTAACGAAAACGTCCTCATTAGGCATGTGGGTTCCCGTTCACGACGAGGAGTGGGACGGCGATGTATTCTTAGGTCTTTCGAGGCCACCATCTCCACGGGATTCCAAAAATGGAACTGTCACTTTCAAAAGCAATACCCTGCCATGGTTAGTTGGGCAATATGAGGTAAAAATCCAACCTACAGGAAACTATTCGATACTGACAATCGCGCTCTAGATACGATACCACCATGACGGCAAGTACAACGTGATGAGCTTGGATGGTCCCATTGAAATTTCTGGTTCGTCATTTACGCTCTAGGGTGTGATGAATTAAGTTAAAGTAACCCTCTTTTTTTTTTAGTCGACAAGCCTGCCGAACTAGACTTCACGTCAGTGCGAGAGTCACTCATGCACATAGTACCTCTTTGCCTAGATTCGGACCCATCATTGATTCCCGAGTCCTGCAAATCGCCCAGCACCCCCAATCCTAACTTCCCATCATCCTTGGGCCCTGACGACGCCGAGGCAGACGATCGCGACCCTGACGACTTTAGTTTCTGGTCGGAGCAGCAGGCGAAACGGATATGTTTAGCCATTGAACAACTGTTCAATGTTGAATATGCCCCAGAGGTAGTGGTAGCTGACGCCAATTTGACGGCACTTGCAAATCGCATACTGTTATCAAAAGAGATTCTAACGACTTAGGGCAGTGGGAGGATTTTGCGATAACGCCGCACCCCGCGCCCGATTTCCTAGAATCTATATACACATTCACGATTTACGCTCTTTTCTTTACAATTTCATATACATAGGTTGGAAAGAATTCTATCTATCATGACCAGTTGTCATAGTCAGCAACATTGTGCCCAGTTAGCGAATATTTCCACGACCATTGAGCCGACTAGAAGTTCTGGTTACTAACAAAGCTTTACCACATCCCAACCAAACCTCTCCTGCCCCACAAATTTCTTCTGACAACCATGAATCCAGTCAAGACACAGTTTATCTTCCCCATTGCATGGCGGCCAGTTTCAAGGCAGGTGTCATAATTATTTCGTCTTCATAGTAAGCGGTAACATTATTCCTGTAGTCTCCAACGTCTTTTACCTTAGGGCCCATCATTTTAAAAGGGGGTGAGGTGGTTAGCACTGGGTTGAATCATCAACGGGTCCACCACAGTGATTTTTTCGAAGTTTCCAACACTGCGGATTGGCCTGTTTTCATTCACGCAATCTTTAATGCTATCGGTGACAAGGCCCCCTCCAGGCAAGTGGCGGGTTCAAGCGAAAGCTTTATCTTAATACGTCTTCAGATGGCCCCCACACCACTAGAAAGGCCCAGAAACGTGTTTCACGAAGGTCAAGGAGGTGCCTCCACACTACAGACGGCAGCGAAGGTCCTCGTCGTTGCCAGAACCCCGAGGTGATCGTGGGGTGCCGCAAGCCTGCATGACCACACACGGAGATTAGGACCACGAAACATCCACCCCACCTCAAATTCAGGAGGCTCAGCAGCGCAGATCTTTATGTGGCTCGACCAACTAAGGTGACAGGATTAGGTAGCGTAAAACCATGTTGGAGACGGCGAGGCATGACAACCACCGACGAGCTCCGCATTCAGACTGGGCGCGGATCATTATTAGTGTTGATTGGTGTAGGTGGGCTAGAATCCGCCGGATATTTCATTGGGAACCAGGGGAGAATATATTCATATGCGTCAAGACCGATAACTTGTGGGAAAGTTACTACCAGACATAGGCTAAGGGGTGTTTATCTGAACGGGAGGTGAATCTTCAATATACTCGTGTCCTCCCTGGAATCTAACTTCCATTTTCGAACTTTAAGATATAATCTAGAACAGTAATCCTTCTTTCCCTCGGGAATCATGAGACGTCTGTTTGATAATCTGATTAACTTGTTCCGGGGGGCACTACCCATGTCGTAAAGACAAAGGTCCCCAACTAGACAGGGTAAGATTACATCTGAGAAGCGTCCGTCAGTCTTTTCTTCCTCGATGCTCGGTCATTATGTTGCACAGATTGAAGCGAAATTACACCGCTCATATATGTCACGCCCTTCTATTGACGCACAAATGATTTGGCGCTGGAGACACGTCCAACATCGCGGCATGTCAGGCTATACCTGACCCCACGCTGCAAGACACCGCCTTGTTCTATTACGCCTTTCACTTCCTTCCCAGTTAAAAGTTGCCAATTTGCGATCTCCGCTCCAAGTTTCGTAAATGACGGTGGAGCAGTAGGGCCTTCAGGGGATATCTGATCCTCTGATAGCCCTTGGATACTAAATTCGAGACGGAGATATAATAGTGTTCCAGTTAGTCGGTGAGATAACTCACCCATGAAGGTGGGAACTATACATAGGCCCTCTTGATATTATCAGGCTCCGCCTTTCTAAGAGTACCGATAAGACTGGGGTTGGATTGATTGTTTTACCGCTTGCGGTGAAACCCGGAATTGATCCTTCTCTAGAAGGGATAACCTCGTCATGATATTGATAGTAATGAAAAGTCGAGTGGGAGCCTAAAGAGATCGTCGCGACTACGGGATAGTAAGCTGGCCCGTCTTCATGTGGCTAAAACGCGAAATCCAAGTCCGGATCATGAATAATACATCTGCCATAACGCGTTACACACCATAATCCCTTGGCCAGGTTGGTACTATGGAGCCCCGGGTTAGAAGGACTTCATACCCAGAAAAAGGGTTAGACAATACTTGCTTCATTCAAAATAACATGATTCGGAGCACCATGTGGAGAGGATGCGAAGAAACCAGTGTCCTTGAGCCGCCCAATGATATCAGGACTGACGCGTTTTTAGACCATGCATTGCGTGGCACGTTCTAACACTTACTACGCCGTAAGAAAAGTTGGCATCATTTGTGACAAGAGCACATTCCTCGAGGTAATTTCCCCACCTAGACACCGAATATCATCGTTACAGAGACCGATTTACCGGGATAATTCTTACTGACCCCACAGCTGTAGTCTGCATATTTTAAAAAAAAAAGAAAGTACCCAACGGTAAACGTGTCCGGAACCCAAGTATCCGTCCAACATACCGTCGATTAGCGAGCTGCTTCCACTTTTGTTGAGGAGATTCTAAAATCTAAAATGTCATCGCGGATAGTTTGGGGATGTGTATATGGAAAATGCTGCTACCTTGCGTATGAGATACTCCTCCTCTTCCAGCTAGTATCAGCATTCAGGCAAGAGAAGGGCGAAATCACAATAAACGATCAGTAAGCCTGTCTTGATCGGTGTTCATCAAAGTTCACCGTCACAAAATCTGGGACGTAAAAAGTCTCATGGCCTGCAACGCGGTAGCCTGACCAGTCATCGGTGGTGTTCATTGTTCTGTCCTGAATAAGTGTGGCAGAAGTTCAAGCGAGATAGTGTTGACCACAACCAAAATAATTAATCTCTGAGCCAAGATTCCCACCCTCTGATTTGGAGTTCCCTCGGTAACTCTAACTGTGGTGGCGTACCAGAATGCTGGAATCATAACTGCTTTCTTGGAAACATTTACTACTTCGACTTTCAATCCATCGGTAGTTGAACGGGAAAGGTTTTTAAATGATGTCACGATCATGATCACTGTTCCTTCATTGATGAAATTCTATCTCTCAAGATCTCCGGTAAGGATATCATTTTAAACTTGTTGACTCGTCCATCTATACCTACTAACACATTTTGGTTTTCTTTCTTAGGAAGCTTACTAGCCCACACCTTTCCTGGATAAAGTTTTCATTGCTCCTGAAATGTCGCCTTTTTCTAGATGGCTTCTGGGTTCGGGAAGATTTCAGACATGAGGTTTCATTCTGATCATGATGTAGGGCCAAATTCTCCCATTTGCCTTTGAATACGGAGATTAAGAATGGCGTTTGGGTCAAGGGTGAAAATGTGCCTTGTGGATCCTTAGCACTGACTCAGAAATTACAGTATAAATGGTTAATGTCGAAGATGAAGGGTAGCTCCTTTTGCAGTCTAATGGTACCAGGCCGGTGCGGCCCTTGTTATCCAGGCGTAATGTGAAAACGTGTTTTGACTTACTCTTGCTATTGGGGAAGTAGTTTTGACATATGTCTAATGTCACTAGAAAGGAAAATCAACTACCCAGCTCATACAAAATCTAGAGATATTCCCAGTACCATACCATTCACTTGATTAAGGCGGCGGCCGCGCTGTCAGGATCGACATCCGGTGTTTGCCCGTGGCCCTGTTGCATGCAGAGCATGCATTGCTCGGTTCACAAGGCGTTAGACAAAGAAAATGTGTTCGAAATCCTTGGCTTCAGTTTACTTTACACAGTATAGGTCTGGAGTTATCCCAAACCCCGATCAGTTTTAGCCATTTCCCTCTGGGTTCGAGCGGGAAGGAAACCGACTTCATAACAGTTACATCATAGAGTAAGATATTTATACATCCGAGTTGCGTAAAGCTTTAATATTCAGGTCCAGAGAAACGTGCATGAATCATGTCAAATTCTACCGTTGTGGTGTCGTTGTGGGGTTCCTGGAACTATGGTAAGTGTGATGCCCGGTGTGGGGAATTTTTAACTTACACAGGTGCGTATACACAGGGGTATTGGCGCCGGTTACAATTCGCACAAGAAGGACGTCCGCCATCGCACTTTAACTTTCGTCCTAGAAACCGGTATCATAAGCGATAACTTCGCCCCAATGTTTGGTGACCGCACCTCTGCAGAATTGACAGGCCATCGGCGTTCTTCTTGGTGTTCGTGGGTCGCTGGTTGATGGCTGGGTCTGTGCACTGGAAGACTGTAAAGCCGTCAAGTATAAGTGCGACGAGAGAAAACGTATGAAAACGAAGACTTGCTGGAGTTGAGGACATTGTCGTTTAAGCTGTTTAGTGGTGTAGAGGCTGTTGAGACGGCTTGTGGGATCTGGGGTGTAGTAAGTCTGAGCCCACCTACACTTTATACGTGCTCCCGCTCGTACATGAGAGTGGGAACTACTCATCTTATTCAACTTCCGGAGACATGACCACCGATACAACTGGTTAAGCATCGTAATAGCTTTTTCGGGGTAAGGGGTTCATATCGTGATTTAAATGGGAACTTCAACGTTCTCAATGCATAGATGGACTCTAGGGGGGGGACCCTGAAGCCTGCGGACATTCGGTTGCTCCAACCTAGTTAATGAAATTTCTCTCATGTAGGCGTGCCGTTCAGAAATATAAGCTTTAGGCGTAGCCCGACAAATTGTATTTTTTAAATTCGGAGTCCGAGGCAGCGTGGTGCAGCGCGGGGTGTTGGAGAGAATGATCGTCTTTTCCTAGATTGGTGAAGAAACGACCCCCGGAAATTTTATTTCAACTCGTTGTATCTCAGTATTGCATTAATAGTTTTTACTTCGGTTTCGCTCTTACAAAAAGCTTTCAGGCGTGTACTATGACAAAGAATGAGCGGCAGATAATGTGCGATTTAGAAACCAATATCCTTGACTATCGGGACATGTTCCACGTGTCCAGGATTCACGATGGGCGCCTCGACAGAGACAGGGCGCGGTCTCAAGTGGCTCAATCCACCTGTTAACTCGCATCGCCGCTTGTGGTCCGCGGTTTGGATATATTACCGTTTCGTTTTTCCAGACAATGTCGTACTCCACGCACATGGCCCTCGGGTAGGTACGCGGTAGTTCTGTGGAGCGTCGGTGCGGAACTGCTACCCGATGACCTCTGAGCTTTCAGCACTACCAGTTGGAAAATGTCCGTTGCAACCGCGTGCTATTGAACCCCGGAGATGTCCACAAGTGAGCCTTTACGGCAGAGCTTTGGGCAACCCCCAGGAACCCCGGTGCGGTCAAGCACTGGGAGGGACAACGGCCGGCGTACCCGTTACGTATGATACGGGACTGAGCTACTTGCGGGCACCAAGGACATGCCTCGAAGCGCCGCTACCGCCGCGTAGATATTTAATGCTCTAGAACCATCCACGAAGAAAGTTGATCGTGCGTGAGTAAGGAATCGATAATAGCGCAACAAGGCCTCGTGGTTCAAATGGGGTAAAATGATCTCGTCGAAGGAGGTCAATTGAATACAAGATCAGGAGTTATCGAAAACGGTCGGCTGTGACGCTGTTCTTTTTATTTAATTCCTCTGCTTTCTCCATGGATGTACACGCGATCCAAGGCCGTATGAAATCGCTACCATGAATATTGGAAGCACAGGATTCTGAAAACAGCTAAACAATTTTCGCCACTGCTCGGAGTGGGAAAAAGGAAAAAGGAAAAAAAAATCAAAATTAATGGCATGTGAAATCCAAGGACAAAAACCCACTAAAAAGTTAACACGATGATTTAACACACGCTTTTCAGTCTGAGAACAAAATGTCAACAACTGAATGGAAGGCCCGAGAAAGGATAAATTATTTGGAGACTCGTTTGTTCTGTTTTAATAAGCTGTCCTGTTGGAAGGATCGCCGTACAGCGGTACGCATTAACACTCAGGCTCGGGGGAAGTATTTCGCGGAGTGTAAAACGAGCGCCCAGGAAACAGTGGCTGATTACGTCCATCTGTTCCTCACTGGGTGTGCAATACGAGAAAGATCGGCCAGTCTACAAGCACGAGGCAGATAAGCCTCACGGGTAAATCTCGTATTTGAATCAGCTGCTCATATTTAAGTGCGAATACCGGATGCCTAATGTACCTCGGCCGTCAGCCGGTTGCAGGGCTGGTGAAAGTGCTTTTGGGAGAAATCGGGAGTTGGTGACCAGAATATTGGTGAGAAGAATGATGATAATTGATTTTCCAGCGAGGGTCGGAGTTTTAGTGTTCGACCCAAGACAGAAGTACCACTGGCAAGGGTGTATTGAATTACCCACTGCGGTGACGCCTTAACGTGTAATTCGCCTCCACAGAAACGCGTAACCCGGTGGAGAAGCTGTTTCTCGAGAGGTGTTAGTAAAATCTAGGGTGTGGGCGAGAGAGGGTGAATTTAATAAACCCTGATGACGCCTAGTGGCCCGAAAACCGATTCGCGCCCGTCCCGCGAAGCGTCGAACTCCGCCATGTCAATAGAGTGAAGAAGTTGATGTTAATCTATGCACCTGACGAGCAGCTTAGTGTGCTTCGGTGTTGGGAGATTACATCTGGATAGACGCTGGTCTGTGGCGGCGGCCTGATTGGCGTGGTTTAGGTACCGAAAAACCCTGGCGGGGCGCCCGACTATGATCAGGATCGACGATAGTCCAGGGAACTGAATCTCCGTGGCACGGCGGATAGGTATCTTGTATATATTCACAAGAATATTGCCTGGAGGAATGGGCTAGAACTGAATAGATATGGGCACGTTATGGGAAAGTATGCGAAGAGCCCAACGGGTATCTGTAGGCAGGATCTCCGTGAATGTTCGGCAGAACATTTAGTTGCCAGCCACCCATTTGGGGTCCAATTTTGAAGATTTAGGTGAAGAAGCCTTGAACCATCGCGGATTCAGTTCGCATATTGTTGTGCCTTGGCCGTCAATTCATTGTGGCCGACAAGGAACGAGGGTGCTGCCCAGGTCAAGCACATTGATTTCGGAATGTCAACTACTTGACTATTGGCGGGATATACGGGCAGACGGTTAAGTGGCTAATGTAGTGTGAATAAGGGCCTAGGATACTCAAGTAGATGTACCTTTCCGCAGATGTTTTTTTTCTGAACCAGGATAAACGATTATACCGGTGAAGGCTTCTCGAAGCACGCGGCTAGAAGTGATCGTGCGGTCTAGTGAACTGTAGATGTCATGTTTTGGATGACATCCGCCAACTGCCAAAGACGAGTCTCGTTGACGGGGACCTGGAGAGTTTATGCCGTGACAAAGTTATACACAGCAATCGCCTTAATCCGTCCAATCTAGGATAAAAGGGCATGGGGATGAGCAACGTGCTTATTGAAGTGGTCATCTGGGACGGTTCGGCTCAGCTCGAAGCGCAAGCATCTGACAGCATGCGGGTGTGCCTCGTGCCTCATTGAATTATTTGGTAATGTCAGCTATTCAATGTAGGCTTGGAGTATATATTGCAGGTGATATCCAGCATTTAGTTGATAACAGTGAGGGAGTACTGGGCTAGAGGAAAATGAAATGCCGTCGCAGTCGTCTTCCAGGCTGAAATAAAGCAAGGAACACAATAGACCCTGTAGAGCCAGCGGCTTGGGTGCTCGGGACTTTTGTGGATAAATGCATGTGGTCCGTGTTGTATTACCTACAACCGATAGGAATTGAAGCTACGGTTCATTACGAAGGTGAATGTGTAGCCTGATCCGCGTGTAGAACCATTAGCCAACGTAGCTGTGTTTAAAGGGATATATTGCTGCGCTTGGTGAACCATATGGTGGTAAAGTTCTCGTTCGAGGTGGCACCAAAATCGAAGTTTGAGGGTGTAAGGGATTTAATGGGACCAGAACTTTGGCGGACGTGCAGTGCACAGGAATTAGGATTCGCCACTCGTTGTATTTGTTGGATCAGAAGTTTGACTCCACCTTGATCATGCCGTATAATTTTGTTTTTCACGTTTCTGTCCTTGTCATGTTCCTCTACCTCGGAACAAGGCCACCGGATCATCATCGGCAAGATCAATTCGGAACTCTGAAAGAGAGGTAGGGGCTCGCCGGGTGCCGAGCACCGTCAGGTTTTTCGATATCACCGTTCACCTTTCCCTGCAAAGCTTTCGAACAAGGACAACAATAGTGGCAAAGTCTCATGCGAGCACAACTAGGTTTGTGGGAGCATTGGGAACGGCGACCTTGTAAGCTGCGGGCCCGCAGTCAGGCTTCGTGATGGTCAGGTTGCCGAAGGGATTGGCGCTGGTACAATTCCAATGCATCATCCATCGGCTCTCACGGACCTTCGGAATGTGTGAAGGTTGTATAAATTTAGCCTCGCAACCTGGGGCGCTTCTCGACTGCACTTGCCACTTGTCGTGAATATGCATATATATCATACTTTTGGAATCCAATTGCATATTCAAGTTTGAGGTTTGTGCCCCTGTTTTCTTGCGTAAGAATTTAGGATGGGTGGTGCTCTACAAACCACCACCTTGGCTAGTAGTTGAGCTGGGTGACAAGTCAGATATATTCGAAATGTTGAAAGTCAAAAGTAGGTGAAAACGCGTACCATAAAATGCCTGTCTACTACTAATCATTCGAAGGCCCATTAGGGTAAACATTGCCGTAAAAATTTCGGAAAATCAGGAACCTTGTTACCTGGGGACGTGAAAGCTGCGGGGGGATGAGGTGCCCCTATGTTACATAGTAAACGGGTGCCACTAAACAACGATCCTCCAAGGGTATGCGCATTGGGAGTTTGTCCCATCATAACCCTTGATGTTCTTTGCCCATGTACTATTCAGAACTGTTGGTTGGGTTAATGTTAAGTATGAGCTATGAATATCAACCCAAAAAAACATACAGAAGATGACCCAAGAGCTTGGAAATATCTCCTGAGTAAGCTTGAGTGTTCTACGGAACAGTGATATCTTGATTATGATGGTAAAAGCTGATTCATGACTACACGGAGCTGTCGGCTCCCGGAAATCCCAAGCAAAATCGTCGTGACATAAGCAATGACGAGACCCAAATATCAGGTCATTTCAATTTCTCAACGCCATTTTGGCTCTTCCGTCTGTCCATTGCTCGAAAATCTGTTTCACAGAGAATTGTAACCCTTGTGCAACATAAAACGACGTTTACGACACCGAGAATTCCCAACCTACTGCGCTTCCCTGATCTCTGCGGAATCCGTCAAGAATCCCATACGCGCCAAGCCGAACTCATCAAAGGCTAAGCGCTGAGAACAGATCCTCTTCAGCCGGCACTTGGATATGCTCACGAAAGCCCAGTAGAAACGACACAAATACGCCAGGTTACGACCAACATCATTGCCCAGGACCATTATGTTGTCCTCCATCGCGTCATTTTTGCCTTCGGCGCTGCACCTTAGTAGTGGTAGCAACAACAGTAATCCAGTTCTCAACCCCACTGACAACCCTATCGAGGAAGAAGCTTATCAACAGCCGGTCGAGGAAGATCTGGGTGCAAAGAAGGGGCCCAACGCGAGCAAACCTCGCAATGCCAACGAAGTATGCCAATTCTTTTAATTTATGGTTCGATATTCATTACAAGTAGACTTTTATTTTTGTACGCCCACCACCAGCAAAGTCGAACCATCCACTCAATCTTCAGGTGCAACTTGTCCCCCCAGCATCTCGAGCCCCACAACACTCCCTCGATGAACCTGACACACCGATAACACTCACGCGCACCGCCTCCAACCGCTCAGACACATCCAGTTATGGCTCAACGGCGTCCTTTTCTTCCACAGCGTCCAGTGCATCAGGAAGACGAACCATTATTCCCCTCTACAATCTACAGGCCCACAATGTCATGACAAACACTATTGTTGATGCTGGAACTGATGCCAAGATCGCTAAATTTCAACGGCGTGGAATAGAGCTCATTGATCTCGCAATTCTTGAACCTGTAGAGGTTTGGGGTGAGCGACCACGCCCAGCAAAAGCAAGCAGACCGGCCACTCCTGACCCAGTGTTAGTTCCGAACACTGCTGGTTCTTCCTCCGCTTCCCTTTCATCAAGCAACCATATCCAACAACCGCAGCCACAGTTAGCTCCAATCCTCCAATCCCCTCCTGTTTCTGCAGCTCCCTCGAGGCGAAATATCTTCGGAAAACTCTTTAAAAAATCCGGAAAGGATGCAACGCCCCCACCCTCTCCGGCGGTATCAACCTTTTCTCCCAGTGCGACGCCCACACAACGCTCCATTGACCCTGCAGCTACACCCATCGCAAATCGGCCAGATCGAAGCCACACCCGCAACCTCTCCGCTGCCCTATCTCCTACTAACTTTACCGGACGCATGGGGGGCCGTGATCGGTCATCGTCACCAAACCCGCAACTTGTTGGGCTGGGGCTTACAGTTACAAGCGATGACATGAGCACCAACACGAGCAACACAAGTAGCACCGATCTCCCTAACCCCGAGGAGAAAATCCTCCGCCCGCCGGTGCTTGGCATCCAGCCTACCTTATCCTTCTCATTCCTTCCCACCACTAACGGGCCGCCACCAGTCCCGCTGCCTGCCGCAAGCTTGGCCAAAAATGCTCGAGCACTTATGTATGTGTGGTTTGTGCGCAAATGGCTGAAACGGCGTGCGCGACCTTTCAACGATGAAGAAGGGGGTAATGGGATTATGGGGATCATGCGAGAATCAGCGAGAGGCGCCGGGAGTATGATGGGCGTAGGTGGCTCTACTGTTACTGCAGATGGGGTCGAGGTCCGATTCGAGTGGAAGCGCTCGACCGCCGGGAAGAAGGGTAAACGCAAAGAGCTAGAACGGAGGGGCCGGGGGAGCTTTGTTACCTCGGAAGGCGGTGACGACCGAGACCGGGAGAAGATCCGCGAGAAGGACAGGGAGAGACGGGAACCATCCGTGAAGGACCGGTTGAATCGACTGAGCGTCGTTTCACACCAGAGCATTAGCACGACCATAAGCATCAGCGAGGATGGACACTCGCCTTCGCGACGGGGGCAGGGCTCGCGGTCGGGCACGCCCACACGAGGGCGTAAGATATCTCCCACCCAGACACCGGTTCCCCAGAAAGATGGAGAGAGGGACCGGGATGAGGATCCGTTCGACGCTGGAGAGGAAAGTGACCCAGAGGATTCCGAAACCCCATGGGTGTGTACTCTCAAGATCCGTCGGGCGGGCGCACCCAATTCCCCCCCAGGGTCGACCCGCGGGAGCGCGAGGGGCACCGGAAATGGAATTGGGAATGGGTATAGAGGGGTGGGGAGGGAGGGTGATGAGGTGGGGGTGCTCGCGACAGCACAGCCACAAGTCCTGAGGATCAAAGTGGGAACATTGTCGCCCACACCGCACCATCCCAAGGTGGTCGCCATGCTAAAAGTTCCATTTCCACTGCCAGACGTGGAGGTGGAAAGGATGGGGGTTAACCGAAGGCCAGTAGGTGAGTTACCCCTTTTTTTACTCAGGCTCTATGCTTCGTCATCTTATCTTATGGTGTTCTATTTCAGGTCAGCCTAATGCACGCCCTCCCACATCACATCAGTGGAGCGGGACTACCCTGACTGCGGAAGAGATAAAGGATATAGTGTGTAGTACGGGTTTATGGTTGGTTGTTAGAGAAGGATTTGGGGGTGTTGGGAAGGTCAGCCGAAAAGGAGACGGGTGGCGGATCAGGGCTTGAACACAGCATACTACGGACTGGGCAACCTCTTGGATCGACTTCATCCCCTTTCTCCATTCTAACGTCTACTCATGAAAATCCCGGTGTCTTGCTTGTTTGTTTTCTTCTTCGCTGTGGTATAGTGATCATTTTTGTCTTGATCGTACGACTTTGTTTTTCCCATCCCTTCCTCCTTTCTTCCCTTCATCCTTCTTTATTTTATGTGCATCAACTTTATCCACCCCTATTTCTTTTCTAAGAGTACCCCCCATAGATTTCGGCCTTGATATACCTTTCCACTCCCTCAACGGTTTCCTCGACATACATACACACGTACACACATGAAGTCCCCGCTCCATCTTCCACCCAATTGTGATATAATCTGTACTATTACTATCATCTACCTTACCGAAATGTTCAACACACTCGCCTCTCTTTTAGGTTCCACATCTGATTTGATACCTGAAGTCGATCCAGGACGAGAGTCCGGATTCGGACAAGTACGCGACGCGACGCGTTCTTATGGTCACGTGACAATTAGAGGAGGCTCGAATCCTTATCTTTTTCTCCACACCTCAAATGTACTACCCCACAATTTGACAGCAGCGATATTGATAAACGTTCAAATAATTCAATTTCCGTCAAAAACCTCTATACAGGTTTGAGGAAGGAACCCAAAAAGTAGAATAACATCTAGTGAACTATTGGGAATATACCCACCTTTCTAGTTTAGCTCAACATATTTCTTTGAAGTTTCTGAACATAACCTGGAGCTCAGGGTGAACCTTGAATGAGGATGACAGGTCGGAGTAAAAACAGTAAGATAAACAATGAACTAGCTGCAGGTCCTGCCTCCATTGCCTGTATCCGTGTGTAGGGTAGTCTCTTGACTCCAACCTCTATAGGTGAAGGGTGCGGGAGTGACAAGCTCTAATCCTAGGACGCCATGTCTATTACTAGGACACAAAAGCAAGGATGGAGATGGTCCCAGCAGACTGTGAGGCGTAATATTCTGTGTGGTAAGTCCATAAATGCCATGAACAACGGAACTTGATCCTACGAAAAGACATCTTACCTGCCTGGAGAGAAGGTTATAGAAGAGTCAACATAGATGAAAATCCGTAGCTTTCGCAGCAGCGCAATGAGAGGATATCGGATGGGTTAAAGTACAAGAAGGGCGCAGTTGGCGTACTAGAGGCACTAGATAAAACAGGAATCTACTTTTCCAAATATGTCAGCTAATAAGCAACCAACAGACTGGAAATTGAATATACGTTGACTGTTATTCTGTAATCTCCCCTAGTTCTGCCTTGTCCTTCGGTGGGGTAGGTTGAGTAATTGCGCTTGAGAGTACCCTCCGGGCCGATTTGTCTCCTCTATCTCTATGAAAGCCAGGAAACCCATGGGTAGCATCTCTCATGTCACGGTCCGGTTGGCTTCGAAGTACGCGAGAGGTTGACACTGGTGCGTAGATGTGAATCTAGGGTGCTCGATTGTACCAGATCGTAGTGAGGTGGAGCAATGATTCATAAATACTTACTAGGATGACCGTACGCAATTTCAAAAGATTCGTAGTCCCGCATAACGCCAGCTACCGCTTCCACAGTCAACCACCCAAGCGCAATCCGTTAGACCTACCTGAAACGCCTGATCTCATGTTACGAGATAATACAGAGCCTGGATTGCGGTATAAGAGGGAGATGTATCATTAACACCAAGCTCGATTTTGAAGGTCAACGCTTGTGTTGCCAATAGTAGATCGCATGTTCGCAAAGTTGAATCACTGCTCGAGGTTCCGATTCAAGCCATCACATGCCGTGGAGGTCTGGACAGTTGTATGCGGTGATGGTCTCGTGGTACAGGCTAGAATTGTCCAACACGCGGACCCAAGTCCATGGAAATGGTTAGTTCGTGCATTCCTTCAACATGTCGAGCATGAATAATTTAGGGAATGAAAAACTGGTCATTTTTGTCAAAGCCTGGTGTGCACAGTGCACTAAGACAAGTTGGTTAGGGTGTTTCAACTTCGGGTTTATAATGGGGTCTTTGCCTTTGCGCACACCACATACCCAGATTATACACCTTTCCCCATTCGCAAAACCACTTAAATCGACAATTGGCGTCTTTTGCGGTAATACTGCTAGTGGTGCTCCCTGATCACGAATGAGTGATTGCGACATATCGAAGCCTCGCCTTATTGCCGCTCATCAGGCAGAAAAATCTTCAGTTTCCTGTCCTCCCCGGACTTGTTTTTAGTGCGACATGGGTACAGGTGTTGGAAGAATCACAGCAGCGCTTCCGCGACGGAGAGCTGCCGTAACCGACAGTGAACATGTGTCTGATACAGAACATGGTCATTTTTCTCACCAACATTTTTTTGGAAAAAATAACGACGGCACACATGGAATCTTAAGTGCAAGCTCGCCTTATCCCTCACACTTCTCTTTTGGTTCTACCGACGAGCGTTCCAGGATACACTCAAGTCCTGAACGCGTACGCCGTAGCGATAGTCAAACACTCCTAAATCGCGTTCCAGAAGACGGAACAATGGAATTTGAACACGGTGAAGAGTCAAGATACACAAATGAACCGCCGCTCGACGAGGACGAGCAAGAAGACGAGGAAATCGTGTTAGATGCACAACTCGCTGCACAGGGGCTGTACCGAGGTGCGCTGTCTTGATATCTTTATTGGGATACTCCCCTCCACACAACATAGGATCGTACCATCGTCTAATGGCTCTATATACGTTCGCACCTTTTACGTGGCTAATAACTTTTGTGTTTCTGGTATTGTTACCGATTTTGGTGTATCCCATTGACGATGAGACCATACCACGCCCACCAACTTTCCCATATGCACCATATCTTCCCTTCCCGATACCAGAATTCCTGGTATCGGCAGCCTTGTGGTCGTTCACCTACCTCACCCGAGAGCCTATATACTCTCTCTTCACCTCTCTGACGGCCCCGTTTCCGTCCATTCCCCCAACATTACCCCTCTTGGCCTCGACAGCAGTGCATACCGTACTCTCAATCTTCATACAACTCTCGACCATACCTCTTCTCCTTATACCGCGATATCAAGCCTTAGATTATCCCGCAGCGTGGGATCCAGCCTTCAGGCGAGTCTGGTGGGCTTCACTTGGGTGGTCGACTGCAGAAGCAGTGGTTGGGATAAGACAAGGTTACGAAAACATCACGCTATATCAAGATGTTCTCGTGAGCGTTCGCCCTGTCTTTTCTGGACGCGGGCATGGTGGGAGCAACTCTCCCCAGCCATCAAAATCGACCGGTACCAGCGCGTCTGCCAGGGCTGGGAATAGTGACATAGACTTGCTGAACCGGGATGTGGAAGACGACGTGTACGGGCCGCGCAGCTTTTACGATGATGGAGAACAAGATGCGCTCTTGCCTCGTGGATCCGGGAGCACAAGACATGAGTTCGAGTTGGAAGAAACGATTAAATCGCAAGTTGACCGCGACATCGAAAAGCTTATCGCACTGAAGAACAGGGAAGAATTGGAAGAGATCTATGGGATCCCAGTAATAGTATGTTCGATTCCAGATCGGAGAATATGTGTCAGCTGACTTAGGTATGGACAGCGAATTCCCGCCTTTATCTCGTGTCTCCAGCGCGTTAACTCCGTGCTACTTACTCTTGGCATCTATCTTGTCCTTTCGTCCGCGTACCTGCGCTCTACTATAGCCATGACTTCCGGGTCCATAACCACATCCGCAAAAAACAACACACCATTACTCATAACTCTTCCCCTCGTCCTCCTCATCCAGTACTCCCTTACACTGTTACACACAACGCTCGTGCTACCCCGAATAGGTGTGCACACTGTTGTATACGCCGGCTCACTCGTTTCACTTGGGATTTTCTTTGTGGGCTTGGGTGTATGGAATGCTCTGTCCTAGAGTCGGGCCTGACTGTACAGGACTTTTCAATTCCATGATTTTATGGGCTTATTACACGTAACTGCTATGGTATACAACTCTACCTTGTATCAGGACAATCAGGCAGTCATTATTTGTATCAATAGGAAACGCACTTCTCAGATCAAAAGCCAACGTGAAATTTTCGGAAAGTATGTTTATGTGGACAATGAGACTCCTGCGCGTACTTTCGCGTGGAGCTTTTAGATAACTTTTTTTTTCCAATTGATCTAATTGACAGTGTCCAATAATAACTTCAAGCTGGTTAACACAATATAGCCGGAAGGTCCAAATGCAAAAGGTTTGTCCTCGCATACTTGACACAACACGCTTGACACGTTTTGTATACAGGACTTTGATACTTGAACGCGCCATTGTATTTTAGAGATGAGGTATCAGTCCGATGCTACGTACCAGTTTTACGAAAAATTCTGGCCTCAAATGACCATGGTCTCCGAGTTTCTTCTCATCCACAGACGCTTCTTATGATCTAGCGATTAGGATAGCCTCGTGCTCTCTTGACCATTGCTACCAGAAGAAGAGATTGGAGGCTGGCAGACCCCTCAATATTAAAAATACCTGAGACGCAAGACAACCAATAAAGATTGCTGTGTAAGTATTTTAATATCATCAACATCACCATATTAACGTTCTCTGAAGAACGTTCGATACATAATAGAAAACACTTCCCGGGAATGAAGTCGTGATTTCCGATTGACATAACTGACTGATAGTAGTATAGATAAAGAAGCTCAAGTTGGAATTATCTGTGGAATCAGCGGGGCTTCGCTTGAAACGCAACGCTACTTCCTCCACATGATAAGATCTAGATATCAAGAAACAGAAAAGAAGAACATGATTGCTAATTTCTGATAGAGTTCATGCCTCCTATACGATGACTCCCGGCTGGCGCTGTTCAGGTCTCACAGTAACCGGGATCGTAGGGGCTTCGTGTGGAGCCCAGACATCTTTCTATTAGCCAACGTACAAATTCTGACTAGTGCCATAATGTAGGCCCCCTTGACAGGCCTTTTGGAACAGCATAGGATGACACCTACCAACTCCGGGACAGCTCCACCTCATTCCAGAGCGCTGCAAAGCTCGGCCAATTTTAGTGCTCTAGAGAATGTTTTATCAAGTACAATTCGTTTGTGTATACCAAGAAAACCACCACACAAGTAAAGGTGGAACATCTATAATTGCACGAATCGTCTCAAGTTGCGGCGATCAAAAAGACTGAAGACCGACCTTCCATTTATCGCGCTCAGGTGCCCCGGTTCCCCATGATAGTCAGGGGCTAATCCCCAAGCAAGGTGTCAATCCAAAACGGGAAAGAGCCCATAAAAACGCCATTTTGACCAAGGCAACTCATCATATCGTTTATTCTGCTTCCGCTTCCAACTTCCCGTTCTGTTTCCGGGACCATAAACACGCTCTTCGAGGATACTTGCGCCGGGCGTCTATCCCGCCAAACTCAATGCCCACCGTCGAGATTGATGACAATGACCCTAGTATCTCATATTCAGGACCTTGGGGGCTTTCAGGAAATAGCAATGAATTTCGGTCAACTACACATTATGTGGGAGTGGAAGGAGCACAATTTTCACTAGCCTTTGAAGGTATGTTAATCGTCAATAGGTTCTCTGAGTAGTTTGTCAAGTACGAATATCAGGGATTGCCATCGCAGTTTACGGTACTATCACTGCGCCAAACGATCACCCTGGAGCTGTATCGCAATACGCGATAGATGGACAGAATTTCGCGGTCTACAAGTCACCTACTGTCTCCTCGCCCGGGTACCATACACTATTTTTCCAGTCACCACCGTTGACACACGGGCAGCACTTATTGTTCGGCACAACCATCAGCAGCAATACTTCGTTCTACTTAGACTATATAGTAATTACAACTCCCGACGAAGGGGACATACCCCCTCAGTCAAAGGCCAACATACATACCGTCATCGAAGGGACAATTATTTTGGCATCATCATCATCATCTCCAACACCCTCGTTCCTTCCGCCTTCTCCATCGTCTCCTCTGTCACCGTCACAATCACCATCACCCCCACCGCTGTCACCCGCCAGCGCAACTACCAGCCAACGCACTCCGATCAATACAGGTTCTGAACACTTCCCGACATCTGGAGATGGTTTCCAAATACCCTCTCTAACATCAGCCCCCAGCCCAACTATATCAAAGCGGATCCAAACTGGCGCCATAGCCGGAGCCGTAGCTGCCGGTGTCCTGATCATCGTCGTACTTGTATTCTTATTCCTCTGGCATCGCCGACGAAAGTCAAAGAAATATTCAAAAATACCGAAACGGAGTCGTGTCACCAGAGGAGACGCAAACTGTGCGCACTCTACCACTAGAACGATATGAAATTCACACGATTCTACAGCTCCTTTGGAAACATCAGGTATCACACCCTTCACCGTATCAGGAGTTCTGGAGGTAGACCAAGGTAGATCCAAAGGTGATATACTCACAACTATACCACCCAATTCTATATACAGTCCAGAGGCCTCCTTCTTTACTGATCTACCGAGCACACACCGGGACGGCATTTGGGAAGGCCATTTTATAAATTCCGATCCTACGCCCGGCGATGGACGTGTAACAAAGTCGTCATACCATAGTCGCCCCGACTTTGCCCGTGTCGCCCCTAGGACCTCCCCACTATTGGTGGCGAGTATGGAGGCCCCATCCTTGACTGTACGAAGCAGTGGGAGCCAATCTGAGGTTCACTGGACAACGAGAGATGATTCTTCACCGCCTGCTTATCAGGTCGCGGAGAGAGGATCATAGTGGGTACAAGGCCCCCAACTCAACCTAGTCTGCTCTTTTACGAAGATTTTGACTTCTTTGACGTCGCAATATCACCTAAAGAGTGTCCCGTTCACCATGAAGGCCGCCCAGAATCACGGACCCACGACAGGATGGCTGATACGTAGCGGCACTTGAGACCATGGAGTCAGATTTCAGGACATTTCCCGTTAGGGTGAAAGATTATATTTTTGGACTTGCAAATCGAATCAAAGACCCATGCTCCACAATTCTCATCATTATTATAATAGGGTCATCGCAGTGGAGGTCAACATTCTCCCGATCTGTCCATACTAAAAAATATATATATTTTATTTTTGGCAATCGCCATCTCCTTGTCTTCCACAACGTCTCCAATTGTTCCCGGTGATGGTGTGGCTCGTACTAGTAGCCTTCAATCAATATTCCGTGGCGCCTCTCTGGTCGCGATACGAGTAATTGAACTGTCCCGCCAATCGAAACTCTGTGCCACGAATGAGGGCGCTATTATACCCATAGCAAAGGTAGCTAAGCACATCAGGTAAACCGTGAGAGCTTGATATTTCTAGACGGAGTTTATAAACAAACAACATTCTGAACAGCAAAGAAAAGCCTATATAATGGTAGAAATAGCATTATCACTTCATTTCATGAATACAGACCTTATTTAATGTGAAGCAGAAAGATGGCATTTTACTACAGGTTTGTAGGGCCAAAATCAATCCGACAACCATATGACCATAATTTGTATACCACAATCATGTTCCGAGTTCTATTTATAGAATGAGGTTCTTTCCGTTTGGTGGATGCTTTGAAACCTTAATCCTTTGCAAAAATCGAAAATTATTCACGTGACTTTTCAGTTTTATTGAATTATACTCTCATTTCTCAAGGTGATTTGGTCTCAGACTTCATATACTTTCTCTTAAGGTGGGTATCTATTGGCTGAGCTAAACAACCTCCCTCTTTCTGTCCCGTTTTGCCATTAATTCCGGCATTGAGCTGAGTTTCAATGTCACGTGCTTTTCTTGTTTGGCTTGTTGGCAATGTTGCGTGTTGTAATTTAATTATAACATGGAGTATGTACTACATTTATCTATCTAGTAAGATAGGCCGCTCTCATAACCAACGACATCACGTGATGAAAACATTACAAAACCGTGACAAAATCAATAATTCGGACAAGGCTTTTTAATGGGGACATTTGCTGGAAATTCGGGATCAAGTAATTGTTAATAAAGTACTTAGCTAAAATTCCTCGATTCCCGAATTTTGATTTTCGTCCTAATAAAAAAGTAGTATACAAAATGAAAGTTAAGTCCCAGCCACGACGCGTCCTAGCAGAAACAATGCCCAGGCTCAAAAAAACAAAATTCTTGACTAATCTTCAAGTACCCTGGGGTCCAACAGGACAGGATAACAAGAGAAAGGAGTGCAGTGATGACAAAGAAAATGTAAGCCCTTTGTTTTATGTCAGAAAATTGATCTTATGAGAAAGAAATAGTATCCACAACAACCCAAAAGAGCACGACGGATGGAAAGGCCCACACATGTCCTTCGGAATCAAGGTTTAAACGCGTCATTTCACGCATCATCACACCAGGGACACATGAATCAGACGCATCCTTTATGCGAAGACCAAGCTGATGGGAACACAGGGTCTTCCCTCACTGCAGGGTCCGAACAAATGGGGTTTGATGGACTAAATTATGTCCCATGCCTCAACCTGCCAAGTGTTCCAACAGGTGAGATCAATGACCGACTTGATAATTCAGTCAATCCTGGCCCTAGAGAGAGCGGGCAAAATGAGAGTCCTGTTTACGAGAAGACAGGGATATTCGTACCAGCACCATCAATTGAATCGGTCACCTTAGCGCTCGTCGACATCAAAAAGATCTTGAAGCCTCCGAGGGACAAGGGGCCGGGGTACAAACCACATGGCCTTGACAAATTTGTTCACGGCCGACTTGAGGCTATGAAAAAGTTTATGTGGAAATACGTTGAAGGCCAACAAACTTCAAAGTGGACAGCAGCATCATTGCAGACTGCACAGGACCATGAACGAGGCCCAAATCATGCACAAACTTTGCAAGAGTGGACCCTTGCTTTCTTAGCGGACCGAAAAAATATCCCTACCAATGTTTATGGGACCTGGAACACATCCAAGTTGGATGACAAGGACTTGGCCCATGCAATTCTCCTGCATCTCCAAAGTTTAGGACCATACATCAGGGCACAAGACGTGGTTGACTTTGTCAAGCAACCAGAAATACAGGAAAAATTCGAACTCAAAAAGCCGATTAGCCGAGCAACAGCACAACAATGGATGCTTCATTTGGGATATCGGTGGACAAATACCCCAGGTGGTCAATATGTTGATGGCCACGAACAAATTGATGTCATCGAATATTGGCAAAAGGTCTTCTTGCCAGCATGGATGAGTATCGAGGAACGAACCAGATGATGGAAAATTGACAACCATATGGAGGAAGATGTCCCTGAATCCCGGAATCCGCGACCTGTTGTCGTTTGGTTTCATGATGAATCAACATTTTATGCAAATGATCGACGGAAACTACGATGGGTACACAAAAGTGAAAAGGCCGTCCCAAGACCAAAAGGCGAGGGAGCCTCACTAATGGTTGCCGACTTTGTCTCGGCTGATTATGGCTGGCTGCGCTCACCAGATGGTACAAAAGAGGCTCGGGTGTTGTTCAAAGCAGGGATCAACCGAGAGGGGTATTTCACAAATGACGACATCTTGAAGCACGCAACAACAGCTATGGACATTCTTACGGAATACTATCCAGATGAAGAACACATCCTTGTATTTGACAATGCGTCTACTCATCTAAAGCGTGCGGATTCGGCTCTCTCTGCTTGTGACATGCCTAAGGGAACAAAAGCAGTGGGAGAGTTCTGGGGCGCTGTTGTCCCTGTTCTTGATGGGGACGGAAAACAAGTTTACAAGCGTGACGAGAATGGAAAGCTGACCCGAAAACCTCTCAAGGAGAAGTTCACATGGATGACGCCAAGTTTGCTGATGGCAGTCCGCAACCCTTGTACTTCCCTGATGACCATCCAACACACCCTGGCTGTTTCAAGGGTATGTCAGTCATTCTCCAGGAACACGGACTTGTGGAAGAGTCCAAACTTCTGCGAGAATGTGCAGGGTTCAAATGCAAACCTGGAGCAACAAAGTGTTGTTTCCGGCGTGTCTTGTACACACAACCAGACTTCAAAATGGTTGACTCTCTCTTGGAAGTACACTGTCGTCTCCGAGGTTTCAGGGTTCTGTTCCTGCCAAAGTTCCATTGTGAGCTTAATTTTATTGAACAGTGTTGGGGCTATGCGAAGAGGAAATACCGTGAGTTTCCTCCATCATCTGCTGAGGCTGATCTCCAAAAGAATGTCCTTGCTGCCCTTGATATGATTCCTCTTGTCACTATGCGTCGGTGAGTTACCCATTGTATTAAAATTCAACTCCTCATGATTATTCAGGTTCTCGTATCACTCTCAAAGGTTTATGCATGCGTATAACGAGGGCCTTAGTGGAAAAGATGCCGCTTGGGCATGCAAAAAATACAAAGGGCACCGCGTTATTCCACAAAACCTTCTTGTTGGTTTGGAACACACTAATGCTGGAACGGCAGCTCACTAAATACATGTATATACTCAACGCACCATTAATATGCGATGTTTCTCAGCTGAATTAGGGCTCGGACAATGGCGGACCAAAGCGTGTCACATCAAAGTAACGCCACGTGATGTCGTTGGTTATGAGTGCGGCCTATCTTATTCATTGATACTGACATTGTAGGCACAAATTGGATTATTTTTCAATTTCATTTATTCAGTGCTCACCATAAAATAGGTTTCTCATCACAAGGTCAAAAAACTAAAAATTTTCAGGATACAATTCTGCTATCAGCATCAAGCATCAGACAGAGAAGCAGGCCAGAATGTTTTTGTCTGTGCTTGAATATTGGTGGTTTACTATTAATATTGCACTTAAAATTTATATTATAGAACTCGGACTGGCCATGCCTAGCAATGGCTATATCACTTAATAGATACTGTTTTCTATAACTTCGTAAACTTATATAATTGTGATCAGTGAAGTCAAATGAATAGCCAATCTTAGGATTCAGGGTAAGCCCACAAAGAAAGATGATAATCTGATAACAATCAGTCAATCTGATGAGACAGCCATAGAACTTGATAACTCAGTTTCATGAAGTCAATAGCTTGACATGCTCTGGGCCATCCCACAAAGAAAGATGATAATCTGATAACACTCAGTCAATCTGATGAGACAGCTGTAGAACTTGATAACTTAGTTTCATGAAGTCAATAGCTTGATATGCTCTGGGCTAGTGCACAAAGTCAAGTGATAATTGGTAATATATGATTATGTTGGGATAGTGATACTTTACAGAAAGTACCAAAGAATAATTAAGTGCATAATGAAAAGTATTAATCTAAGTTAACATAGAACCATTTTCCACGTTCACTATCATCATATTGTCCTCTACCTCCCACTCTGATCACATTTCCTATTGAGGCCCTCTCAATAGTAAATGAGGATGAACAGTATTCACACTGTATGAGGATAGAAGACACCTCTCCAAGCTCCAGAACTACATCTGGATTTTTCCATGGATGGACTGACTTGCATTCCCTACACTGTGATGGGGTGGGCTTCCCTAATGGCTGAAGGGCTGCATGTGACCAGAAATACCTGGTGGCAGATCCATCACAGCCAACAACAAAGATATCAGTGTGAGCACCAACACCTGCCTGGTCCCTGAGAGTGGCAATAACTGCTTTAGACCTAATGAACCATTCTATACATGTATTCATGATGAATTTGCTCAAAAGGCATGGCTGAAGATCAGGTTGCCCAAAGCCAAAAATCCATTTGAAATAAGCCCTATAAAACAATGAGTATTAGTAACTATTGTTTTTTAAAAAAACCATGATTATACTTTTTAGCATAGCCCTGAAGACAGCTCAGTGATGGCCTATGAGTGACCACAGCACCACAGGCCAACAAAATCAAAGGATTGCAGTTTGGATTACTTTCAGTAAGAATTTTTTGAAATTCTGGGGGAAGCAAGTTATCAAGAAGCTTACATATATAAGTCAACAATCTTGAATGAACACTCTAATTAAAACTGAACACACCTGATTTAAAGCAGCTGAACCTCCATTATTAGGCTGGAAATGAAGGTACCCCCTCTTGGGTTCACTGTGGGTGGAAACAAATATAGAAAAACGGCGAAACCTTTAAAGAGAATTAGTTTTATCACATAAAAAACTGTGGGGGAAACAAACTTTTTATATATTTATACATGCCAAATACACAACAACCAAAGCTATATCTGGTCTGGTTGTGGAGAAAAATACAAAACAAAGAAGGAACAGACTGTGGGAAAAT
>MU150263.1:14527-25310 GCA_015584075.1 Collybia nuda
AGAAGAGGAGGCCTATCCTGATTGGAACTGAGCCTTTTTTGGATCTCTTCGCGCCAATATTGCAGTTAGCTCCCAAATTTTGATGAAGCCCAATAAAAGTCAACATATTTTTATACTTACCTATTTATTTGTTGAAGCGGTCAATAACAATTGACCCTCTCCAATTGACTCTTGCATAAACAACGTCAAATTTAGTCTGTTGGAGGCCATCGGGAACTCCGGAGAGGACCCGGGGCCAAGAGTAATGTATTATTGAGCCAGAACGCTAACAACCTATGGAAGATTTTTTTTTTTTTTGGTGAGAGAAGAGTGATTGGATAGGCAAAATAAAGAAAAGAGGTGATGAAAAGGTCCATTGTCCCAAGGAGTAGAATCACAAATAACAAGTAAAGTCTGTAGCCTGGTAGAGATTAAATGTCCAATGAGCATACAAAAGATAGGAATTTTAACTATGGCGCAGAGGTTTGAGGGTCCAGGAAAAGAAGAGACTGTATGAGTATAGGGTTCTTTCGTATGTAGATGTGGAAGGCCTTGGAGGACCACCGCCTGATGGCTTGAATGATATAGGGTAGGACACCTGCTTCTGCAACACCTGGTGCTGACATCAACTTGCAAAACAGACACTAATTATAGGAGAAACACTTTGCAAATTAGACTGGGCCGCACAGTTTTGGAACTTGCAAAACACCTCTGTGGCTAGGCTGGCTTAGTAATACCCACTACCCATCCAGTACAGGCTCTCCGCCCCGTTCCAGGTGTGCCTCCCGCTATTCCCGCTCCCTGCCCTTGGCGAGATATCACCTCCCGATTCCCGCCTCTACACCTCCCGCCCCGCTCCCTGCCCTTGGCGGAATATCGCCTCCCAATTCCTGCCTCTACGCCTCCCACCCTTGGCGAGATCCTGTCTCCCGATTCCCGCCTCTACGCCTCCCACTATTCCCGCCCCCTGCCTAATTCACCACCTCCCCGCTCCCCCGCCTCTGCGCCTCCTGCTATTCTTCACCACCTCAATTTCCACCTCAATTCCTGCGTCTGCATCTCCTATTCAGTCTCCTATTCGTTCCCAGCACCACTCATTCACCCGTTTTTTTTTCTGGCGTTTGTGCTTATCACATATCAAATTGGCGCCCCCGTCCGTTGCCATAGGCCGCTTCTTGGCTTGGCAATGTTTCTACGCCCTGTTCTTGGCTTGGCAATTCTTCCATGCCTCAACCGGGAGAGGAAACCTCTTCCCACCTCTCACTCTTACCTTGGAGTGTTGTGTCACCCAAGTTTTTTCTAACAGTCCCCCCATCGAGTTTGTGTGGTCAGGGCGTTCTTGGCGTCTCGCATCATTATATTAGTCTTGATACTCGGGGTTGGATATTGCGCGATGTGCCCAGACTTTTCGTTCGTTACCACTCTGAATCTTACTTGCAAAATCTACTGTAATACAAATTAATCTTCATCATGTGCTCGCGTGATTTCAGGGGGGATTACATCAACCATGCCTCCCAGCTCAACATAACGAGGGACGAAACGCCATAGTCGCTGACAATATGCGTTCAACGTTCGAAAAAGTGATGCCTGCCTGGCGGAATATGACGCTAGGCCTTCGTGTTTTGCTGGATGGCTAGTGGTAAAGCACATCCCTTGGGCACGCCTATCCCATTCCACTGCCCTGCTGGAGAAAAACTGTAGCACCCGCCGCATTTCCTCCAGTAAAAGTTTTACCTCCTCAGACCATCGTTCTGCCCTGGACTTGGTCTTACACCACTCGATACGAAGCACTAAACAATGTAAAATTTGTTAATAGAGGAGTTGTAACATAGAATTAAATGAATTACATACCGTCCTGAAGACGCTCCTCCTCATTCACCCGAGACCCACCACCTACCCGAGTCCATATCCATGAAAGCGACCGATGTCCTTCGGTTTCGTTGTCATCTCCAGATAACTGCTTGATATCATTACCCAAAAGTGGAGGGAGTTCGGCCTCCCACCCTACAATTCCTAACACGGTTGACGGTGGGTATATTGCATCACGCGCCACACGATACTTGAGAGCTGCTGCATCAACCTTGACATTAACTTGCTCAATGACTCCTCGTGATCGTGTATTGTGACGTTGGCCTCGCAAAAATCTATCCTTGTCAATATAAAGGTATGCCCGGAGGCGTAACCCTTCACGTAAGTCGTCAAGTGCATCATTAGCCTGTGATTTTCGTAGCTTCCACTCAATTGAACAGAGTCTGGGGTCACATGGGATATGTCGGTCCATTGACGAAGGGAGAATCAGGGAGACCCGTTCGGCAGGATCTTCGGGCTGATCACCAGCACTTTGGGCACGAACCATGGACAATGAAGGAATATAAAGATGTTGTATTGAAACCCACGCGTCAATCTTGCGTTTGAGAATATTCCTCCGGACCTGTATTTGAGTATGTTGAATATCCGTTGAATGTGGCCCCAGTTCAGCGGCATCAACAGCAAGACGACGTCTGTAGACACAATGTTTAGTTAGTCAAAGAATTTTATGCTTATACTATCGGCACACACTGTTGATTCTCGAGGTCGATCCCCATCATCATCATCTGACTTGCCGATACTGTTTCATGTAAAACATATGCAGTACCGTTGGCCAACTCAGCTGCATCCTGGTTGGCAAGCTCACGGCGCACCAAATTTTGAGTAAGGGCTAATAATAGGTAAGTAGAGAATGAAAAGACTAAGAACTATTCATACGCTTGAAATGGGGCTCAAAGGGATTCTGTTTTCTATGATCCTGCAGCCACAAATCCAACTCTTTTGACCACTGTTCCACGTGAGTGGCATTGAGGCCAGCCTCAAATTGGTGGTAGCGGAAAGTGTGCTCGTTACATTCTGCAACAGCGACTTGTATCTTGCGTAATAGGGAAATGCCTGTATCAGACTGAATAAGAAATTATAACATACAGTCATTCCCACTTACCCATCAATGTGGTCTTCTTCCAATTCCAATCACCAAAATGGTCATCAAGTGTGTCTTGTCGTGATCCGGGGCCCATTTCTCTAGTGCTCATTGCCACAGGATTAATGTGAGACCACCCGCGTTCAGGTGCCTCACCATCCGTACACCCAACGTGAAGATTAAAATTAAATGAAAATGCCGTCTGGCATGACATAATATGTGCTGGAAGGTGGAATTTGGGTACCAGGAAAGAAATGCTGCGCTTGTCACTTGGCCCACAGTGCAGATGCTGAGGGTACTGTCCCATACGATCCCATAATTTAACACTCCATTGACAAGCGATATCATAGGATACCACAAGTTCCACAAGTGGAGTATCTTTCAGACTTGTGAAATACAAATAGTCCATATTAACATACCTGGCGTACTAGTTAATATTCCACCCATGAAGATCAATATATTGGACTTACCGTTCACTTTTTTGAAGGTCTCCGACAGATATGGGCTGTTTCACATCATGACGAGCACAGTCAATCGTACCAACACCAGTTGCTGCGAGACCCTTTGTTGAACGTTCAGCATCTACAGCCTTGTGATTGGAACATGTTGATGGCTACAATATTCAGACTTAGTATTGATCTAAAGGAGGCATATAATATAAACGACACACATCCTGAATTATTAATTTCCCAAAAGTATCAATGAAGTCAATAAAATCATTTCGCTTGACAAAATAGGACATCCCATCCCCAAGTGCCGGATCAGCAATACTGCTAGACACATGTTTTCGTTTAAGGCGAAAGTTGGCGTCTAATGCCAGGAAAAGACAGTAAAGCCACCTATGGGGTAAGGTAAATGACATCCCATTATGGTGTTAAATTTCTTACCTTTGTCCAGGTAATGCACTTTCCCAGCCAGCCGGAAGGTTGTACTTGGGCTGGGGACATGCTGGACATAGAACCGCACACCCACCAGGCTTTGTGCCTGCAGCGCCCATTGGATCATGACCACGACCAGAGCGTTTGAGCATTTTTATATGGCGATACTCACGGACCATCCGCAAGAATGCTGAATAACGATCCTAGAGTCCATAGTTCAGTTGGGAGTTACACATGGAAAAAAAATCGAACTTACCTTCGGGCTCTCCATTGATGTATTATCTGTAAGTCTCACGAGAGTGTGGTAATATTCAAAACACGAAGCTTTGGATTCAAATGATAAGATATGAAATTGTTGGAGAACGGTAAAGGTGGAGGCAGATTTAGGGTTATCAACAGTTGCTGGAAACCAACGGTGTCGGAGGAGCTGAATTATTGGGATTTGAGCCATTTCACAGTCACAGAAATCAAGAGCAACCTGGTGTATGCCATTGACGTGTAGTACAACGAAGTCATTGGCAAAAGTTGACTTAGGGTTAGAACACCCTTCGCCTACTTTATGTCCTAATTGTATTCTAAGCCCAAGTGTTTTGAGTAACACCTTCTCAAAAAATGTTCCATTCCAAAGCTGTATAACGTGGTCAAAACCTTTACCAAAGGCTCAATAAAAAAAGCGTACCCTAACGCGGTGAAGAGCGTTTAATCTGTGCGAAACAACAGTACATCCCTGACACAATAATTGACCACCTTCACAATCCTCACACCGATACACGGCCGGGTACAATCCACAAAGGGGACATACATTATCAGTGTAGTCCCCTCGCCCATCCCATCATATATCCTCTGCAACAAAGGTATCCTGGTCAGGAATCCAACGCTTCAGTGGATTGTCCTAAGAATGAAAAGGAAAGGGACATATTATGAGGTAACCAGTTGAGAAAATAACAAAACATACTGATATGCGTGTTTGTCGAGGGGCCATGTCTGTTTGATCTAGGTGCTCAATGTATGCAGGATCGAACCAAGGTTCATCTTGAGGTAGTTGGGTACTTGAATTGTTTAGTTCGGGTACCGACGTGTCGTAGGAAGGATAGTCAGACGATTGAGATGCAATAGTGTCCTGTGGTATTACAACGGACTGGTAGCTGATGGAACGGCCTAAATTACCACTGGGCAGGGAATGAAAGCGAGAAACGGGAATATTAACGACTGGCTCAGTTGGAATAGAATGAGTACACCCGTCATCACCAGCAGAGTGAGAATGTATCTGGAGATTTGCCTTGGATTGCTTTCGAGACATTGCATAGGGAATACGTTTAGTGAGAAGGGATGTCTACAGTCCTAAAATATCAGATGCCCATGCCCGATTATTGATTCCCCTCTTGTGCTTGGTTTTGTGGTTGCATACTCTTCCGCATGGTCTCGAGCGGATCCAAACGGACAAATTATATATCAAATTGTGAGTTGCGAAGCACAAGGATTGAGAACAAAAATGCACCTCAACGACCTGGGCCTGATACACATACCTGACATGCCTACACAACGTGTCTCGGCGTCCTGACCAGGTAGATAGACAGACAACCCTCAGAAAGTAACATAGTAAAGTGCCCTATGGTATGCATGGACAAATGTGAGGTTGTGTCCGGAAGGACGGCTATGGAGTTCAGGTTGGACGTGTCGCATCACGCTGATTTACAAATGGTGATCGGTGTTTACCCAAGCTCCCAGATCAGGAAAAGATCTGATCGAGATTGTTGATTGAGCAGGTCACGAACATTTGCCCAAAGGTCAAGAACAGTTGTGAACACGGTTGCGAACAGTCTATAAACAAGGAATTGTGAATGATAAAACAGCCTGACAAATGTCAGAATTGGTATAGCTTTACATGAAGGCCCTACTAATCTATATATGAGGTTTAAATCTAGACTCTGACTTAATATGTGCGAGCTTGAAATGACACATATTGATATATACTTAGAATGATCAAGACTGACGAAATTTCCCTTGGGTTCATCTTGAGTATTTCTCTACTCATGAGCAACACTCCAAACGAGCAGCAATCTGCATTTGAATCAAAACATCAACGCTACTACAGAAAGTAATGACTAGTTCAATTCTTATTCCTACTTAATGATATGACTCCGAACACAGAAATAATGCTCAATGTAAGGAGAAGGCTAAACTTCGCATGCAAAAGCTAAGGGCTCAGAGGTATGATAAGGACCAGAGTAAACGAGCTCACTCACCCCTGCATCTCTATTGACAGAAAAGAAATAGCCACCCTAAATGCAGAAAGGCAGAAACAACAGGCTGATTCAAGGTACGATAGTATTGTATGTAAAAATATATGTAACACTAACTAATTATATCACTGGAAGCACACATATGGGAGAAAGCGATAGTGACAACTCCATAACCCTTACACCAAGCACCAATTTCTTTGTGTTCCATGATGATTATTTCGAGTTGGATCATACTTTTGAACTTGACACATTCAAGCCTCCACTCTCAGACAAAGAAAAGCCGAAAAGGGTGCCGACAACCAATATTTCATTTGGAGAATTCATTGGTCCGTCAGAGCCCAAAGCTGATAAAAATAGTGACACCGATGGAAATGCAACTATGCATTACGATATATTTCAAGAACTAAGTTCAGATGTGGATACATGGAGTAGAGCGTTTGGGGGGTTGGCACAATGGCCTGTCCAACTTGACCGCAGTTATCAGGCTGCTGTTGAATCCAACAATGTTGAGGGGTGGCTTTCAGATGTATGGGGGCACGCTGCTGAGGGGCGTAGGATATTACACCAGCTCAGAAATATGGAGGGACAGCTACCTTACAAGATGTAGAAAATCCGTGAGGTTTGGAGACTTGAAGTTGAGCTTGTCGAATTGGTGGTTCGTGGGACTTTGTGCTTGGAGTTGAGATCTAGTTTAGTTAGGACAGGACAGCTCAATCTAGTGACAGGGCTTGTAGAGTAGAGGAGACTGATCAATATTTAGCTATCTATATATGGACAACGGTATTTAAGAGAGCATCATGGTAATGGTGACTTGACGGACAAGCCTAGCAGCCAGGGCAGAATCAAAAGCTGCGCGTGCCTGTGCTTCTGTGTGATAGCGTGCAGGGTTTCCACCTGGAATACCGCACACATTATCTGTCACCTCCGCTCTAATTAACATTTTTCAGTTCTTCAAGATATTCGAGATGTCATATTATTACTTACGAGCTACAAAAAACACCTGGATTTCGACCAACCGTAACTGTGTACCATCGCTCATTGGTAGGTGGGGACTGTGGTGTTGAAGGCCGAGTGGGATAGCTGGAATCTGAGTCGGAAAGTGAGATCGCACTCTTGCATCTTTGAGCCATGGCCTGTTCAGGCCCTTATAACAAAGGAGCATCATTAGTTGTAGAATATCATGTATAACGATAACTGTACCCCCGGAGGTGGCCGGTGTCAAATCTCCAGCGCTTCGGTTCCTCGTAACAACCGCAATGTCTGAGGAGAAAATGAGACGATTTAATTACCATAATATTGGTATAACTCACCAGGTGGGATTTCAGGGATACGTTGAAGTGCTGGGAGTGGACTAAATAATATGCACTGGCATAAAGAAAAAAAGTGCATACCTGCCTGTGCCGTATTGAGCAAGATTTGCGCACTGTTGAGGGATGTGACTATGAGCGCCAACGACTCGAGGGATATGGAACACGAACAGGTAGGCTGTTCATGTCTGTTTGTGTGGTCTCGTGGAGAATTTTTTGCCATCAGGAAAACGGAGGTGGTGGCAAGTTGTGAGTGGAGGGTTAGATATCTTTGAGTTTCTTGGAGAAGGTCGTGTGTGCCTGGGTAAACGAAGGGTAAGCACATGGACTGATGTCAGGTGTTTGATACCAGGGCTTGGCTGGTGGAGTTTTTGAACGACCCACATGGGCACAGAATTCATTCGATCATCTGGTTGGTAAGTTTGGAAATATGCTTGTGGATTTGCACTCACTGTGAATCCGAGGATGAATAGGAATAGTATTAAAATTGGGGGGAAGAATTAGGTGGTTGTGCCCTATGTAGGTTAGTATATGTGTTACCTGTACCAGATCACTAATAAATTTCAAAACCGCGCTGGAATGATACACCGAACATCTGAATTTGAAATTGATGAGCGTAGAGTTGATATTTGGTGGATCTCGATACATAGGCGTGTAAATAACAAGTGGGTGATGAGGTATCCCTTAACAGAGAAAAATTTACACACCTCCTCTCTGTGACAATGGGCCGTGCATGGACCACGCCAGACCAGAAGTCCTGGCTGGAGCTTCAAATCCCTGACTTTCTTGAAGCACAGAAGAGCAGCAGGACTGATCGGTTCCATCAGCTTACATCCGAAGCATGGTTCCAGACATGGCCGGAAAGCATCAGCAATGGTGCTGACTCCGATTCAAGGACATCCCAGGTCACTAAACGGAAAAAGGTGAGACATTTTTTGAGATCCATTAAGTTTATGATTGACTTTAACTTACAGCAACTTCGTAATTGGTTTTCGTGGAATTCACAACCTGCAAAGCGCATGCGCTCAGTGAAGTCTTCAGTCTTCTTAGATGCTTTGAAGAAGCCGTCGAAAGGAACGCGTGTACCACGACCTGTTGAAGCATATCAACGTCTGTACAAGTTAAAAACAAGGTCAGCAATCTCAACAGCGCTGAAGGCAGCTGGAAACATTACCAAGTCACATCGCCTCAATATTATCAAAGCAGTTCTGGCTGAGATGTTGTCTACCGAGAATCCAGAGGTTTTAGCTGCAGTTACGATGTACGTTGAGCAAGAAAGGGAGAAGCGGGCTAGCGGAGGTCTAGGAGAAACTGTGGAATCAGGGCCTGAGGGTTCCGATGTTCGAACTCCAGCCCAAGTAAACAGGTGCGTGGTGACAACCAAACAATGAACAATGTCGCTGACGTCGGTTGGTACTGCTAAATAGGGCCATACAAGAATTCCCGCTCGCAGCACACAGCTTCTTAGAAAGTGTGGCAGCAGAGACTGGGTGGATAATCCATCTTGTGGCGGCAGGACCCAACCCCGCGGCCAATGGAGAAATAGCAAGTATTGAGTGAGTCCTTTCTTCCTTAATATGACCTCAATCCTGAGCTGAATCCACACGGTGGTATAAGACAATATTTCGGCCCAAAATCTATCGCAGGGAACACCTTTCAGCAAGCACATTCAGGCTATGAACAACATGTTGAACGCCCATTCCTCTCGCATGTGCAAGGGATCTTTCGTACGTCTCTTATTCATCCAAACTAAATCATCACTGTACAACATATATATCAGCACTCGAGCTTCGCAAACAGCGCACCCTATACGGCCTGAACATCTGCCACGAACCCGCCGACTCGGACAAGTTAGACCCTTCAGTCTCAATACCGACGTACTGATTCCCTTGGACAAAACTCAAGACGATTCGCATATGACTCCGCCCAGGAATACCACTCTCACCACTCCCATCCTGGCGCCTCCAGGAGGCCCACTAACCCCTCCACCTACAACCGACACCTCACTCGCAAATGAATACGGTACACCAGACCTGAATGCCTTATTCAAGGATCTGGACAGCCATTTTGGCACGTTTTCGGATAGGGATAGTTCAGTGGGTGTAGGGCCCGCGGGAATGCAGCCCAGTTCCGCACTTGCAATCCCAGATACCCCCCCTCCCCAGCCACCCTCGTCACCACACCTACCTACAGGCGCTGACCACATCCCATATCTATGCTCCTCGCCTCTAACAACTCCACATTCCACTGAGAAGCAAGTGCTCTCGGTTACGTGTCGTTCGACAGTCATATCACCTGTGGCTGTACCTGTAATAAACCCGTCTGACCCTAGCTTCATAGACTACACCATTCGAGGCACCTCAAACAACATTGTCGACATAACCAATTCAACAATTGGGACTTCACCAGCTAAACACCAAGACACATCAAAAAATCGAGCAGTAACTATTGCACGCAAGAAAACGGTGCATACCAAAGTTGCAGCAGTACGCCAGAAGAGCTCCAAAAGGAGGGCCGCCTTGGTTGAGGAGGCAATTTCAACATCGCGTCCCCGCCGGAAAATCCAACCGCCGCCTCGAGCAGACCGGACTCCATCCCCACCTCCAGGAGCAAAGGAGGCTAACTTGTGCGTTTTCATCTTTTCATCCATTCCCAACCTTAATCAGTGTCACAAAGGCGGAGAGCTCGTCGTAATTAGAGTACATTACATAGTTTCTTTACATACCATGAATACACATGATTTGGTGGCGAAAAATATCTGAGTACAGTGAAATTTGAAATTATAGCATATGGGAGATCTTCGGCGAAATTGTTTCATGGTTGCTAACAAGGTTGAGAACGGGTCGTGAACTAAATTCTTGGTCACGGTAAAGTATCGGAGAAACTGACTTAGGAGAAATACTTAGGACAAGACATTGTGCAGACTTGTTAAAAGTCTGGGCATCGTGCATCATGGCCTCGACAATACGAGGAAGTTGCCTGTCACATCCATCAGAATTAGTATTGCTTAAAACGGCGACGTGAGATAACCAAAGGGGCTTGGCATTGCACATCACAGCATTGATGGTACGAGGAAGCTGCCCAGGACAGCCATCAGGACCACTGTTGCTTATGTCGACAGGAGCAATGAACCGGCCTACCGTATAAATAAACCCACAAGATCCATCAATCATTCCACTGTGATCTTTTGCAAGTCGCTGTCTTCAGTTGATAGCCGACGATATACAAAGGTTTGCAAGTCACTGTACCTCAATCGTCGCCTGTCTAATTTGCAAAACACGTAGATTGCCCGTTACTATTGCGATTTGCAAGTTTATGACAGTATAGCCTGACTCCTAATATTTGTTGCCCTCTATCTAGGCATGGCATGCTGATCTCTCAATCATCTCTTTCTTGTTATGTGTCAGCTAATCCTCTCAGAGTGTT
>MU150263.1:26700-124423 GCA_015584075.1 Collybia nuda
CAAGCCTTGCCATACAGGATAGCGGCCTCGTTCTGGATCGGCATATAGAGCTAACTAAGCCGATAATATTAACCTCAGATAATGCACAATACTAACGTGTCTTACCTCAGTATCGAACCAAAACTTCTTAGGGAATTGCAATAATATTTCTGTATATGTACCCATGGCCATACTAGCAATTGCTTCTTGCTTCCAGTCTATCGAGAATCATAATTACACCAACGAAAGGGTGATCATAAAAAGCCATACCAGGAAGAGCTGGTTTGAATATAACATTATCGTTTTGGAGAACACCTAAGCTGACCTTGCCGGTTCCATTATGCTGCAGTTTGCGGTTGTCATCCTGCGGGGTTGTGAGACCGTGGACATAGGACACAGTTGGAAAAATATAGAGAATAATCAAAGACGCCGAGAATATCATTGTGGGGAAGTGGGGATATACATGGGAGTGTCTATGTTCGGATATATGGTATTATTGTGTCCTTGTGGGGTTATTCCTTGAAAGTTATACCTGACAAGCGGAATAGGAGGTGACGTACGTTGGAAGCGACGAGCTTGTAGCAGCTATGGTATACATCATACGTCAGCTGAGCTTTGAACGTTTGAATACTTAGAGCTAGGGGCTGCCTTCTGAACCGTTTGTCAACTTCTATCGCACACAGTATATCATTTGATGTGATTGAAGCTAAAGGGATCGATTCTCCTCTCCCCTCGACACAAAGCTTTGAAAAGGAGTAACGAGGTCCCAAGAGTTATGAAACAAGTTGGACTCCATAAAACCCATTATCGGGCGAGGATCGCGGTGGCGACCTTGGGCATAGATCGGAGCCAACTTGTGGTGCACCATGCCATTTTAACCCCGACCTAACTTGGGCACAAATGAGTACTGCTGGTTTCCATATTACACGAAGCGTCGAATCGAGGCAAAATTGCTTGTAGACCTTATGAGGAAGAACCCAGTAGTAAGAGGTAACCCAATTCAGAGTGCAATTCGGGGAGCTATCGGGATCCGCATTCCCGTGTTACGGCTGTCTGATGACTCATTTGGGCGCTATGTGGGTTCTTTTTGTCAACTCGCATATTTTGTTGGATTTATTTTTGGGGGGGAGTTGAGGGTGTGCTAACGAGGCAAGTGGATCACAATATAGTTTACTAACGACTCTGAACCTATGGCTATCATCTTGAATGAACTACTATAGTCCTCTGAATTCCGGCTTTAAATACCAGGGTCGTTGAACTAATGCACAAATGAACGCACCTGACCATGACCTAGAACCCTTTGGAGTTGAGGAACGAGATAAGAGCATAGCTGGGAACGGAAGAATGTCAGCCATATCAGACGCAAGAAAGAAGTCAATTGACCCACCGCCCATCAACTCTCCATTTCTCACCACTAGCATCAAGAAGTTCAGCCTTTCTCCTTTCTAAGCCTGTGACAACATCCGCCTTGTTTGTCCTTAGGCTCAGTAGCGGGAAGGAACCTGCGAGAGGCCCTGGGGTTCATCGATTGAGTATGTCATTATATTATTGTAAGGGAGTTAACTCTCACCGATCGCCTCTGCAAACGGCGTCCACGCGGGCCAACGAGCATCGCCCGTGAGCCTGATAATATCTTGTTATATATATAAAACAACATTATTCAATAGACGTGACTGACTTGCGATAACTTTGATCAAAGCGCGTGACCATCAGTCGGCGGTAAACGTACTCTTGACTCACTTTAGGTCTCCCTGAATTGGCGAAAAGAGTTACTACTCTCCTGGCAGTAGGATAATCTGAGGTTACCTTGAAGATAACGAGGTTGCTCAATTTCAAAGTTTGGAATATCTTGGGGGCGAGTGATTCCATGTTCCAATATGGCCAAGGCGTAGACCAGAAACTAGCCCCTTCAGTGCCTCCGCCTCCCAGAGGGGTTTCGATGGGGACTGATAGCTTGAAAATACCCTGATCTACATAGTTTCTCCACCTCGAAACCATATGCTTTAAGTGACCAAAGTTTGGAGTATGCGCAGTGTCCGCGGATGTGTTGAAGAAAGAAGGGTCCAGGAGGAACTCAAAAGTGTCTTTGAAATCGGACGGTGTCACGTCAGATACAAACCATGGGATATCCTTTGGGCTAAAACGGAGGGTAAGAATGGCCAGAATTTTGGCCCCGCAGGAATGCACCCTTACTGGAAATATACCGTAGAAGCGTAAGGCGTGAAGGTAACAAGGAAGTCCGCAAAAACTAGATCAGTGAATAACTAATATCTTTGGCCTATATCTTTGTATATTATCATCGGGAAACGCACTTCAAACCCGGCTAGTAAAACATTAATATTCAAGTAAGTAACAGAACCTGTCATTCCACGTTTTTCCAATACTTACAGTTATCAAGGACGAAATCTATCCGACCATCTTTCAAGGTCTTGACATGCTCCCAAACTTTATCCTGATCATCCCTCAAAATGTACTGTTGTCTGGCTTGTTGGGCATCTTTGCCCACAGACTGTAGATGTTCCATATCCGCTTGGGATAAATGTGTGAGTAAGGATAGGTCCTTCCGAAAGTAGAATTCCAAATAAGATCTAGCTTCACTGACGACGACTACTCACAGTGGCATTACCCCTACGGTTTAATGAGTTAGTGAACTTGGACGCACTTACAGAAGCTTGCACATGTACCATAAACACATCTGAATCATTTCCTTGAATAGCACGGCAATCTTCGTAGTAGTGAAAACACTCTTCTCGTTCTCCAATTCGTACATAGTTGTTGCAATTTCTCGAGCGGGTCATGAGGAATCAATCGCGGAAGATTGGAGGGGTTAGCTTACGAAATATCGATGACCCCGATTGCTTGAAAGTCTTTATTTTCTGGGCTAGGAAAGGGTCGTAGTCGTTCCAGTTGTCGGTCTGCACAAAAAGGGAACGCAAGAAGCGGTACCTAAATCTTGGTCAAAATAAAAGGTCAATTCAGAACGGCCATAACCCTACAGATAACATCTGGTCATTTATCGAAAAACACTAAGTTGTTGCGAAAAGGGTGTTAAAAAAGAGCACACACTCTGCATAGAGCCATGGTGCAGTGTACCAAGTATTCCTTGAAATTTCGGCCAAACGAGCGAGTTCTTTATTGTACGTGTCAACATGTGGCTCTCCGTCTTCGTCAATAGGCCTAGGAAGAATACGTAATAGTACTTGGCCAAGTTCCACCGTCATGTCGACTCACTCTAGAGGATGATCCCGGGCCATCCCATACTTAAGCTTACTGATACGTTCGATGATGCCTCTACCCTCAGCAATTTTTGCCTCATATTCTTGTTTTTTTGTGTCTGGATTTTGAGAGGCCAAGGAGAGAGTGTGACATTCTTGGTAGAGTTGATCTATCACGCCAGTTATAATGACTGGCCAACGTTTTAGTACAGTTTCGTATCTAAGAGCTGCGTTACGAAAAAAGAGCTGTGAGCGAACGCTGTTGAACATACGAAAATCTGGATTAACACAATGAATTTTGTTATTTTGGGTATAAATTTTGAGGCTAACCCAGATTTATCGGTTGGATCATAGGGCGGATATGAGGATTTGAACAACATTGCAGAAAATACTGAACCGATTGTTATCTAGCAAGGTTGTTACATGCCAGTAACGATTCGCCTCTGTCACTACTTTCGAGTCACGTCCGTTGACGTTTTTTTCCTACCCTAATTTTGAAATATAGAAGAGGCCGACCCTAGCCAGTCCAGCTCAGTACTCAAGTACTCAAATCTCAAGGTTAAATCGTTAATGTCCCTATATAAACTCTTCATTGATTCCTCAAACCTTCTGAAAACAAAATTTAATATTCCCTATACCAGCGGTATGGAAAATACCTCAGATAGGACAGGCAAGCCTGTTCTCTGGCACATGTTGTTTTTTTTCCAGAGCCCTGTCATCACCGAAGCTGAATTCATACTTTCTGGTAAAAGGACCATCGCCCTGATACAGCCTTCTGAAAAATCTGAACCAGAACATGTGGATCGCGTCATGGTATGATCCTACGTATACAGTCACCGGCAATAATTAATAATGTATAATTCTGTACAGCTTGTAGATCTCGTAAGTAGAAGTATGTTGCTGATGAAGCCTAAGGACTTTCCACAATTCAATATCCTGACTTCGCAATCTCATATACCAGTATCTATCTTCAATATCCACCTGAAATTCCACCTATCGCTCTTACCTTCGCCTTCTCTACGCCCACACTGTCTTCCTACGATGTAATACAACCCTCGCCCTCTACCTTGCATTATTTCAATCCATTATCTCACGAGGCGACCGCAAAGAATACTCAGGATCGTACGTCGACTTTATACGCTCAGAAATCTAACCCAGAAAGCATCTTTTCTTCAGAAAAGACGAATCATCAGATCCACACTCCAGTCAACCGGATTTTACTTTCTCAACTAATCAGTGCAGCCGAAACACTTATAACTCATCCCTTGCTCCTTTCCGATCCCCAGAGTCAACCCATCTCCTCACCAATCATCACTCATTTTAAAGAACCATCCCCATCAAAAATGAACCCTTTTATTAATAAACGTATTGTCGACGGGCCACATCTTCGCTCTAATCCTCAAAATACGATATTATTCTCCACTGTGACAAGTCTCTCGTTATCGTCGCCTCACAACATATTGGGTGACCACCCTTACAAAAACCAGAACGATGATCAAGCCCAGCACGAACAGGCCCAAATTAGTCTTTATTCTATTATGCCATCCGAGTCAACCTGGCCGTCTATGGATTTTACGCATTACTTTTTCCCTACTACTCGATCAAAATGTGTCCCAGGTAATATTCTTCCAAACTACACACCAAACATTATCAACTTAAAAATAGCTCCTCTGACTACTGAAAACCGTGCCGTTTTCGTCGATCGCGCCGACCCCGAAGCACTTCAGACAGACTTCAAACAAAAACAACAGTATCACAAACTAGGGCTACTTCAGTCAAGACCCAGTTTCGCCATTTGCAATGACCACGCCTTTGCTAAAACCCTTGAACGTTTTAGGAGGTAATAATGTCAACATAGCCGTGTTTTGTAAGGCAAAAAATGCCAAGGCGCGACTAATACGAGAGCCCCACACTACTATTAAACTAGTTACTACAGAGCTAATTTGGAAGATGGAAGGCCTGAGGCCAAAAAGAGTGCGAGTGCCCAATGATATAACGCTTCAGGCGAATCCCCGATCCCGTGACAAGGAGAATGTATCCAAGGTCGAGGTCGCCCCCTTGGAACACTGTAGTGGAACATAAGTCAGGAGTAACTTGATTGGTTGCTGAACAGGGCTTGTGTTCGGATTCTGGTATCTAAAGGTTCTCGTCCACAATGTATAGATAGCAAACATGTGTGTAATGTAATACATTCTGTTTATTTGGCGCAAGCGTTCAACTGGTTTTGGCCGCGAGCGCCTCCCATTGCTTCGTGGTATATGTTTTCTGCTCGTGTCACATCAAAATATATCTTGGAAATAAATACAGGAAATTGAATTAACCTGCGAGAAGGCGTGCATTTGGGCAATCTCGTCTTTCAATAGCTCGTTGACTATAGAACAAGCGTGAGACATCGTCACAAAGATAAGTCAGGGTGCTTACCCATACGATGTCTTGCGAGGGTAGATTTCCCCTCGAATACCTGTAGTTTTATGAGAAAAACAATTCACACGTATCGTTCCTAGACACACATCACTGACGAGGAGGACGGCATAATTGTCACCGCACCCGCTCGACTGATCGACGATCTCTAAGTGGGATATTGCCAATACCTTTCGGATGGCATTTTCGAGTTCAATGGTATTGATTGGCATGGCCTCACAAGAGTCAAGATGAAAGCGACTGTGATCTGATAAGATATAATATGTAACTGGTCATGCAATCAAATAACCGAGAATAGCCGGACTCTCAACACACTTAAGTACACCTCCCACTTCGAATACAAATGGAACCAGAGCGTAACCAGCCCGAGTTCCCCCAATTGTATAAATCGGCCTTCACGTACCCTGCAATCGATAATCATGCACACCCTCTCCTTCGCCCGGAGCACCGCGATCACATTGACATTCCGTTCGATGGAGTAATTTCCGAGGCAGGAGGTGTCGCCTTGCAGGACTCCATCCATACCTTGGCTTGCTATCGTGCGGCCTCCCAGCTCTCTGAACTCTATCAATTAGAAGGCGCTTCATGGAATGATGTTAAAACTCACCGGTCGCAGGTCGACTATATTGACCTCTGTAAACAGTGCATAAAGCCCACTGGGATACAATGCATCCTGCTTGATGATGGCCTGGGCCTTCCAGAGTTGGCTGCAGATTATACTTGGCATGACCAGTTTACTCACAGTCCCACTCGCCGCATTGTAAGGATCGAGGTTGTTGCTGAGGCAAGTATACTCCCTCAATACGAGGCCTTACCGGGCTTACCAGTTCGTATCAGGGGATCTTGACTCCAATAATAAAAGAATATGTTGAGAAAGAAGACATGGCCATCCAAGAGCTCTTCGATACTTTCTCGCGGCGGTTGAGCGAGACTCTGACCCGCGACGCGATAGACACCAATGTAGCTGGTTTTAAATCGATAATCTGCTATCGCTCTGGCCTGGATGTTTACCCACTCTCGGACCTCGACGGCGATATTCTTAGACCTGTCCTCGCATTGGTAAATTCATATATTGAAAACAAAGGGCGTATCCGGCTGAACAACAAGTTTTTTAATGACTATGTTGTTCGGACCGCGCTCGCAATAGCTGTAATGCACAATAAACCAGGTAGGTACTTATCTCCAAACTCACGCTATTCATTTCTCTATATTTGATATTTGAATATAGTTCAATTCCACACTGGCCTTGGGGACGACGACATAAGCCTCAGAACCTCCTCTCCATCCCATTTACAACCTTTGATCAAAGCGTACCCCAAAGCAATATTCGTGCTTCTCCACTCATCATACCCATATACTCGTGAGGCTGGGTATCTCACTTCAGTTTATCGCAATGTGTACTTGGATTTCGGCGAGGTAACCGTCGATTTCGTGTCAGTTATGGGTACGCTAAAGTAGGCCAGGTATTCCCGTTTGTATCAGGCGAAGGTCAGAGGTCCATTATCAAGCAAGTTATTGAACTATCCCCAACCAACAAAATTTTGTGGTCAAGTGAGTCAAACTTTAGTAGGTCACCTACTTCCTGATTTTATCTTTTCCTATGTAGCGGATGGACACTGGTGGCCAGAGTCGTATTATTTAGGCACGGTCCAGGCACGACAGGCCTTGTACCAGGCAAGAATTGGTTCCTATGTGTGTATTCATCCTAATCAGGCCTTCCCTAGGTTTTTAGTGACGTCGTGCGGTCGCGAGAGTTAACTGAGGCCCAAGCCGTGCATATCGTCGAAAGTGCCCTCTTCCATAACGCGAACGCGATTTACAACTTGGGGCTTGAACCGTACCAAGGGCCCTAAGAGAATGGCTGATTTATGTAGTTTTGTAGTATCAATGAGCTTTGTAAAAAAAACAAGACATTGACCAAGGAAACCTTCTTTCTGGAGTGGGAAGAAATATCGGGCGGTGGGCGGCGGGATTGAGTAATTTCGGTTCAGAACTTCAAACGATACGAATTAACAAAAAAAGATGCGAAAAAGATTCGCGGAGAGAACGCCACGTCTACTCACCACGCTAAGAGGGTTTGACGCGTCGGCTGATGGCTTCGGAAACGAGTTTTTCGGAGAAATTTTGAATGAAAACCGTGTGAATAGGTCACGTGACTAGCCACGTCTACTGACACGTCACGGTTGCAAGTTTTGAGCATCGAATAAATAGCGTAAAGCCCGAAAACAAGCTTTTCACAAAACCACTTGTCCCCACTCGCTCACCATGGCTCGTCTCCCGACGCGCACCCAATCACGGCGTCTTCTATCCAGTCTTTCACTCGCTCTCTTTGCTCTCGTTGCCGTCGTCTGCTTCACTGCACCCGCCGTCAAAGCTGAGGAGGTTCATTCAGAATATGGAACTGTTATTGGTATTGGTAAGTCGTAATTACCTTAGCAGTCTGTTTACATTAACTAACCGGTAATTCAGATTTGGGAACAACGTAAGCTCAATTTTTCTGTCAGGTTCGGGTTTGAGAACTTAAATGTGCGGGAATTTAGCTACTCTTGCGTAGGGTAAGTTTGCACAAAAGCTTATTTGGGCGACCCGCCTAATACTCTCATAGTGTTCAACGAGGTGGTCGGGTAGAGATTATCGCCAACGACCAGGGCCATCGGATCACACCATCTTGGGTCAGTTTTACGGACGACGAACGGCTGTACGTAGCAAGCTCCTCACTACTTTTTCTTTACTCATGATGTTATAGTGTTGGTGACAGTGCCAAGAACGCGTATCATTCTAATCCCGAAAACACCGTTTTCGATGCTAAACGACTTATCGGCCGCAAAGTTGATGACCAGGATGTTAAACGCGACATGAAGCACTGGCCTTTCAAGGTTTCTGAAAAGAGTGGCAAACCTGCCATCACTGTCAAACACAAGGGCGAGAACCGTGACTTTGTGAGTATGATAATTTGAACGCCTGTTCTATCATTTATTTTTATATGTAGTCTGCAGAGGAGATTAGTGCTATGGTTCTTGGAAAGATGAAAGAAACAGCTGAGGCGTATCTTGGTGAAAAGGTCACCCACGCCGTGGTCACTGTCCCAGCATGTGAGTTCTAATCTTGTATAGATAGGCTATATGCTGATACGTTTCTATGCTTAGACTTCAACGACGCCCAGCGTCAGGCTACCAAAGATGCCGGAACAATCGCTGGCCTCCAAGTACTTCGAATCATCAACGAACCCACCGCTGCTGCTATCGCCTACGGACTGAACAAGAAGGGTGGTGAATCCCAAATCATCGTTTACGATCTCGGAGGAGGTACCTTCGATGTGTCCCTCCTGTCAATCGACGACGGTGTTTTCGAGGTTTTGGCTACCGCTGGAGACACTCATTTGGGAGGCGAAGATTTCGACAACCGTATTATTGACTACATGACAAAGGCGTACAAAAAGAAGACTGGTACGGACGTCAGCAAGAACTTGAGGGCCCTTGGCAAGCTTAAGCGAGAGGTTGAGAAGGCCAAGCGAACTTTATCTAGTCAACAAAGCACTAGGCTCGAAATTGAAAGCTTCGAGGATGGCAACGACTTCTCCGAGACCCTAACTCGCGCCAAGTTTGAAGAACTCAACATGGATCTTTTCAGGAAGACCATGAAGCCCGTCGAACAGGTGTTAAAGGATGCTAATGTTAAGAAGGAAGATGTCGATGAGGTAAGTTTTTTTGTACGCCGTGTATTAGACTTGATTAGTAATTATTTTGTAGGTTGTTCTTGTCGGAGGTTCCACTCGAATTCCCAAGGTCCAACAATTGCTCAAGGAGTATTTCGGGGGCAAGGAGCCCTCCAAAGGTATCAACCCGGACGAAGCTGTTGCCTACGGTGCAGCTGTACAGGGTGGAATTCTTTCGGGAGCTGAGGGAACCGCTGATGTCGTTCTTGTGGATGTTTGCCCTCTTACGCTCGGTATTGAAACCACTGGTGGTGTGTTCACCAAGCTAATTCCCCGGAACACTGTTATTCCCACAAGGAAGAGCCAGATGTAAGTACACCTCTTCAACTTGTACAGATAAAGGAAACTGATTATAGTTGTGCAGTTTCTCCACAGCAGCCGATAACCAGCCCACTGTCTTGATCCAGGTATTTGAGGGTGAACGTTCCTTGACTAAGGACAACAACCTTCTCGGCAAGTTTGAGCTCTCTAGTATCCCGCCCGCCCCCCGTGGTGTTCCTCAGATTGAGGTTACTTTCGAAATTGATGCCAATGGTATCATGAAGGTTGCTGCTGCCGACAAGGGAACGTGAGTTGTGTTGTTTCTTATTCAGTAACTGTTCTTTAATATCTTTACAGTGGTAAATCCGAGAGCATCACCATTACAAACGAGAAGGGTCGTCTCAGTCAAGAGGAGATTGATCGTATGGTTGCCGAAGCAGAGAAATTCGCCGAGGAAGATGAGGCCCAACGTAAACGTATTGAAGCGCTCAACTCTCTTTCATCCTTCGTCTACGGTTTGAAAACTCAACTTGGTGATCAAGAGGGCCTTGGTGGCAAAGTCAGTGATGAGGACAAGAAGACGATTCTCGCCGCCGTTAAGGAAACCACCGACTGGATTGATGAGAACGGAGCCACTGCCAGCGTTGAGGACCTTGAGGAGAAGTTGGCCGGTACGATTTATTTCATATTTATGCTGATCAATACTAAATACTGTCCGACATGTTAGAGGTACAAGGTGTTGTTAACCCTATTACCAGTAAGCTTTACGCAGACAGCGGCGCACCAGGCGGCGATGCGGATGATGATGATGAGTCTTCTCGTGATCATGATGAACTTTGAGACGGCTTCATAATTTAAGGGGTGGACATGATAGGTGGAGGTACTGCCACATACAGATCGTACAGGCCGCAGATGAGCCTGCAGTACGAAAAAGCGAGACCTATGATAATTACGGTCATTATTGTATACAAGTAACTTAAGTAGATGAACCATACTTTTCACTCCTGCATCCTAATTCATTAGTGAGGTTAAAACTATAGAGGTATGATGTAAGTGTATGAGGAGACGCTTAGCAGTCATACCAGTATACGCTTGTAGGACGCTAACGCATGATACCCAGTTGGTTAATTATGTTGCGACTTAACTTTGTAATAAGCCTATCTGCCAACGCATCATGCGTATGGTTATCGGACTTTCTTCAATCACGCCGTTTATTTGAGTACTTTGCGGACAGGTCCTATTCTTATCCCTATCAAACACCTATTCTCGTCTGACTGCCCTATTTTTTGATGAATTCTGTCAGGAGCATACAAAACAAGTGGAAATTTGTGATTCATTTCCATGGATGGAGTGGAGGTGAGTATGTATATAACTACGAGCGACAATAACTACAATATACAATATGGTATAGATGGCGGTTTATACAGTCAGCAAAACAGTATAGCACAAGAAAACAGGTGGGATCATGGAAATACAGTTCAAAATACAAACAATCGGATCAACGTGATGATTCGTAGTCAGACTCGTCGTCAGAATACCCTTGGACACGTATAGTGCGGTATAAACTCCGATGCCTCGAAGGGCCGCGGAACGAGCGGGAGGACGACGACCCACTGGTGTCAGAGCTGTCATCAGAGTACGAGGGGGGTAACGCAAGGACAAGTCGAAATGCGTCTTTTCCATTCAAATAAAACCTGTGTAGTCGCTTCTCCCGAATGAAACCTAGAGATTCATACAGCGACAGGGCGGCGTGGTTGTCGTATTCAGTCTCGAGAACAATCTGTTAAGCCAGAATGAGGAAAACACATATAGGTGTCGATTCTCTGAGTACGTACTTCCTCGACACCGTCTTCCTTCATTGCTTCGATCGAGTTTCGTACGAGTGCACTAGCTATATAAAAAAGGGGGAAAAAGAGTGTAATACCCATAATCTAAGACATGGCGTGAGGGTACGAAGGAGGGCGGGAGGGGTGACGAACCAATTCCACGTTTACGCCATTCCTTGCTAACACTCAACATGGCAATGTACCCCCTGTTTGCTTGATTCTTGTGAAGACTCTGCTTGCATACGATGACGCCTATCGGCTGAGAATTATGAGGGTCGCTCGGGTATGCCTGATCGGTAGCACGGGTCGAAAACCAATGATGTCAAGATTTCAGATGGTCTCCCACGAAGGATACAACTCACAAGATACGAAAGATGTGGCCTGTATAATAAGATCTGGTCAGTATCGATAATCTTCCAACGGTCGTGTGATACTCACCATTGGTGCAAAAAGTACCTAAAGGTATAGATGACATACGGCTCACTAAGTTCGTTCTGCACGAGCTCCATGATACGAGAAAGGTCGGATTCGCCCAGGTATTGACGGTATATAATTTCAGACATGACGATGGTGGTGGTTTGTACTTGTTCAGGATACCGTGACCTAAGAGGAAGAAAGTCATTATGAATGTGACATTGGATACCACGTGACAGTGTCACGCTTATTGGACGCGACGCGAAGTCAATCAGGAAAAATTAAAGATTGGTGTAGGCTCTTCACTGGATGGCTTGTGAATGTTGTAATAATAATAATAACCTCGATGACGCCGATGACCGGTTCTGAATTGAATTGATGCCCTGCCAATCACGTGCCCTGCCAGCAGTCGTGTGACTAGCCAATCCCCCGACTGCGATAAAGGTTTCCGAGATCCATGGCAGAAGCAGCCTCAACTCCACCCAATCCTGATTGACGTGCCATTCATGCCGCTGAATAAGAATACCTACAATGCCAAAAACGAGCGACTCCTCTGATTGCCGTATAGAGCCGCACTCAACCCCAGGTTCCAGCTATCTCCTGCTCAGTGCTTATTCGGCCTGCAGGTTGATCCAAACTACACCAACTTGAAGAATGGCTAATGATTCTAGTCCCATACCCACAAGTGTCGATTTGGTCCAGCGGGCTGATGAAGAACTACTTGCGGCGTTGGGTTATAAACAAGAATTCAAGAGAGCTTTCTCCCCCTTAGAGGTATGTCGTCACTGGTTGAAGGTTGTGCTCGTTGTACCTGACAGGGCTTCACTTGTCTCGTAGGTTTTTGGTATTGCATTCTCTATCATTGGTCTCTTGCCGTCAATTGCGTCTGTGTTGTTCTATGCGATACCCAATGGAGGCGGTCCCGCTATGGTATGGGGAGTAAGTGTAACATTCGTTTGATGTTTGCTGTGCCAATAATAATTGACCATCCTAGTGGGCCGTAGCAAGCATTTTCATTCTTTTGGTAGGGATGTCGATGGCAGAACTGGCTTCAGCGGCGCCAACGTCTGGAGGTGTACGTTCCCTTATCCTGCTACTTTGACGAAATTTTTACAATTATACTCCACAGCTCTATTTTTGGACTTACTCTCTATCATCCCCACGATGGCGTAATCTTCTTTGTTGGCTCGTAGGGTGTACGTTCTCCATCTTTCTAGTGAAACTACTGTCCTGATAAGCCAAACTTAGACGCTAACACCATAGGATCTATATCTGCCGTCGCTTCTATAGATTGGGGATGCGCTATCCAAATTATGGCTGCGGCCAACATCGGTTCTGGCGGCTCGTTCGAAGCAACAGCTGCCCAGACTTTGTATGTTAAATGCCCTTGACTTGTGCAGGGTACTGACGATGACTGTACCGTAGTGGCGTTTATGCTGCCATTATATTATCACACGCTGTCCTATGTTGCCTGGGAACGGTTGTCCTCGCCCGGCTTCAAACCGTTTACGTTGCCTTGAACGTCTTGTATGTCTGAAATCTCTTCTCCATTCTTCCACTCACGACGACAACGACCGTTAGGCTCTGTCTTGCGGTTATCATAGCCCTGCCTGCCGCAACACCAGTCGAATTTAGGAATACAGCCAAGTTTGCTCTGTGGGATTTCACCAATTGTTGGTGGTATACTAAATACTGTTTTAAAGTTCATGGTCTAATCATTTCTTCAGTTAATGGATGGCCCGACGGTTATGCGTTTATTTTAAGTTTCCTTGCACCATTATGGACTATTTGTTGAGTTGTTGGGATATAAAATTAAAATTTGTCACTAACAATTGAATACAGGTTCCTTTGATTCCAGTGTCCATATTAGCGAGGAAGCCTCCAATGCAGCCACCGCTGTGCCCTGGGCAATTGTCCTCGCCATATTCATAGCTGGTGTTCTTGGTGTTGGTACGTGAGGGGACTTGATAGACTGTATGTTCATTGTTTTTGTACTCACCATATTCATACAGCAATCAACATGTCCCTCGCCTTTTGCATGGGATCTGACATGCAGGCTCTGTATGATAGCCCACAACCTATGGCTCTCATATTCGAGAATAGCTTTGGCAAAAAGGGAACTCTTGCTCTATGGGCCTTTGTCGTACTTGTACAGTAAGCGTTCGTGCCTCGTCCCTATCTACCCACATTTTTTATACATGCATTCAGATACATGATGGGCTCTAGCATGGTGAGTCACCCATGTTTTGTTGGAAGATGAGGTAATAAGAAATTTTGGTCATTACAGTTACTTGCTGCTAGCCGTCAAACTTTCGCATTCAGCCGAGATTCTGGTGAGCCCAAAGTACTCTTTGAACATTGCAGAAGATTAACGTATAGCAATAGCGCTGCCATTTTCGAGATGGTTATATCGTATGAACGGGTACACTAAAACACCAGTGAATACTGTGTGGTATGACGCGATACTAGCCCTAGTCCTTGGACTGCTAGTTTTTGCTGGAGACCAAGCAATTAACGCCGTATTCACCATATCTATTACCGGGCTCTACATCGCATACGCCATCCCCATCTCGGCGCGGTTCTTGGGGACTAATAACTTTAAGCCCGGTCCATTTACACTTGGAATATTCGTTCGTTCCTCTCCAAACCTCCCAAAGAAAGATACCTAACTATTTCACTTGCTGATAGAGCTTCCCCGTTGCCCTCATCTCAGTCCTATTCATGTTGTTCCTGGGGACAGTCTTTCTCTTCCCTACAACACCTACGACTACGGTTCAGGATATGAACTACACAGTGGTTGTTTTGGGAGGTGTAATGATTCTCTCCCTCGCATGGTACTTCTTCCCGAAGTACGGCGGGGTGCATTGGTTTACGGGTCCTATTTCAAACATTGAATCTAAAGCGCTAGCTCCAGGCGATTCACCCGCACGAAGTAGCGAAGGGTCATCCGCTGAATCTGAAAAGAAATCTGCCGCAGGGGAGACGAATGAGGTGGTGGACGGGTAATGGTAACGTATCGTACATATTACAACCTCACAGGCTGTGCTCCATTAAACACGGTTACATGGATCTAACATGATTGAGGTGATAATCAATTTGAATTATTGAAATCATTACAAGCTTTCTAATCCTGGTTTAAAAAAATTGTTCTTCCTTAAAAAGTGGGTTTCTATAATTCATGTACATATATTGAAGACAAGCTCGGAGTAGGCAATTCTCATTTCCGATCTTAGTTTGGTGATAAACAGGTTCAACCTATGTCACTAGGGGTACCATATTCCTTCGCAACTTCAGCTCATATATAGATTGCCTATGATGGGAAGCCGGATGCCTATCCAAGCTCGAAACGACAGTTTCGCCAAAGCTTTGCAATTACAACTCCCTTGCCTGAACAAGAGGTTTTGAACGTGGATGAAAATAGCCTGTAGATAGGCTACTTCGTCTTGCTGGAGGCTCGACCTGGGGAACGGCATCGGTCTGATTCTGGATTGGTTGTGAAACCGACATCGATATTGTGATAATCATTTGCAGGGTTGATTGGCGTCGTTGCTCTGGCACGGTATGTTGTTCAATAGGATGCTAATTACACTAATAGATGTTCATACACGAGGTGATATATAATTTTACTGTGCGCATATTGCACAGTACAAAATGCCGAAATATCCCATGTCGCTTTTATTTATAGAACACTAGCTGGACGAAATGGCTTCTGACATGGCACCTGTACCGGGTCCATGGATGACAGGCGCTCAAAATCTCCTTGGGAGGGATCGAGCTATGTCCTTGAGGTCCAGGGCATGCCGATCTTGATTTTTGAAGATCGTGTTGCCGGGTAGGGCCAAAATGTAGCTTCGAAATAGTAGATGGAAAGACTACGTGGGAGGTGAAGGGCACATCATTATCTTTAGCGCTTGAACAAATAAAAATGAAAATTAGCGCACCGTTCTGCCAGGAAATTTGTATCGATCATTGTGAAATGTATACCCAAACTTACGGATCCGAGGTGTGCTACGCTATGTAAGTTTAGTCTTGTATCTCCTTGAGGCGGTGGCTCTGAGAGAGGCCGTGATTGAAAAGCACGAAAAACTCCGTGACACGTTCAATGTAGATTCCATGAGGTAACAGGCTGGCATTTGGGCTCAGACTTGGAAATCCTTGCATGACTGGTGACCTGCAATTACTAAACAAGCGCCTAAAGTAGGGACTTAAATTTGCAAATTAACCGGGCTCCAGGGTCGGCGGCCTGACGGTGGTTTGACAGGCGCTTAGAGAGTCACTAAAACCGCCAATTCTTGGCAACCACGCTGCGCGATGACACGTGCCGGTATCAACATGTCACGTTTTGTGTGTTGGCCAATTTTAGATGCATTGTCAATTAATATTGCCTGCGCAAAACTAGACGAGTCGACTCTAATGCATGCCAACTTGCCATAAAGTGTTTTGTCTCATCCGATGAACCCAAAACTTTAGGTACACCCATTAGATTACCATTCTCGAAACCTCGGCCTTGACGATGTTGGTTTCGGTTGTAGCTCAGAGGTATGAATTACCCCACTCTACCCATTCACTGGTCATTAATACGCGCTCATCAAATATCTAATAGACAGTGTGTCTTTTTTTATTATAGCAGTATCATTGACGAGACGTTTACAGAATTCCAACAATGTTCGATTCTTCCGTGCTCTTGTAAAAGAAAGCCCGAAAGCCAGCTCGTGTATTACCAAGTAAGTACCCTCTAGGAATCCCCCTTGTAAATTCATCTCACCAATGCATGCTAGCGTGGAATTGGTACCTACAATAAGCGACAATTCCTTACTCGTCTAGCTCACGATCATGATTACATATCACATTGAGCCATGAGCTCCGTGGGAGTAAGAGGTGAGGCCTGAGGGGGGCATTATAGATGTATAACACTCGTTATTCCTATCTTGCGACGGATCATTATGTATGCACCATCAGCTGTGGGTGGTAGTTGTTTCCACAACCGCGCCCTACTGTGGCTTGAACCCCTCAGTTAAGACGACCAAGTCACAGCCCGATATTGCACACCGATAACTCGAACATTGCTAACACGAATTCTCTCCAATAAAGTGAAGTATATAGACACTGCTAATACGGCAATATATGTTAAAGTTTCACCCAGTCAGGGTAAGGAATCTAACTTCGCATTGCTAAGGAAAACACATTTTCAATCTTCAGTATGAGCCAATTTGGAATGCTAATTATAGGATGAAATTCCGCGAATGTTAGATGCTCCATCCCCTACTTCATGGCCTGTTTACAACAATACTCTCAAATCCTCTAAGAAAGGGTGTCATTCACTTTGTATATTGGTGGGGGAAAATACAGCACAGCTATGCTATGTTTAGTTCAGAGGAGTGGAACCCTTAACCAGAGCTAGGCCCAATCAAAATGTCGAAATGCCCAGGTCTCATGATACCAATTTAATCAGTCGGGGGGCTCGGGGAATCGAGCATGGACTTACCGATACAAAAGTTTTAGAGGTTCAGACTTTTCGTCCAGAGAATTTCGGAGATGCACAAAGGTAACCGCGTCATCGTTTCCTCGACCGTCCAGATACGCTACGTCGACGTTAAGTTGGAGAGCCCTACACAGAGCTTCGACCTGGACATGATCTGGACTTGGTGAATGACGAACCCAATGTACACTGGACAAAAAGGTTGCTCACCAGCGTCCTTTCCGCATGGTTCAACAAATTGCTCACAAAACCGCTCCACGACCATCGGTAACCCTGTTTCTGGGTGGAAAAGAAACACTTCTACCTCCTCTTTTGTGAGGCGTAATTGAGCAGACTTTTTGTGCTCGGGTAAGAGTTAGGGACTTTTGAGACAAGCGAGGACCTACAGTAACTAGTCTCAAATAAGAAACTATAGAAAAAGATACTGTAACAATTAGCATAAATGCGGTGTTCCCAAAGGTGATGTGGATAATAGAAATACCCATGGGGTCTTGAAATCTTCTCAAAAGTTGGTCGGACGTGAGTTTGTTGCCTTTTCTATCAGGGATAATGGACTGAAGGAGTTCAACAAATATTTCATAAACATCTTCATAGACAACAGCGTCGAATCCGACGCGTGCTAACATCGGCAAAGTTGGGCCCAGTATTGAGAGGGCTATACCGACCCCCAATTCAGGTTGAGAGTCCTGCATTATACGCTCGACATACGCGAAAGCCAAGGCTACACAATAAGTATCGTCAGATAAAAATGCAGATAAGAGGGGAATAGATGAATTGTCACTCGCATCTATAGAAGCAATCACCATCGCCTTCAAATCGACTTAATCAGTATTCGATCAAAACATAAGATACACAGGAGCTCACCTTTTGCTCTTCGCAACTCTTTATATCCATGACTCTCTAACCAATCAATCTGTTTGATAAACGTCGGCGATCCAGCAGCATATTCAGCGCGGAGCTCCGAAATAGGAATTATCGCATCGATCAGTGGACGATCAGGGCCTTCGGCATCCTTTAAAAACTGTAATAGATTCACCCTCAGCTCACAAAAAGTGTTTGGCTACGCACTTGTTCAGTAACCGCATCCTGGTCCCGTTGCATTGAAGTGGGATCTGGGCGACAGGCAGGTTCTCAGCCTCGTTTCTAGACTAGTAGCGAAAGAATGCCCGTCTCACCAACTTGAGCCTGGCCTACTGCACCGTCCTCCGGATTGGGAAGGCTAGCAGGCTTGAGCCGTGCTGTATATATAGGTTGACATTACATAGAGATCAGGATATAAGAGGAGGGCATAGGACTAGAGACATCGAAGACGAACGAGGACTCGGTGGACCGGAGTTTGAAGAAGGTTCCATGGGCATTTCGAATAATCAAGTGGTGATAACGTCAGGGAGCGTCGGTGGAACACTAAAGTCTAATGTGGACGAAGATCCTTATTAGTCGGGCTGAGCGCCTAAAGGGTATGATGGTTGCTCTACAATCATATATTTACAGTATAAGTAAATATATATGATCGACAATGGCCATAAAATGGAAAGGGGGTGTAGCCAACGTAAAAGCTAAAAGAACAGTCGAACGAAAGGATTCAAGTACAAAAACGTATGCATCGCCTTATAAGCTAATATTATAAAACAGTCTTAGACTGAGGCCTGGCGAGAGTACCGAACGCCGTTACTCAATCCGTGTCGTCATCTGTCCCTTGCATCTTCTTCCAATTGTCCAATTCCGCCAAAATCTCTCTCTGCATCTCCAGACTCTGGCGCGCGCTGACATTTTATTCCAATTGGTCAACTCGACCAAAAAAAAATGAATGAGGAAACCTACAAGTCACGAGCAAAAGTCGGGACGTCACTTGGTCGATTGATCATTCCAAGCTCTATAAGAGCCTGATGTCTTGAAGCCAACCTAAATCCCAAAATCCAGTTGAATATGAGCTCGGTCACCGGGATGCACATTACTTACTGTTCCTCGGGTGTAGGTAATAGCTTATGATGTTTTCTTTTTGGTGGCCATTGTGGTTGGGGGGAGCCCTTAGCTGGTGATACTTTCGATTTTCGACGTCGCGTATTCTGAAAAGTTACCAGATTATTCAATACATCATGTTCCTTAAAGGTTAATACCAACGAGAAGAGTTTTCTTCGTTCGTTCTTCTCCGATCCGGCTAGGAACCAGTACCTCATCGTTGTGGTGACTGTATTTAACGCCAATGGCGTTGAGTGTCCTTTGGATGACGTCTTGCTCCCGGGACTCGGCCGGTGATGGATCTGGAACTAAGGTTGGTTTTTCCCCATCTCCCAGAGTTTTGGGTGGCTTTACCATCATTAAACAAGAATGCTCCGAGTCCTCGTAAAGTTCCCTGGGGATGTCCGCTCAACAAACGGTATATGCAGATGAAATCTAGTCAAGGCACACATCTTCTTTTTCCTTGGGACCTTTAGCTTCTACCTCGGTGACCCAGTCTTCGCCTGTATTCTTAGATGGCTTTCTTGATCTCGAACCACCCATATTCGCAAGAGCCCAATCCAATTCTGCCAAGTTTGCTTTCTCGATCTACCAGGAGTTTCGATAGAACAGTTAAACGAGAATCTGCATATCGATCCAGGTAAATGCTCATACCGCCATCTTTGTTGCAAGTTTATCTTCATGCAGTTTGAAAATATTCTCGATACCGAAGAGTTCACCCTTCTTGGCTGTGTCACCTTGTATACCTTCGAAATATCTCACAGTTGATAAAACCAGTTTAGACCCTTCACCCACAGTTTAATGGTTCACCTCGTACCTTGTCTGAACGCTCGCTTCATAGCCGATGGCCATCTGCTGCTGCTTATATATTTGACGCGCATAGATAAGTTCTTCCACTGAGCCAGCACCAAGAAGGCGATAGACAGCAACATCACGCGTCTGACCAAATCGAAAGGCCCTGGAGGGAGTTATTCATTGACTTTCTGAAGAACAAAATACATTCCACTTACCTGTCCATCGCCTGCAGATCGTGTGCGGGGTCTGCAAGAAGTGACATCAACGCCTTCCGTGTCTCTAGTAATGCAGTACCCACTCCAATTGGGGTCTAAAGAATCATATCAGCTACTTCCTTGTTGAAAGAATGCAGAGACCCACCAAAAATAACGACCTTATTCGCGCCTGGAGTGATTTTGAATTACGTGAATTACCGATTCTTTGGAAGAATAAAAACATGTTTCACCTGTAAGATTTAGGCCTGTACCCCCTGCAAGTGTCGAGATGAGAAATACAAAAACCTCCGCATCGGAATGGAATTTATCGATCATTGGCATGCCTGTAAAAATATTGGTGTGTGGGTCTTTGTAAACATCGTATCCAAATATGAAAAACACGCTTACGATCAACTTGCTTAGTGTTGCCGTCTAGTTTGAGGAAACTATAACCTATAACTACTTCAATAGATGAGCGCAAAATATGGGAGTCGGCCTTCACCTTGAGTATTCAAATGAAATTCTAGCATTTCCAAAAGCTTGACTGATTTAGTAAAGACCAAAACTTTGTTAGTAGTATCTTTCCGCCATTCCTTCAACAGAATTTCCAAAACCTGATTACACTCGGTTAGGCATTCGTGCAGCTTTCGGGACAAAAATCCTACCGCCCACTTGCCACAAAACTGGGGCTGCATCATGACCGTTCCGTATTTTGGAATGTCGCCGTCTGGAAAGGCAACTTCAGCGAGTACGCGATTTAGTCGCATCTAGGATTTTATGTGAACCTTTGTTCCAATTCCACTTAACAATACCCTGGGTTACCTGTTCTGGGGTGTCGGTAGGAGCTATTTTGTGCTATTAGTATCGACGCGATAAGCCGCGTAGCTTAACTGACCTGGTAAAATTAGGCCGAGGTGATTGGATAACTTGATCAGGATAGACATATACCGAAAGACATCTCCAGGAATGAACAGGTGACAGCAAACTTTACGGCTATAAGGTGAAGGTGTTATTATCCTGGTAACAGACGTGAGATTATAAAATCACAGTTTTCCAGAACCACAGGGGCAGGGGTTATCCTTGTGGATCAGATTCTGTACCGGTGCCATATCAAGAAGGTGTTTATAAGCTACTATTTGTTTTGATGTAAGCGGGCAGAAAACGACTTGATCAGTTTTTTCTGGAAGCTGATGAATAATAATCAATCGACAGAAATGTCCTCTGGAACGTAAATTGTGGCAAACCTGATCTTTTATGATATCCTTGGTCCTGTTGAAGTATCGTTAGATTGGGCCTTATATGATGTACAATGTGTTCACCTTCTCAAAAAGAATCGTGGCAATAGCCTGTCTTTAAGGATGCGAGCAACAACCTGAAACACATGTTAGAGGACAACCTTAGACATAATCTAATTTCAAGCCAGTACCAGAGCTTTTGCGCATTCTTCCTCCGTCGCCCCTGCCGATTGTCCGGTTGTCAGGGGCTTGACAACAAACCCTTGCCACTGGCGAGACGTCCCCAAACGGCCAGGATTAGTCCAATCCAAAATAGTCCACATTTCCTTGTACGAATTCTGGATAGTTGTTCCAGTAAGGCCAAACCGGCGATTGCATACAAATTGATGATATGCCATCGTTATTTTAGCAGAGTAATTCTTGACACGATGAACTTCGTCAACAAAGACGCACGTCCAAGGGAGTGTGTCCAGAATGTCAATATCACGCCTGGCGAGATCAAAGGTAGTAAGGACTGGGGCATTTGTGATCAGATTTTCAGATTGAATATACGCCGGATTCGTCCATACCAACGTCCAGCCGTCCCATTTTAAAGTCATGGAGAATGGGCGCGCGTTCTTTGAGGTTACCATTGTACATGCCAACTTCGAAATAACCCCACTGGAATCATTCGATCAATAGCTAACCTCATTCATAATTAATATGTACCGTTTCGAATTCGCGTTGCCAATTATGAACGACTGTACTGGGGGCAATAATAAGACATGTTGGCCATTTTGCATTGGCGGGAGGTAATTCTCTTCTTAATTTCCACGCCTCGCGGTCTTGAAGACGAGAAACATAATCTCTGCGCCGGTGCTTATCTGTGATTACCCCACTCTTATGCATGATCGCGGATAAAAAGGAAATGACTTGAACCGTTTTGCCTAGTGCCAGTTCAGAATGATAGAAGTTTAAAAACGAAAAATGACATACCCTAAATGCAAGTACAGTACAACGTCATAAAATCAGGGGGGAAGAATGCAAGGGATTATACAAATATCACATACAAGTCCCATATCATCTCCTAGGAGGCCCCCACGGCCTTCTTGATACTGTCGCCAGAAAAATCTTACTCCGTCGCGTTGATAGTCACGAAGATACGTATTGAGGGCGGCTGGGACCATGATTTTCTCGCCTCTGTCGAGGACTAATGGTCCTAGATGCATTTGGCCAGGCGCCAGGGGAAATCCAGGACGGGGCTTTAGCAACTTGTCAGAAGAATGAGTATACGGGACAGAAAGGAAAAGTTGAGCAGCTACTGGGTCAGCTGTCATTTCAGATTCGGACTCAGGCTCAGTTTCAGAGTCGGTCACTGGAAGTTGGACCTTTTTGTGGATTGTTGTCGCTAGGAAATGCACATCAGGGATATGCTTAGATGAAAAAATTATATGAGCACCTGGTTGGGAAACCCAAACATCCCCTTCGGAATCAGATTCAGTAACAGAATGATCTTCAGCTGTATACATAGTCGACAAAACTACAAAAATTGAAAAATTTCAAGGCCTCACGATTATCCAGCCTCGGTTTCTTGTTTGGATGACGTTGATATTCAGGTACTTTAAAAAAATCCTGTTCAGGCTGAGAATCTGATTCTAGGTTCACGGTTAGATCATATGGGGACACCTATGTTAGCCTAATAGAAAGTACCTGTAGCAGAGTTGTCGGCTTCATTGCTATTTTCACTCAGTTGCTGAGGGGGAGGTGGTGAAAGTCGAATTTTGTTCCAGTTATTACGGACGAATCCAGCCCAAGTCTTTAAAACAACAGGCTCCTCCTGTTCTTTTTTATCTTCATCTTCATCTTGGTCGTCTTCCTCTAATTCCTTGCCTTCAGTCGATCCAAAATCATTTTCCCCTTCAGATTCAGAATGGAGGTTTAAATCTTGGGCTGAAGATACTTGAGTTTAATTCTGGACAGATATTTGGCTACAGAGACATACCAAAGAATTCAAGTAATGGGTTTGGTTTGTGAGCTTCCAAGGAACGCAATCCTGAACACGGTCAGGTAAACTCGAGCATCACCAAGATAGAACTTTACTTTTTTTCTCGGACCGTGACGAGGCGTAAATAGAAGTCTCGAGTATGTCGCTCCTCCTTTTTCCTCGTATTCTGGCGCCAGTCGATGTGGATGCTGCCCCACGTTTGCGTTTCACTTTTGGCTCTGGAATAAAGGCCCCAGGGGCAAAATCGGAGTCCGAATCGACCTCTATGTAATGCACAATCAGATTCTGTTCTGGGATTTCATATTCGACCAACCTAAGGGCGCCGGGATTGAAGTGGAGTTTCCTGGTCCAGGATTGAGTACTATTCAGTGTCTGGTAGAAATGGGCTCTGCTTACGTTGTGTATACACAGAAACCTTAGCTGGTTTCAACATTGTACAGATTATACAATGAACAATGAGTGTGGGTATGTAGCGAGGGCTGACAAGTTAGGTATAGTTCTGAGTCAAGGCTAACACGTCTGTTTAGCCGACAAAATGACTTCGCGTCCATCACGTGATATACTGGCCATGAATGACCGGGCCGGCACACTTAAAGATTAGCACTGTGCAATAATCAGCAATGGAGTAGTACATTACTTCCAAAGGAAGGGTGTGGCATTAACAGAAATAGGAGTAGGAATGACAGGTGATGCGTCAAAAAATAAGAAACAATCCCTGATACGAGGCTCTCCACTGAGTGTCGAAGGACGATTAGATACATGGGATGGGGAGTGCCACCAGGATCAGTCAAAAGCCTCTTCAGCGCTTCTACGAACCAGTCGTCGCACTTTCTTCCGGTAACCTAGCGTACAGGTCTAATTAAGTATCAGGGTAAGATCATCGATAATACTCGCCCTCGATATCAGTTCTAACTTCCTTGGCCGCGTCAACGTTCGCTGGGCTGTCAAGGTTTGGCGTGTCAGATGACAATAAGGAGATGACACTGATAAGCTGTATTCAAGCCATGTTATCGAGCTGAGTGGTACTAGATCAAGACATCCTCACAATCGATTCTACTGTGTGCACTGGCATCCACCTTTCCCCCGCATCTTCATAACCGTATTGGTCGTCTCCAGGAGCGTGCTAGGGAAATATGTATGAATCAGGTACATACTGAGGCCTATTATGAACTCACAAGGATCGAAACACAAACAACACCATCGGGGTAAACTAGAAAATCTTGTGGCAAGAAGGTTCACTCGTTCAAACGATAAATACTCACTGTTCGGGTGCCACATCGGTGTTACGAAGCGCATTTTTGGTGGTAGAAGAGGAAATTCGGGGGGGAAGGTTAGTCGTGCTTTAAAAAATCCGCCTTCACTGCACAATAAAATTTCAGAATGGTGAAAGGCAGGACAAGGCTGAAACGTACTATAATGTGTCTGGAGGACTACGAGTGGCAGCGACTTCAGAGAGTGGAAAGATCAATCGCGGTGTTGACCACATACCCGATTACTAGGATCTCCCATTCGTACAAGTTGTCATCGTCAACGAGACCTTTTCCTCCATCAGGATCGAACGGAAGATGACGCTCACATCCTACCTGCTGAAAACCCTTCAACTGGCCGTTTGGTCAACTCTGTTAACTGTCGGCGAAGGAGTAGTGTGTTAGATGCATTTGCTCCTGACGGTTTCGACATTATTGATCCCGATCGTCCGCGATAACGTTGTCGGTAGTTAAAGGGTAACTAAAGATGGTCTTGGATGTCGGGGCGGCGTGTGCACAACTGCACGGGTTGTCGGCATCTTATATAGTGCAAAACCACGTGACATTTTGGAACAGAACCTTAAGTTTCGAGCCTTTTCCTTATGAAAGAGTGTTTCTTTTTTTAGGGAGTACTAGTGAGTGTATATAAACGACTTAGCAACCCGACTGAAGATAGAAGCAAATAACCATAAGTTGGGTTGATAGATTATGCAAATTCCTGTCTGACTGAGTTTTGAAAAGTGTGTAGTGTTGGACCCTGATACCTATATTTAATATCAAGTATTGCTTGAAAGTTAAGGTAATCGGAAAAGGATTTATATAAATGTCAAGTTGATCAGAGTACTAGTAGCCAGTGTTATGACTCGGTTCATCTAGTATTATTCAAAGACCAAGGATGGTGATATTACAATATCCCTGAATAGTCTTCAACGTAAAACCAAAATTATTGGATCTAAGCAGGGAATGACGGAGCGGGTATATTGGTCAGTTTCAATGGAAAGGTTACATGCCGTTAAGATCTTGGCCAATCACTTGTCGATCCGGGGCTTTCTACTTGAGCTGGATCTTAAATTTGGTAGTGACATTTTCAGGTGCTCAGACTCCATTCGAGCATCCTGTGAGGGTGAGTCGCCCTCATTTTCGCACTCGACGTTTTCTGCACTTATACACTTGTACACCCTGAGCCTCACTGAGCTCGTGATCAGGTTCTGCAACAACGCGAGTGTCACGTGATTAACATCAAGCAGCACGTGCTTTAATACTTTTTTTTTAATGCCGAGCCCGAACTTATCGTTCAACAGATTCATCTTCGAGTTCGCCTTTCATGAATATCTTTGACTATCTTCGTTGAATATCGTTTATTGGACGAGGATCTTACCTAAACCTGGATTCACCATTGTATTTTCCCGGATTTCCCCGGGCACTGCAGAAGCTAAGCTCTCGAAACAAAGGCGATGGAAGAGAGTGAATGGGATCATTTGAATCGGACCAATTGGCGTGGTCTTGGTCTCACAGATCCCATTAAGAATATTGAGGTATACTGTTGTTGACCTTTCTTTTTCAGAGCCTCATTTGACTGGAGTCATCTAGGATAAGTGGCTTCTTTTGCCTGCTTTCCTGAAAGTGAAGGGTCTCGTGAAGCAGCACATTGATTCATTCAATTACTTCGTCGACGTGGACATCAAAAATATCGTCAAAGCAAACAACAAAGTCACTTCCGATGTCGACCCTCGTTTCTGGCTCAAATACACCGATATAAATGTGGGCTTTCCTGATCGGAACGAGATGGAAGCCATTGACAAGAGAGTCACGCCGAACGAATGCCGACTCCGCGATATCACTTACGCTGCCCCTATTATGGTGACCATACAATACACTCGAGGGAAAAGTATCGTGCAACGGAATGTCAACATCGGACGCATACCCATCATGCTGAGAAGTAGCAAGTGTGTTTTGACAGGCCGGACTGACGCTCAGTTAGCGCGGATGATCGAATGTCCTCTTGACCCGGGGGGTTATTTCGTTGTGAAAGGGACAGAGAAAGTTATCTTAGTTCAGGAACAATTGAGCAAGAATCGTATTATTGTTGAGACAGATCATGTAAAGGGTATTGTCCAAGCCTCTTGTACATCGTGCGTCATTTAGCCCATATCTATCTAGAGATTTTACGATTATGTTGCCGCTCTTCAGGTCAACACACGGGGGATTGAAATCCAAAACATACGTTGCTACGAAGAAGGGAAAAATATATTTACGACACAACTGCGTTCATGAAGATGTGCCGATAGCAATTGCTTTAAAAGCTCTCGGCATTCAATCCGACAAAGAAATTTTGCTTTTAACTGCTGGAAACACTGACGCGTACAAGAATGCCTTTTCGGCGAGCCTTGAAGAAGCAGCAAAGCTTGGCGTTTTCACGCGCCACCAAGCTCTAGAATACATTGGCAGCAGAGTGAAGATTAATCGACGCGTCATGGGACCAAGAAGGCCAGCGTGGGAGGAGGCATTGGAGGCACTTGCAACCATCATTCTTGCTCATGTTCCTGTCAATGGGCTCGACTTTCGCTCCAAAGCCATATTTGTTGCGACGATGACCCGTCGAGTATTAATGGCGATGGATGATGAAAAGATGGTCGATGATCGGGATTACGTTGGAAATAAACGTCTCGAACTGTACGGTTGTCCGGATTTTTCCCATGCATTCCTCTGCTAACACTTTCTAGTGCAGGACAACTTCTTGCATTGCTATTTGAAGATCTTTTCAAGACGTACAACACCAATCTAAAATCGGCGATTGACAAGGTCCTCAAGAAACCCTCCCGAACAAGCGAATTTGACGCTTTCAACACGATGCAGTTTCAGGGAGACCACTTGACTACTGGTTTCGTGCGCGCCATATCTACCGGAAATTGGTCGTTGAAGCGATTTAAAATGGAACGTGCCGGAGTCACGCATGTTCTAAGTCGCCTCAGTTTTATCTCCGCACTCGGTATGATGACTCGGATATCTTCCCAATTCGAAAAAACGAGGAAGGTGAGCGGCCCACGGGCGCTGCAACCTAGTCAATGGGGTGTACTTTGTCCCAGTGACACCCCAGAAGGAGAAGCATGTGGATTGGTCAAAAATTTAGCCCTCATGACCCACATCACTACTGATGTAGACGAAGAGCCAATCATTCGCCTAGCTTTCATGTTAGGCGTTGAAGGTAAGTAAACCGGGAACTTGAAAATTGGCGACTGATCGAGGGTATCTATTGTACTTCTGTTCTATCGTTTCTCCAGACATTAGCCTCGCCACTGGTACCGAGATATACGGCCCCCATACTTTCGTTGTCAACGTGAACGGTACTATTATTGGCCTTACCCGATATCCGTCTCGCTTTGTGAGCCAATTTCGAAAATTACGGCGGGCTCGACGTATCAGCGAGTTTGTGAGTATCTACATCAATAATCACCACCATGCTGTTCACATCGCGAGCGATGGGGGCCGAATTTGTCGCCCTACAATCATTGTGGAAAATGGACACCCGAAGGTTTCATCGGAACATATTTCGGTAGGATTCCTTCTCGGAATAACCCAGATTCCTGATCTTACTTCCTAAAACAGCTTCTAAAAAAAGGTACTGTTACATTTGACGATTTTCTACGGAAGGGCCTTGTCGAATATCTCGATGTAAACGAAGAAAATGATACCTATATCGCCTTATACGAATCGGATATTGTTCCCACCACCACACATCTGGAAATTGAGCCTTTCACGTTGCTTGGAGCCGTCGCTGGCCTCATCCCTTATCCCCATCATAATCAATCTCCCCGAAATACCTATCAGTGTGCCATGGGAAAGCAAGCCATAGGTGCCATCGCTTATAACCAGTTGAACAGGATTGATACCCTACTATACTTGTTGGTGTACCCGCAGCAACCGATGGTGAAAACCAAGACCATCGAACTTGTCGGATACGATCGTCTCCCGGCCGGCCAAAATGCGACAGTTGCAGTCATGAGTTTTTCCGGGTATGACATTGAGGACGCCCTTATCCTAAACAAGGTCAGGCTCCTGTGTCGCTTCTGGGACAAAGCTAATTCCAACTCAGGCCAGCCTTGACCGTGGTTACGGCAGGTGTCAAGTCCTACGCAAAAATGCGACCCTCATCCGTAAATATCCAAACGGCACGTGGGTTAACGGGATCTCTATACAATTTTTCCTCTTTTGTTGAATACTGTTATTTTAGCTTTGATCGCCTGGCCGATGCACCACTTGACGAAAATGGACAAGTTGCAAAGAAATATGACATAATTCAAACGGATGGCCTTGCGGGCGTCGGCGAACGTGTCGACCCAGGTGATATCTATATCAACAAGCAAGCTCCAACCAATGCTACGGATAATACGTTCACTGGCCAGGCCGCTTCAGTCCCATACAAGAACACACCCATGACCTACAAGTCGCCCGTAGCCGGGAATATAGACAAAGTCATGATAAGCGACACAGAGAATGACCAGACGCTAATCAAAGTACTGATCCGTCAAACGCGGAGGCCAGAGCTTGGTGACAAGTTTTCCTCGAGGCATGGGCAGAAAGGCGTTTGTGGACTAATTGTTAATCAAGAAGATATGCCATTTAACGACCAAGGCATCAACCCTGGTGTGTGGACTAGCATCTAACCCTACGTCAATAATCTTACACCAAATGTCAGACACTATCATGAATCCCCATGGGTTTCCTTCACGAATGACCGTGGGGAAGATGATCGAAACTTTGGCTGGAAAAGTACGCCTTTCGAACGGCCGTAAAGCCATGTTTTACTCAGATTGGAACTCTAGGCTGGGGTACTGAGCGGAAAACTCCAGTACGGTACGGCATTTGGCGGCTCAAAGGTTTGTATGGAGAGTTGTTTCTTGTCTGATGATTGCTCATGTGCGATTGAAGGTTGAGGATATGAGTCGCATATTGATTGAAAATGGATTCAGCTACGCTGGTAAAGATATGTTGACTAGTGGGATCACAGGCGAACCTTTGGAAGCCTACGTATACTTCGGTCCCATATATTATCAAGTAAGTTTGTTCGTCCCTAGCAAAGCATTCACCTATCGACGCGGCAATTGTAGAAACTGAGTAAGCTCAAAACAAACCCTTTTAAAGTCTTTAGTTCAGACAGTAACTGTGATCTTCAGAGCACATGGTGATGGACAAAATGCACGCTCGAGCAAGGTGGGTTGATCCTCAAATTTTCCGGTTTGATTTTTTAAAGTTTCTCGTGACTAACTATGGTCCGTTCACAGAGGACCTCGTGCTACTCTAACGCGCCAACCCACCGAAGGTAGGTCTCGAGAAGGGGGACTTCGTCTCGGCGAGATGGAGCGTGACTGTTTGATTGGATACGGCGCAACCCAACTTCTGCTTGAACGCTTAATGATATCCTCCGATAAATTTGAGGTAAATGCTTGCGAGGAGTGCGGTTTGATGGGTTACAATGGCTGGTGCACGTACTGCAAAAGTTCCAAGAAGATGGCTCAATTGACAATACCGTATGCAGCAAAGCTTTTGTTCCAGGAGGTGAGATTCTAGCTCTCCGTTACTTTGGATCCTCGCTCACGCTCACTCCAAAGTTGATGGCGATGAATGTTGTTCCACGACTGGTCCTTGATGACGCTTGATATTTGGCTTATACGGAACACGTTTCAATCACGATTTGAAGTTTTCCAATGACTCTGTAAAGCCTAATCTCTTTACGCTGTTTCTTCCCCAAGGCTTGACACTATAAGTAGCAGCCTTCTAATGTTAGATGATTACTCGGTCTCTGACGGGCCCGGAAGGGAATTGTGGAACATAGTATTGTTCACACGGTGCTACAGGTTTTTTTATGGTTGCTGAGCCTTTTGAGTCAGTAAGAGGGGACCACGTTTCTAAGCTTTTACTTCCACCATCTGATGGGTGGTGCTCGGCACTCGCGGAGTGGGTTTACAAGTCATGTGACATTAATCAGAGCAAATGATCATGACAATTATTGTAAACAGATCTCTTCCTGTAACCCTTTCGTATCTTCGCTATGGCTGCAAGAGGCTCCAATAGTTCCACGGCCCTGCGAAGGTTGATGACAGAATACAAGCAACTGACCTCGGGAGGTACGAATCTCCACTCAAATAAGGCCTTAAGTATTGATAATCTCAATCTCTTTGGCAGGTTCACCGGATGGCATGTTCACTGCCGGTAAGCTTCCGCGTCCTACGCTTTTTTCGTATCCAAGTTAATCATTTCATTTCGCCAAGGCCCAATCTCCGAATCTGACTTCTTTACTTGGGAGGCGCTCATATGTGGGCCAAAGGACACACCCTTTGTAAGCTGCGGATCGGTCAACTCGGTCGCCGCGATGTCATGTTTGAGCATTTTGTTTTTCAGGAGGGCGGCGTTTTTGCAGCGAAGTTGACATTCGTAAGTGATGTATTGCACCTTTGACAGGTATTTCAAATGATAGGTATTCCTCCAGCCAACCGATTATCCGCTATCCCCGTTCAAGATGAAATTTGACCCCCCTCTGTTCCATCCGAATAGTAGGAGATACGCCCATCCTGCACATCACGACTGTACGATCTGACTCGTTATTTTAGTATACGCCGATGGGAATGTTTGCATCTCCATACTACATACGCCTGGGGACGATCCTACCATGTATGAACAAGCATCAGAGCGCTGGAGTCCCGTGCAAAGCGTAGAGAAGGTCATTCTCAGCGTGATATCAATGTTGGCAGGTAAGCTAAATATATATATCTACATGTGATGATACGATGACCGATCATACCGCTTTCACCAAAGAACCGAATCTTGAAAGTGGTGCTAACATAGATTGTTGCAAATTGTACCGAGACAATCGAGAGGAATATGAGAAGATGGTACGGGATTCAATCAGAGAGCAACTCGGGCTATAAGCTTTCATCGGTCGACTACATATGACTACATAGGCGGTGGTTGGTGAGGTAATGTACGATTATAGTTGGGTATAGATAAAATAGAATATTAGGTTTATACGGGACGTATCTTGAAAAAACGTCCACTGATTGGACGCCCCATTACGTGTCGTTGAACATACTCATTACGGAACATACCACGCGGATCAACATCTTCTATGACCCGGACAAAATCGTCAAATCGAGGATATAATTGCCGAAGGATCTCGGGTTGGAGGCGATGGGCTTTGGCCCAATGGGGCCGCCCTTGGTGTCGAGAAACTATTGATTCATATCCCCCAAAATATCTTCGGTAAGGCACGTTGAACCCGTAAGGCCTAGGACAACGAACTGTCAATATGAATTGTACATTTGTTTAGGAGAGGCTCACTTATACGAGACAATACCGATCCAGCATGTCCGCTGACCGTAGCTTGGGCTCAACCAGATATCGTCGGGCGCGGAAAATCGGATTTCTACAGGGACATGTGGCCTAATTCCATTAGGATCCAAATTCTCCTGTTGCAACCACGTCCTGATTTCACGCAAACAAGCTTGGGCATTCTGATAAGGTACTGCCCATTCAGTTGTGTGTTGGGGATACTACAAGAGGGGGTTTAGGTGGTTAAGTGGAAGTGACAACGAGTCAAAGTGAAAGCTTACTCGGCAATCTACATTGAAGATTAAGTGGCTATCGTCGATACCGACGGTCCGAGAACTAATTAACCAACAGTTATATTTCCCAACCCATGTGTTGAGAAACAAGAAGTATCGCGATATGAGTAAGAGCAATTGTGTGACGTGGTATCCCAGGAAGGTGTGCCACCACCAACTACCAGCCGGGCTTTTTGACTGTTGGGATAGGTGAAATTAGTATTGATAGGAATGCGGCCGCAAAGAATAGGATGACCTCCTGTGTCCTGTCTGAATAGCTACAGCGTACCGTGTCTGTGGTCGGGAACCACCAAAATCGAACATGCTCCGCTGAATAGACAAGTTTTTCTAGGTTCTCCATTACTTCTTCGAACGGTAGGGTTTCTTGGAGTTCCTTGAGTCGGTAAGCAGGTTCCACTTCGAGATGTATGTGTAAAATGAGGCCTGTAGATCCGAGTCCACATAAGGAAGCGGTAAACAGATCCGGCTGTTCAGTTCGAGAACACGTTACGCGAGAGCCGTCAGCCAAAAGTAAAGTTAACGCCATTACATGCGTAGACATGACGCCGAACTCTATACCAGAGCCGTGTGTGGCGGTCGTGACAATCCCAGCGAGTGTTTGATCCGATATGGAACCGACATTGAGCATCGCAAGATTATGCTTGTCAAGCTCGGCGTGCAGGTCATGGAGAGTAATTCCGGCCTGGGCTACAACGTATCGTTTTTCGGGATTCACCTGCATTTCAAACGAGGAAGGTTAGCCTTGCAAGGTAACAGAAAAGAGAGTTACGTTGAAGGGGTCAAACAGGGGAAAATAAGAAAAGGTTAATTCTTACTTCGACGACGCGATTCATTTTCACCGTACGCAGCATGAAATCATTAGTGCAGGCCAGATCGCTTGGACTATGGCCAACACCAACGGCTCTGAGGACTTTGCCTTCGCGACGGGCAAGTTCCAAGACGAGTTCGCACTGGTATTCGTTCTCCGGCTCAAAAATGGCTAGAGGGGTGCAATGAAAAGTATGGCCCCAGTTGGAAAAGCTGGCTCGTGTCGATGAAGAGGGAACAGTGATCGGTTGGAGAAGCTCATATAGATTCTGTAGAGGAATATCGCTGGGACGCGCAGTGAGCTGGGTGGACATGGCGAACAGCGATAGGAAATGACCAACTTTTTTTTTGCGCTTTATAAGTAGTTGCTGGGTGTGATTAGATGGGACCGTGACTCCCGATCGATCGCTACATTTGCGGCGGGGTCAGCAACGGAGTAAGCCGGAGTTGTTGAATCTCGGCTTTCGCCGGATATCCACACCTGCGCCTACGGGCGGCTCAACGATCTCGACGTTGTCCATGCTGAACGCCAAAAACAGGTACCGAGGGCCACGCCAGGCCAAGGGAAATCCAAATCAACCGCCAACAAGAAAGCAAATTCCTGGAAGCAAATTTTACGTCGGCTTGGAAGCCACTCTTAATAAGTGTAAATCTCATTATTTTTCTTGGGGTGATTGGACGAGAGCATACCAAAGATGGGACTCGGATATTACATGCATCAATGCCGTGAAGGGTCAGAATCGATAATTGGTTTTCGCGATGAGTTTTGCATCCGATAACCTCGATGGTGGTTGAGATGAGACTCCGACAATTGTGTGAGACTGACGAGTCGATGCGATGGTGACGGAATGGCGAAGAGGATCACATGTTGTATCGGATACCGCCGACATGCGAATCAATGCATTAACCAGGGGAAAATACTCCGTGTAACTAAAGCTGAGGTATAAGTCTGACAGATCGAAACTGCGCCCCTAACTCAAAAAGTCGAAGATCACCCTAACATATAAAATGTCAGAAACTTTTACGTCCACAGCGGAAATCAGCGAACCTTCCCCATTCTTGATTATTATACAAGAGAATACCCCGCACTTCGGCGCTGTCCAACTCCAAGCCCAGCTCAAATTCTAATAAGAGGTTAGTTTAGGTCCAATGACACACCCCAGGAGACTCCCACCTGTATAAAACCCGCCAAGTTGGGGCATCGCGGCATTCTGCTGGAACGTGGGGAGTGATGACAGATCAACAGTCCATTTGCAAAGCTCGGAAGTCTCGCCTTCATCAGTATACCGCATGATCTTATCCGTGTCGCTAGTATAAAGAATAGCGATGAATGCCGAGTCTAGGGCGCGATTTCCTCATTAAAGAACGATACGAAGAGAAGCGACCATACCCTGTGTTGATTGAGAGAATTTACTGTATAAATCCATCAGACTTTTTGATTCGAGGACAAGTACCAATAAAAACATACCAAAATTTGGTGGTCAGCCGTTGCCTAGTGGTTGGGATCAGCAAAACCACATGGGAAAGAAGTAGCGCATCAAATGGGACATACCCCTTCCGAAGGATTGCTCCCTTCGATACAAGGTACTGCAATCTGTGAGGACCCGAGCCGCCGGCAATTTAGATCGGCGGGAACCAGAAAGTTTTGCGGCGTACCTGTTTTCGCAGATCGAGACCCCTGCGTCATTGGTTTTGATATACGCAGGCCGTTTCATCCAATCCTCTTGGTCCGCCGGTAGTTTGACCTAATTCCAAAAAGGTTGGAACATGAAAGGAGGAATGGGCAGTTGGTACTGACTTTCATGATGTATGATCGAGGGGCGATCACACTGGAGACCAGAGGCCGCCGCGCTAACCCATATTGTGCAGCACCTCGAAGCGTTGCCGTATCAGCATCGGCTGGCCTCGCGATGACTCTGATTCGCGACGAAAATTGTTCCTCAACACGTTGTTTCAGATACTCACTCCCAGCAAAACCTCCCACGAGCAAAAGGGCATCAATCCTTTGATCCAGCTTACGCGTTTGGTCTTCAATCAGTTGAAGTACCTGTAACCGCGTCCATCACGCTTGGAACTTTAGCCGGTTGATTGGGGATTTCACCCACCTCAGCCACAACAGGATCAAAAACCTCCCTACGTAACAGATTGCCAGGAATAGATAGTTGTCCATCTATGAGTCCAACTGAGGGATCATGGGGATCTTCAACATTGAAGCATGTGAAATGGAACATATTATCTTCAATGGGTGTAAGAGCCGGACCGATAGTAAGGATTGTATTATCACCGACCATCATCGTTAAACCCGGAATAATTCAACTTGTCGGTTTCACTGAAGGAATGCACTAAATATGCTTTAGAAAAACACACAACGCCACATAGAACTACGCACTAAAATAGGCAAGGGATGCAGCATCAAGATGCGCGGGATGGTCGGCCAGAAGCGCCTGCCGAGGAAGAAGTTAAGCTGGATGTCATGACTGGGTCTATCGGTGCTCTACCTTCACAAGTTCCCGGAAACGAAGGTCGAGGAATAAACTCCCACAATTGGCACCCGACCTGGCGCACATCTCAGCAATCTCAAGGTTCGCCATTTGGCCAATAATCTATTCCTCGGAATGCGAGGGTAACAGAAATTTTCAATGAGCTTGAAGTCCTAACGTGAAGGGAAATTTCGGAGACGCCACCAACCTTGTAAACTGCCTGCATAAACCGATCAGTCAGGAGTTTTCATCAGAGAACTGGCAAGTGACGAACCAGGTCCACAGTCCCACCCCCCGCATCAACAACTACAAAATTCTGCGATGGTTTCAGATGGTGAAGGTCTGTCAAGTGAGCACAGTGGACCGCTGCAGCTTCAGGCTCCGTGATGATCCTAAGGCGATCTCGCCAGTTAACATCGTCCGCGCGGTAACTCTGGACAAGTCCGGCGGCAATAGCTGCCTCGCGCATGATATCACACCCTTTTGCATCCCATGCTGCAGGAACCGTTAACCAGACATCTGCCGAATCTGTAAGAACATATCAACAAAACACCGGCCGCCTCAATAAATACGGGCCATACTCAAGTCAGCGACTGCACCAATTTCCTGGGTGATTCGTTCCTTTGCATATTCCCATAAACAACTCAGGAAATCGATGATGAGATCGACAGCTCGTTTTCCAATCTGCAGCTGGTGTCAAGATCATTGTGGATTTAGATCAAATGGTGGCAACACAAACTGGTAACTGAGGGAGGCGAGGGTCCACAGCAGACTCGTCGCGAAGAGCATGAGGCTCCAAGAATAATTTAAACCACTCGCAACTTGTCGTTCCGGGCATTGGTTGAGCGTTTTTAGCTTCCAATCCCCATGCCAGGATTCTTCCGTGTTCGTCATATAGAAGACATGTAGGAATCTGTTTATCTATCAACAACCCCACGAATGCGGCGGAACGGAACATAACAAACCTTCCTGAATGTCTCAAAAGATCCTGGCCAGTTGAGAATTTGTTGGACTTGACCGCCCGCAATTCGGGAGGAGCCGTATGCCTTGACGATCTTTAGAACATCAAAGATTATTTGAGATGTAAACTCACAACACCAGAAAACGTCGTTCCTGAGAGAATTCTTAATCTACTATAAATCGTCACAAAACGGGTTGACGCACCAAAATCAATTGATATGGACATTTTTCCCTCATCCAGAGGTGGTGAAGCAGGTTTCGGGGGTGGAGACATCCGATGTTGACCTCCCATTGACCCAGCTCCATACATAGGTTGGTGGGCAGAACCCGGCCGCATTAACGGTTCGTGCATAGAGGCGAACCCACTGGATCCATTGTAGGTCGAACCACTCAAAGTAAGGGACGAGACTGGGTCGTAGCCTCCAAAATCGTTCACAGGTGGCGGTGAAAATGTCGGTTGACCCCAGGCAGGTTGAGGTGTTCCATGTGTTGGTGGTGGAGATACAATTGTTGGTTGCTGGAACAACGGCTTCTCAACCATGATATGCGGGCCCGGCTGTTGATTAGTAATCGTGTTCGAAGGATATCCGTTCTGAGGTTGCCTATTCTGCGCTTCATCCTTGGGCTCACCGCAGCAACTCATTGTGGTAATATGTAGAGGGGATCAAGCACAAATTGGAGCACGTTGAATTTGCACGGAGGCAGTGAAGGGCGCTCAATTTAGCGCGTGTGCCTGAGTGGCTGTGTACTCTGTAGTGTTTATGAGGTTGGTTGCGGGGGCTGTCCAAGCTTTTGTCACGATGTTGGTCACCAAGTTGGACGACGATGAACAAGCAGTTTCGCGTAAGAAACTATCACCATCGTGTTAAATGAATCAACGTGCGTCGGTGAGAATGAACACCAATGCCTATTTTTGAAGGAAATTTTTTATCAGTATAGAACCGGCAATGTTACAATATTAGGCTTTGCTCATTATCATATATTGAAAAGAGTGGAAAATAAATACATGTTACATAAACGAGACTGTGTCTCAAGAATTAAATTAAATATGAAACTCGAAAATTGGGATCAGGTCAAGTTATTTTAATTTTGGAGACCACGCTGGCGTGTGATTGAAAATCATAAAATGATGTTCTCGCCGTTCAAACGACCTCGTTGAAAGAGCCAGAAAAGAACTAAGAGTACGTCTAGATGTCATTCATAGATCGTAGATATTTAGGGTATTGTTGCCGAGAGTTGAGATACCTCGGGTTGCGACTTGGGAAGGTTTCAGAGAAACGATTCGCGTTCGTAATGGAATTACGAAGCATTGGGAAGTATCCACGAGGAAAAGATAACGTCGGGGTTATTACAGATGCCTCCCATGATCATGACGAGCCGCGGGGGTGGGGTTAATTTATCTTCGGGAAGCTATGATGGGTTCTCCAGGAAAGTATCAAAGATGGCCTGGAATGTCTCCGAAAATCTCTAAATATCGGCTTGTGCCGTGGTGTAGCTAACAGCCTTCTGTAAGGTCATTTCCGGCGAGATAATGATTATATAGATTGAGGCAATGCTTCGTCCAGTCCCACGGCGCATCTTCAGTCCATGGAACTTCCTCGTAACAGCTGATCCAAGTATGAAATCCGCGGGTGTGTCCGAACCATCCGAGATTTATTTATCCTCTGTTGAAAATACGGAGCGGGTAACGTTTGGCGCCCAAAGTACACCTGCGAAGAATATTCGGTAGCGGTCCGGGATGCGAGTTGGCTAATGATCTGGGTAGCCTAGGAGTATCCACCCGAGCGAGGATCCGTCAGCAACGAAACATGATGTCTTTTTACGATCAGAGCAGGCGGAGACAACCCTTTATCCGCCGCGAGTAACAAGACGTGATGTATTAGTTCCCAAAGAGTCATGCGATGGACAAGCATAAACGATAGAACCTATGGGGCAAGTCGGTGTGATTTTATAGACATCGAAGGCCGGTTAACCCAAGCAGAATTTTCGGTATTTCCAAAGTAGCCAAGAAAGCTAGAATGTAATGTAGGGAAAACACGATGACCTAGGTCGCATAAAATTTTTATTAAGAGAAAAAATGTTCCAAGAAATAGGCGACTGACCCCTCTGCCTAGGCGGAATATAAAGGGACCGATTTTTCTAAGATTCTTGTAATTCTGTCGACGTCTCACAAATACTCATAAAAGCTTCGGAAAATGAAAGGATTGATGTGATCCGGCGCAAGATAAAAGTCCAGGCCAAATCCAGCCAAAAAGGGGAACACCAGTACCATAAAGAATGATGGGAGGTTACACAGCACTCTGAGCCAATATTTTTCATGAAGTATAATTCAAGATTTGGATAGGTGGTAGGCTGAGTGGTAGGAACCATTTTAACTCTTGTGACACGATACAGGCGGAGTTTAAATGTGATTTGAGCCCGGGAAGGGTCGGTCTAGCTCCTTTCACTAAACTTTCACCTTCGAAAACTTTCCAAGTCAAACGTTGGCCCTCTCTACTCGGGGCTTTTATCGCGCAGAACCTAATTCCCTAGGGCGTACAATATGGCCACCGTCAAAGCGCCTACGAAACTTGCCCAAAAGCTCAGTGCAATTGCTTCTACATGGGTCAAAGACCCGTTTCGGCCGAACATTCAGCTGCCAACATTGCTATATTCTCTCTCTACACATCCGAGGCTTACACCCCAGGCCGTTCAGGCTGCACGTGCGTTGAGGGACAACGATGTCTATAAGCAGGTGTGCTTCTCCCGCGAACCTTTCGAGTGTTTCAATAACTTGGACTTTCCAGTATCCGCTGTCTAAAAAAATATTGCAACCTACCTCGGCGCCCCTTCATTACGATCGGCTTGTAGAAGGTTATGAAAAGAGTGCACAGGGAATCGGCAGGCCATGGTGGAAAGTCTTCTTTGGGATATGGTAGTCGCTGACTAGAGAGGTGCGACCTAAGTAATGGGGACACTGAGATTACGGCTTGAATCTCCGGGAGACCCAATATGCAGCCAATACGAACGTGGCGCACTGGGCACTTTATCCGACACATCTCGCTGATATCCGTCTCCCTTAGCTCTGCTTAAATCGAGAGATCTCATAAGAAATCTAGAAATCTTAGGGCCTTGTCGCAAAATCCCGCAGCCGCAAGTCAGGATGGAACTGCAAGAGCTCATCAACTGTCGTTCGTGTGAGAGGTGCGCGTGATGCTGTGCATTGGGCACAAATCGTTTGGTCACGATGATCAGCCGTGAAGACATTATTCCGATTGGCACGACCCGTCGATAATTATAGAATTATTAACAAGACAAGTGAGGTTGGATCTTGGCCGTCAAACACCGCCATAGGTGGTGATGATGTGGCCGAGCCAGCTACAGTACTTGCAGTGGTGTGTACACGATTGCCTCCATTGAGATACACCGTATCGGAAATAGTACCACTAGCGACAGGAAACGAATAATACGAAAGGGTCAAGGCCCCAGTTGTGTGCGCTCTCCTGTTGTAGATGATCACTTAGTCCTCTAAGATCTCGTCTTCGCCTTCTCGAGCCTATAGATATCGTATGGTCAGAAAATCCCCATTCGGTGAAGAGGCATAAGGAATGTCACGGGCACTTGCCTTTTCGACCAGTTTCCGGCGCTTCTCCCTACTCTTTTTCTGTACCTTGACATATTTACTCAGCGGTGATTCCTCCATTTTAGCCTTGAGTTCTTTCTCCCACTCTGCCACCTCCTTCAACTTGCCAGGGGAAAACGATACACCTTTTCTTCCTTGCTCAATCCACCGAGTGCTCTCTTCCATCCGCTCCAGTAACACCTTGACAAGTCCCTGATCCTTACCGGAAGCATTACCGGTACTAGATCTGGCTCCCTTTAAGCTTTTGCGCAACAAAACGACTATCGGGACAATGATCTCAGGGAAAGCAATGCTTCCCTGGACAGCGGTACTAGAGAGCCACTCCGCTAACAGGTAAGTTCCCTCTTCTAGGATACCTTCATTATAAATCCGTGTTTTCAAATACTGTTGCGGGGCGCGAATGTGGACTTCGAGGTCCAGAGGTCGTAGAGTTGATGGCTTGGGGCGTGTAGGGGGTGAAAGAGTTGAGGTGATAATTGGCACAAGGTATGGCGAGATGGGAATATATATTTCGCTGTGTTTGGTAAGATGAAGGAGCGAGCGAATGACATGCAGATGGAATGGGTACGACCGGCTGTTGGGAATGAGCCTGTTAAAAAATTGTCAGATGATAGGTAAGCATCGATAGCAGATATTTTACTGCTGACTTTATTGCCCCCAGGCAGACCTGGACGAGCGGGTATATCAGTGGTTTCAGATCACTCTCCTTGTCTCCATTATCCGCTTGGGCCTGGGAATCGCAAGCACGTGCAAGTACGATGGCCCAGAAATCTATGCAATGGACATATTGCCAATTATAGACTTGTTTGTATGCTTCCTGATTGTCCGATGAACTCAGCGGAAGTGAGTTGGATAGAAATACGAACCTTGGTCTTGACTTTCATGCTATTTCTGAGGTGGATTGCTAACTGGCGAATGTAACCAAAAGCGTGTTGATATGCTGTGGCATGGCTGATACAAAAAACTTCCGATGCGGAGTTTTTCATCAGGTTGATGGACGGTAGAGTATGTACGCTCGTTGATTTGGATGAACGGATCAATGTCAAGTAGGTACCCTGTTACAGGGGCCGTTGAGAACAGTGAAGGGGGTATTTAACGTCATGTTCATGACCAAAACGTACCTTGAGGACGTTATCCAGAATTGATTCGTCAGTTGCCGACGCAAGTTTCCTGATCGCGAGAAAGGCAGTAATTCGGATGTTATCCTGGGCACTTGACCACAATTCTAAACATTTCTAAAACGGAGAGAGATCAACGGAGAAGATGATGTATATGGCCAAACACGACACATACCTTGAGGTAAAGCTTGACGGCTTTTCGACTACTGATAATATACGGAATAAGTTTGGCACTTTCTGTCACGGCCAGTTGAAGCATGTCCTTGTCAGTGAGTTGCGAAAGTATGTGGAGAATGTTGTGGAAGTATGACAAGATAAGCTTTTGGAGTGTCTTGAGTTTTGGGGTTTGAGTAGGGGGTTTACTTTGGAAAAATTAGATTTCGTCTTTTTAAGAAAGAGGACCAACGAACAATTTTCCATTCGCAAGTGTTTTATAGGGAGCATGATATTCAAGAACAACTGGGGTATATCTGAGGGCGGTAACAACGAGCTTATTATAAACTAGCACTGCGTAAACATAGGTATAACGGTTACAAGACGTCACTCACCCGAGGAGCTATCAATACTCCATGCAAGTACTTGATCGTCCTCATTCATGTGGGCAGCAGACCGAAAGGCAATCAAAAGTTTGCGAAGTGCTCGAAGGGACCGTTGCTATTCTACTGTATCAACAAGAATAATTGGTGTAAGAATATATATATACTCGCCTCAAGTAGAGCTTTTTGCCAATTCTGCAGGTGCTTTTTTGTAAGAACAGGCATTTTCTCGTCTTCCATTTCAACATCTTCAGCACCGTCAGCTATCTCGTCCTCAGAGTCCGTATCAGCTATAATTTGGGGCTTGAAGTTCAAGAGTTCTTGGTCGTTTTCTTGCAGGTATTTGTAGAATTCTGGGTCTTTCTCGGCAAGTTGAGAGAGCTCCATGAGATGAGCTTCGCCTTCCTCTGATGGGGAAAACCCCGTTATGTCTAACCTTTTTAATAAACAAGAAAAAGACGTACCTTCTAGGTCATCTACAGAGGCAAAGGACGCATCGTCTTCAAAGTCATCCTCCTCTTCACCGTCGGATTCATCCGCATCCATGTCCTAGAATATATGAATTGGTTAATGCGATTATTATGTAGAACTTTGAAATCAATGGACCTCATCTTGAGCGCCATCCCCGTTATCATCGTCCGTGTCGTCCATGAACCCACCGCCGAGCAAATCATCAACAGATATACCTTTCTTACTTTATCACGGAGCACAATAAGATCATTTGGGAATTCCCAATTCAGATAGACGTACACACACCCTTTGGTTGGTTTATTGAGGACAGCAATGTCCTCGCTGTCCTCCTCCTCGTCTTCTTCATTCTTCTCAACGGTCTTTGATTTATCCCTCCCGTCTCGCGCTCCCCGCTTGCCTTGAGTTCTCTTGCGGATTTGCTGGTGCTTGTGTCGCGCTTGAATCACCTTTTTGAGTTGTCCGCTTGACGCGAATTTCTTCGTAGATTTAGACGCCTTCCCCATTATAGGCAGCAACGAGGAACCAAGACCGAACTATCACTACAAAGATTCAAAAAATTATATCACGTCATTACGTAATGTCGATCACGACCATGTGGGGATCCAGGTGCACAAAGTTTACGATCGCTACAGTATTGAAAGGATGATGAACAAACAGATAAATGATACATATGTAGCTATACATTTACAATGAATGTAAGTCCCTGACCAAGTCCCTATACCGGTTAATGAAAACCCTCAAATGTCCCTTGACCAGGCCATGGGCCCATCCCCATACCTCCACCCATATTCATATTCATGTTCATCCCCCCACCCATCCCATTGACCCCAGAACCCATCATACCATCTCCATCCCACCCACCCTCTAACCCAAACTGACCCTGATCTGTCCATCCCATTCCGCCGCCGCCCATCGCCGGATTAAATACCCCTCCACCTGCCCCAAATCCTGCGTTCCCCATCATGGGTCCCATCATAGGCATTCCCAGCCGCCCCACGTTGGCCATTCCAGTGGCGTTTATCGCTCCCAGGCCCCCAACATTCATCCCACCCATCCCTCCCATGTTCATAGCCCCCATGCCCATCATCGGATTCCACTGTCCCATCATCTCATCAACCCCTACACCCCCCATTCCCAGACCAAGAGTATTCATTCCCATCCCCAGCATAGGTTGCACCATCATCTGGTTTGGAGGGTGCATCGGCCCTTGTACACCTTGACTCACTCCACCAAACCCTGGTCGATTCCCAAACCGGTTATTGCCAACAGGCGGTGCCATGTTTCCACTAGCATTAGTCTGATTGGGCCGGAAGGGTGACTTAGGTCGAAGGGCGTCAATCTCAGGAGTCATGGGAACAACGGGCTTGCCTCCGTTGGAAAGTTCTTTAATCCCATCCTCCCAAGTCTCTCGCTCCCATCTTGTCGCGCGGCCGCCTTGTTCGCCTTCCACATGAATTGTGCCCAATGCGTCAGCTACCGGTGGTAGACGATCTTCTTGCCCTTGGCCTAACATGGTGACCCAACCACGACGAAGGGACGAAGGTCGGCCAAATATTTCTAGACGACGGAGCCCAAGGCAGAAATTTTCGATCAATGTATACATTTCGGGCGGTTTACGAGTAGGGTCAGTGGCGTCACCCTCCCAGAATATAACATCGGTGTCTGCAATGCGGTCTCATGGAATTTCATTGTAGCAAGGTTGGGGGAAAGACTTACCGACATTGCAATGAACAAACCAACTATCTGTAGAACGGCGGACCGTTCCGCGAATCCCGATGAGACAATGTTGTTTAGTTCGCGTGAGGAGGGACGTTGTTGGAGGATCAGTCTATGAAGTATGAAGTTAAATTTCTCCGGGGTGAATAAATAAACCACAAACCCCAGGCCCCTTATTACTAGTCTTGTTGGTTTTCACCCAGACCACGTCTTCGCATCGGCGATACCCCCACTTCGCTAAAACCTCTCGACCTCTCTCTAGGCCTTCTCCAGCACCACTTCCTACCCACAAGAAAACAAAACTAGGATCTCCAGCGAGAGTAGGGATAGGAAGTTCCTGGAGATGGTCCCACGTGAATGAAGATGAAAATGGGGGGTCGAGAAGGATAACGTCAAATTTACTGGGCTGTAAAGTTGACATATCCGCTAACGATAGATACGATGGCGGAAGGCAATGGGTGTTTACTGATGCCTTCTTGAGATTGAGTAAACGCTGCTGTTTGGGGTATCTAGGTTGGGTTGAATAGCCTTACATACTGAATAATAGCGGAAAGACATACTCTTCGAATCGGTGTTCCGGCTCCGCGCCTAAGACCCAGTTCTGGGGCCATTCGCCAGCATCCACATATCGTTGAGAATAATCGTTTCGAATCGTCTCTTCCTCAGGAACATAGTTCGTGTACCTCGCTACGCGAGCACGCTTTGCAGGAGTTAAGTCTGTACGAGTAAGCTGGCTGCTCCGCAATACTGGAGACGATGCTGGAGAATCGTCTGGTGGTGGTGAAGGTGGGGGAGTGGGGATAAGGGGCAGCCTAAGGAGCTCTTGAGGAGGCGAATGGAGTAAATTGAGTTGTCGGCGATTTTTCTGTTGACTGAGCCGTACATTCAAAATCAACACAGAATGAGATGCAAGGAGTTCATTGGCCGAGCCAAGGACTTCCGTTGTGGTCATCGTCGCGGGCAACAAGGGTACTTGGGAGCGTTGGAATTTTGCTTGTTCTGAAATGAAGACAGGGGGGATAAAGAAGCTTATCGCATTGTGGCACTTTTTTTTCGGCGTGTTTCGCTCTTGCAATACTGATACTGGGATGTTAAAAACTATCAACCTCGTACAGTTTCGCTATACAGTTCAATGCAGTGCCTTGGGTATGTAATTATTATAATCCGAGGGAATCGGCTACTCCCGGTGATTGCTCAACTATCCGAACGAAGTTAGCCTCAACTTGACTGAATTCAAACTTGCTCACTGGAAGTCTCCCTGAGCATCTAAACAGCTAGGATTTCGAATTCTTGTTGAGACTACGGATCCTACGGCCATGATTTTATTCAGCACGATCGGCGACTACTGACCTCATTTGAGAAATTCGTTGAACTCTGCCGAAATAGACTGTCAGTCACAATATGACTCTGATCTAGCCCATCATTTGCTCCATCAGAACACCAGAGTCACTAGTATCCAAAACTATTTGCCTTGCCCGAGTCGTGGAACCTCAAGGTAGGTCATCGTAGCCTGGGGATTTTTTAGAGCAACTTAAACAACATTTAATGACCGTCTCGACTAGAATAACCCATTTCGAGTGGAGACGTTCAATTTTTACCATCTACAAGATTATTTTATTCTGTTTTGGCAATCCTGAGACCGGTGGGTTTCATTGATATATACGAAGAATTCCCAAGATTCGACCTAGGATCAGACCACATGGTACCTTGAAAGGACGATCACTGCTTGAGTAGCTAATATCTCATACTTTTGGTAGTGTTTTACAACCGTACCTTGCCCTTATGGTTGATCGAATGAAGCCATTCCTTCTTAGGTCCATTTTTACTGCACCTCCAGGAAGGCCCTCACGGAGGGCATATATGAGTTTTTGGCGAGAAAGGGGAGCACCAGTTGCAGGTGGAAAATCAGAATTATCCTCCTTTAAATTCAATTCTTTACAGGCAATATCGGTGAAGTCGTTCATGGAAACTCGCTATTTATTGACCGGTTGACGCTCCGGGGACCTGACCTTTTAGTAGCTCTGTCATGAATTGCCCAAAATGCAACACTCTCTGAAGTAGATTGAAGTGGGGTTCACGTTGCCGGTGGCTTCGCTGGACTCAACTCCTTTGGTAAGTATTCAGATGTATTACTTCTAATTACATTTAAATTCGGATGACAAGCTAATTATTCGAAAGCATAGACTCCCTTTTTCTTACTAAGGATAAAACTAGTTGCGCTTACCCAGAGGTGATTCTGGCTATTCCAGGCCGAGTGCATACGGGCTGGCTGTGTAGACAGTAGAGAATATTGTGGTTGACTACGAAACCAATCTAGCCGATATATACGAGATATCATACAACCGAACCGACCAAAACAGCATGAACTCCGTGAGAATATTATTTTTCGTCCCTCGAGCCCTCCTCCCACGTCCAACGTTTCCCTGCATTTAAAAGAGTGGCTCAGTACCCATAAAGTTGATTTTGATCCTTGAGGTTAGAAAACCATGTCTCGTGACTATTTCCCCAGCTAACTTCTTTCATCTTGTCGCGTCGTCCGTACAGCCACCCTCTTTAATCACTACGCTCCCAAGATCTGTTACTAGCAACCCATGCCTGCAACTCGCACGACGCGTAGTACATCCGGAGGGTTTTCTTTGAAGACGCGACGAGCCTCGGATTTGATTCATTTAGATCAAGATGATGACGAAGAGCCCTTGTTGGTCTCGGCCTCGGCACCTCGTCCATGTTATCAATTGACGGGAACATCAACAGAAAATGTCACATCAATCCCGAAGGCGAAGGGGCACCAAGGGCTGAAGTTATCTCATCCTGTATCGCAAACCTCGCCTGGTCCCATTATCGTAAAGGGGATACACCTTAAGCCTACTGTTGTCTTTGACACTTTTTGGCGTTTTGCAGCCGAGAGGAAGGCTATCGACGATAGGCGCCGTTTAGGGTTACCCTCACCGTGAGTCGAGTCCATAGCCCTTGTGAGTCGAGATCAATACCTGATGTTATATTTTCCTAAGATGGACAGACGACGTATTTATGCGCAAGTACGCCTTTTGCAATACCTACCGCGTCCTTGACAAAGTTTCGCAGTACATCATCCGCGAGGTCATCGAAAAAGGCCCGCAGGAACCACAGGAAGTCGTTTTTCGCATCGCTCTTTTTAACATGTTCACAAAAATCGACACGTGGGAGCTTTTGGACAATGAATTGGGTCCCCTGACGTGGGAACGTTATGACCGCGATGCATACCGAAAAGTGCTTACCAAGGCGAAAAAACAAGGCATGACTTTGTACACAGGTGCTTTCCAAAAGCCGGCGCCTCATTTTGGGTTCCATGACGCCCACTCCAACCACCTTTGCCTGCTTGAAATCCTTATGGAAGCAGATCTACCCCGGCGATTTTCTGGTGCCCGGTATATGGATGAGGTCTATGAGTACCTTGTTTCGTTCCCAAGCATGGGCGCTTTCTCAACTTTCCAGCTCATGTTGAATCTTTCCTACTCAGAAGTCCTCAACTTCTCTGATATGGACTTTGTGGTTGCTGGACCTGGCGCTCATTCGGGACTTACCAAGATGTTTGGACTCAGCATGAAGTGTGCGAGGGATAGGGTACACGGGATCGAGATCAACGTAATCCGGTGGCTAGCTCAACATCAAGATGAGCACTTTCAACGTCTCGGCTTAGATTTCCAAGGCCTTGGACCCGACCGACTTCCAATGAGCCTGGCAGATATCGAACATTTACTCTGCGAAGTGGACAAATACTCACGTCTTGCTCACCCCCATATTAAAAGCAAAAGGACTGAATTAAGGGTGCTCTTCAAGCCATCGTCTGGAAACCACCCACCCAATCCCACCTTGCCTAAAGCGTGGTCTCACTCTGCGAGGAAAACTATCCGGATTAGGCCAGGAGGCCCTCCGGTAATTGAAAAACGGTATACCGTCAATCATATTGGTGCTCACCGAGACGGCCCGAACGGAATGGAATATCACGTCTTTTGGACTGGATATAGCGATGCAGAAGCTACTTGGGAACCAGAAGCGCTATTATTGGCAGACGCGCCCGTGGTTGTAAAGGAATACCTCGCAAAGCAAAGCGAAGAAATTTAATGAGTTTATTTAAGGGTTGTCAAGCTTTCTTGAAGTTTATGTAGTAATGTAATAGCTAATCGTATGCTGAAGCCTGCTCAATCATGAGTTTGGTTTATTTTTGAAACCATTCTTGTACTTGTTTAGATTGAGTCAACTTCCCCTTCTTGTTTACCTATATTTACGCGCTCTCTCAACGTTAAACGCGACTCTTCCTCAAAATCAGCAGGTCGTTCCTCCCGGTAAAATTCCTTAGCCCTAGGCATGGAATCCATATCGCGACTCCGAGAGCTCCTTCTGAGAGCGCTAAATACTCGCGAGAGCTATCACACAGAGCAAGATGTCTTCGATGAGTTGATGGTTCAAAAACCGCGTCTTTTAAGCCTTTTGGATGTGGGTGGTAGAAGCCAGCAGGAACAGCGTGAAATTGAATCAGGTGAGCCGAACCCCTCTTTATTTGGAGCTGGAGCCTATCCTCTTTATTGTAGGCAGGACCGTTATTGACGGTAGGCAGGTCGCTGTCAATTCTGACTTCACGCGACAGGTCATCTTCCTCTCACAACAACTCGATTGTTCAGAACGATACATTGCGGGCCTGCTCCATAATGCTATGGCAGAGAATCCTAATATCTCACCCGTGCAATGCCTCGAAGCTACCATTGCAGAATTCCATCAACGGCGGCGTCACCTCGTCGACTGTTTACTCTATCTTGTGGAAGCAACGGAGGCAGCTGAGGCTCCAGATTTGCCACCCACTTATGCACGAATTGCAAACTATGTACGTGTAGAACTTCTCGGAACCTCAGCTGGGGATGCGTTTGCATTGAAAATCTTCAAACAATTGGAGGGACTGGACTCTGTTATTGGAAGGGCGGACTTGGCGAGGAAAAATGCTAGTAGTAACACTACACTGCCTTCCGGGCAAGGTAAGCTTCTGCGTTCCATCACCTGCGGCTTTCATCTAACTGTACTCGTACAGGAAATCCGGCGCTGGGCAGCGATATCCTCAACGCTCGGTACGATTCCCTAAAATATGAACGACGCAACCTCGCCGCCGCCTTATGTTCCGCTTCTCGTTTGGGCTATTTCTCACCTAATGAAGTCAAATCTGTTGTTGATTGGCTATTCACCCACTCTAATCACTCTATGACGTTTTATATGCTCAACGCTGTTCTACTAGCACTCGATCCCGCGGACCCCCAGAGTATAGACGGAGAGATTCGTCAGGCACTCGCTACTGATAATGCTCTTATGACGTTCATGACCAAAAAGTTAGGACCTTCGACGGAGTGGAAAGAGCCTGGTCTAAAAGCGACACTATTGCTGAAGTGGACTCTCTTCCTCACTGAAGCGAGACACGTGGATTCGAGTCTGGAGCATCGTGCTGGATTTAAAACGGAGGAGCTGGAGACACAGGTCTGGAATGCTGTACAGGGTGATGCATTCTCATACCTCGCCTTGGCCGTTGTTCAATTGCAACGAAAGCGCGGCCATGTACCAGTCGCTTCGATCGTGAATACATTGACTCTCACCCAGGAACAACAGGAACTGCGAGAACCACCCCCAGAAGACCACATACCTGCTATTCTGTCTGCGTTTGAAACTCTGGTCCGATCATTAATTACGCACGCATCTTCCGAACTTCGTAAAATCAAACAGCGCCAAGAAGACCTAGTTCATGCCAATGCCCGCACTGATCGTAGTCGGACAACAACTTCCCGCTTTGGAGGCAGTCTCGCGCCTGAATCTGAAAAATCCAATATTCCACCTCGTAACGATATCGCCTTGCTCTTTTCCTTCATTGGCGTGTTGTACTCCTCCCTTTCTCCCGAAAGAGCCCTTCAGTTCTGGGGGTCCGGCCCTCTGGGTGATTCTTCGAATTTGTCATACCTAGAGTATGTTGAAACAACTGCAGGAAGGCTCCCCACTTTTCTGCAATGGGCAGTATGGTCCACATCGGTACACCATATCACTATGTCAACTGCCCTCTATGATATGCTGGGAGGCCTTGCGAAGGGGCAACAGTGTAGTGAGCTGGCCTACAACTTTATGGCTCGGGGTGGGGGCGAGGTTATACCGGGGAGTATGCTCCCATCGTCGTCTTCAGGCGGACCGTCAGTGTCGTGGACTGTTATATTCGGGTTGTTGGATTCGTGGGCATTGAGTGCAACGCAGCCCCGGACCCAACACCAACACCATTCTCAACAGGGCCTTGGTACTCCATCTTTCGGAGGACACCCTTCATACTCTACAACTGCCCCTCCGCAGTCACATCAAGTCTCCATTGGTCCGAGAGAAGTCCTTCTGGCCCAGTCTTTCCTTCATCTCCTTTCTACCGTTGTTTCAGACTCGGTTGCGGTTCGTGTTACAATATCAGGGCATGCACACTTCCGCGCCATTCCAACACTCGTTTCTCTCATCCCACTAGGAATTCCCCTTGAGCTGAAAGGTGCACTGTTCAGTACCCTGGCAGCCTTTTGCGTCCCTGGTGCCGGCGTCCCTGGCGTAGAGATATGCAAAGCTGTTTGGACCTTAATGGAGAGGCTCGAAGTTATTAATGTTCGCGCCTCATCAACAGGTCCTTTTGGCGCCACCATTCCTACATTAAAAGGCATTGAGGCGGAGCTACAGGAAATTGAAGCCCCTCATAGGCTATACCCTTCAACAATTCCGTTCTTGAAACTCCTCAGTACTCTGATTCATACTCCGAAACGAGTGTCACTGAAAGATCGTGTGACGGATGTCCAACCTATCAACACCGTGCCAGAAGCACTGGGGCAACCATACCGGCTTCCTGGCATTGGCCCTTTCACGGCATTCGTAATCGACAACGTATTCGCTAACATTGCCAACCGAGAGTATTCTCGACCTTCGGATAGGTGGGAGACCAATGACCTATGTTTATGTTTTATCGAGCGTGCATTAGCCAGTTTTGACCTCGAATCCCTGGTTACCTCGCCGGAAGATGTGATGCCCCGAGGCGATGCTCTTGTTCCTTTGCTTGTACACCCCGGCTATGAGGTCATGAAGCGTTTGTTGACCAATTCTCCCCTCCAAGCAAGCATCCTATCGTATATCGTCGAAGGTGTTGAAGGATTTGAGAAGGAATTTGCAGATGAAGAACCATTCTTTAAAAGTACCATCGTCCGTATACTCCGGATCGTCCTCCGAACATTAGAAATCCAAGATATCTTCCTTGATGTCCTCATCCCCCTCTTATCTGATTTTGATAGTGCCCCCGTAATTGGGACACTCCACCCACGTTCATATTTCACAAGATTTGATCAAGCACTATCGTTTGGACCTCAATACATCCCGGCACTTGCGGCATATATCGCATATCCTTCACATTCGGAACTAGTCCTTCTTTCCATCAAAATTGCCTCAATTCTCTCATCAGCAAATTTATCATCTAACCTAACAACCTTGATAGAGCGGAGTGGTGACTCAGAACGCATAATTGGAGGATTTGTAAAAATATTGAGTGTAGAATCCTCTGATGACATCTGGGAGGCCGAAGCACTAGCAGACCAGACGACGGGGGCCGGTGCACCAGACTCAGAGGAAACCCAGCGCTCGCTTGAGCAGGCCATACGACTCGCAGCGCTAGATCTGCTGATTCAAGAGACAAACTCCATACGGCCGTTCCCAAATGTTGCACACTTTCTTCTGTTTGGTGGACAGAATATCCAGCAGCAGATTGAAGATCCCCATGCGCTCGGCGCACGCCGGACTAGTATCCATGTCCTTCTAGAACTGCTAAATGTTGGAGTACCACGCCTAAAGGGGAAAGGAAAGGAACGGGAGCGTCATCATGCATCACAAGCGTCTCCTCTCTTTGCTACGTTACCTGGGCTGGCGGAACGATGTTATCGTGTCGTCTATCAACTATGTGTCCACCCTCGAACCTCGGATTTCACGACCCGCTACCTACGAACTCGGGAAGACTTTTTCGCCCGGCATCTTGCAAGCGTCCCTGCCCAAGCCCCTCAAACATTACGAGAACCATATATTCACGTTCTTTATAACGATGGATCCCGAGTTACAACCACCGTTCCATCGTTGAGTTCTTTCCTCCGACTTCGTTCTTGCATATTCGACCTTGCCGCGCTTGAACTTCATATCCTTACAAATAAAGGCCACTTCAAGGGAGTCGCTGAGTTGCTTGAGATCATATTCGGCAACGAGTCAACCTCTGTATTTGGTGACCCTTTAGAGGACGACATCTTCCAGCCTTTCAATGAACTTGGTCAATCCCATATGCGTATCGTCGAGTTTCTCCAATCATTGATGTTTGATTGGTCGGACAGCTTAACCGTCGAATCCATGAATCTCCAATTCCTCAGTCAACTGAATTTGCATTCCTGTATCCGTACTGACGCAGCCGGTTGTCAGATCGTTGATCGTACCGCATTATTGAATTTGCTGACAATAGCGAAGAAGACACTTCACGCCCAAGGGGCCATTGTGACTCCCGCACACACAGAGCAACTTCGACAAGAGGCTAATTATGTACTCGAGAGCTGTGCCGTCGAGAATCATCGCAGAGAGGTTGCTCATGGTATGGCCACAGGTTATGAGGCCTGGAGGCGATTATTGGATATGACACTTACCAAATGCTTTGATCGACTCCCTCATGACCGGCGAGAAAACATGTTATTTGACCTCTTGCACGTCCTTCCGTCCGCTATTCGCCTGCCGGACCTCCAGGAGACCACCGCAGTTCTATTGTCAGAAGCTGTCTTGTCTTGCATCACAAAATTGCGCGAAGACAGGCGGCACCAACTAATCACCCAATCTATAGGAGGCGACAGTGAATCAGGATCGTTACCCGCTGAGAGACTGTATTCGATTCTCCAAAGCATCGTTGAAAGCATCATCGACAGTAACCGTGTCGAACTGGTCCGAGGGAACCTCTACGCAGCTCTCATAAATTATGTTCACCTTATTGTTTCTCCCCGCAATCAAGTAGATACCACCCCGCCAAAAGGGGGCGATAACCTTGCCATATCCCTAACATCGTCGATTCTACGGGAAGACCTCACATTTGACACTGGCCTGTCTCTCGTCCCGGTGAATCACGCCGGAAAATCTCAGGGCTCCTGGTCGTCATTGGAATCTGGTAGTCTGTCAATCATGAAATCAGCAATGGAACGACTAGTCGCTACAGTTTCTAGGGATGCTATTGATGGGACAGAGGTTTGGAAAACTATTGCGTTCATGCTCTTGGATGCCCTCGTTCACCTGTCAGGGGCAGAGAAACAGCATATTGTCCTCTCCGCCCTTACCCGACATGGGATCCTATCAAATTTTGTGCGAGGAATCAAAGAGTCCGACTCGCGACTATTGTCCGTACTCAAGCCTGACCCAGGTATGTATTCATTTTTCCGATTGGCTTGAACGTATATAACAAGGCGAAAAAAAAAAGATGACCTTAACCCCCTCTATGTATATGAGGCGAAAATGTCCCTTTTTGTACGGATGACACAGACTCGTGGGGGCGCAGAACGCCTCCTGGAAGCCCAACTAATACCCATGTTCGCCAAGTGTGACTATCTTGATGCTAGGCCTGAGGCTGATCAGTCATTCATGGGTTAGACTTAATTATATATGTGCTCCCAGCTTCAACTCACATCATTTTCAACAGACCAAGACTCCTTCTTACCCTCCGCTATCCAGCGTTATCATCAACTTTTTATGCCAGTACTTCAACTTGTAGATGGAATGCTCGCGACACTTGGCACAAAGCACTCAACCATCACAAACCAGGTCAGAATTCCCTGGTCCCCTAAATTTCTTACTAAAATCCTCAGTAGGCTCTTGACTTCCTGTCGAGCCACAGTTCCACTATTGTCATTCTTCTTAAAAATGAGACAGATCAGGTCCCTATGGCTCTGCTTGAAGAAATACACCTTATTATTACACTTTGTGCGAGCGTCCTTCCCTCCGTCCCTAAATCCGAGCTCGTATGTGTATTACCCATCCCAGATGGTGTTAATCATTAACACTTGATAGCTTTCCTCAAATTCTGGCTTCGGTGCAATACATTCTGCTATCTTGAATTTGGCGACGCGCTGTTTAGGTACCGGCCGCTGCTTCCGACATATCCTTCCTCAATCAGACGCGGAGATACAAAACGCAAGTACCTATGCATTCGGCGAGTCTCCACCTTCCACCCTACTTCAACCCCCTAACCTCAATCTAACGTTCAGGCTATGGTTCAAAGACAAAATTCGACATCAGTGTTCGGGGCCGGGAACGACTGCTGCGTAAAAGTATAATTATATATGTAGGTTCCGCAAGTGAATTTACCGGTCGGTCACTCCCCCTACACCATTGCTTGCTTCAGCTTGACACGATGTCTCATTACTCTAGAACCTGAAATAACCCTTTTGTTGTCACCCATCACGACGAAACCTCGACACAATGAGCGAGGATCACATTTCCTTGGTACATTTTGTCAGCTCTGACCGCGTCATCACAGTCCTAACGTCCCACCTAAAGCCACTATCCCAACAATTGGAGATGCACTAGAAGCACTCAATTCCCTTTGTGCCGATCTTAGACAAGCCCTCAAGCAAATTTCAGAGATCTCCGCCGAGTTGGCCGCACGAGACCATATTGGAGTCGAGAACATCACAGAGGTCCGAACTACAACATTCTGACCTCGTGGGTCGACCACTCACGACAATTATTTTCTTGCACAGGTGGTCCTAGATATCCAGGAGTCGTTCTTGCAAGACCTCGATATCGGACAGAAGCGGGCCCTAATTTGCCAAGAATTGGAAAGTATCAAGAAGGCTGCGAGGAGGGATGCGAAAATCCTACTCAGTAAGTCCTTTTTTTTTTGCGTACCTTCTTTTCTGATACCCTTTGTCGCTCCCCAGACACAACGGAAATGCTCCTTCTGCTCATCTGGAGACATATACAATACTACGCCCCTCCATCATCGTCAACCTCCTCCACTGCTCCGTCTAAAATCCCATCTTCCCAAATTGGCGCTGCAAGCACAAATCATATGAATACCGCTATGCGATTTCTTGCTGCACCCGAGCCGGAAACATTTAAAGCAGACGTTGGAAAACAGCTGGGGCCAGCACTAACAAAACTGGAGAATCTGAATCTAGTATGTCCACTTGACTGTAATTTCGTTCGATAATTCAACCGGTTATATTAGGACTCTGAATCTCTTGGCCCCGATTGGCAAGCCAACCATGCCTACATAGAGATTATGTCTCGGAGACTACGAGATAGTTCAGGGTTACATGATCACGAGCGGGAAGAGGAGATGGATGCAAAGTCCGAGTAGAAGAGAGATCTAAATCGATTCCATTGTTCAATTAGTGGGGTTTTTTTAATATAAAAAATGAACTCCTTTCTGTTTGCGTGCTCTACTTAACTTGCAATAAATGTTGATTTTTGATATATACACTCACTAGACCACTACAAAGGTGTACATGTGCTCGGCCGATGTGATCGGAACTCGCTCCGATGATCTAACCGAGATTGAAATAAGTTGGACCAATATACAATTATCTCGAGCCTCCGAGATAAGAAACGCAATGTCCACCCAAGTCACTAATAAAGTCTGCCTAATGTAACGTTCCCATAGCATACACTATTATCATCGCTTAAGCATCCCTTTCTCCCAGTGTTCATGATGGATGGGGTGTTGCAACGGAGCCCGGACTCGAGGGTAATGCAATCGAAGCGGGCACAACGACAAATATGGACACCATCGCAAAGGACCACAGCTACCGGACTCTCGCAGCACACGGTACTGCCGTGGGTTTGAGTGAGGGACTTATGGGAAATTCTGAAGTTGGGTGTGTAGAACCATAGGCTTTACGTAGCATGGGGCCAGCTGATGCTTTCGCTCTAGCCACCTGAACATCGGCGCCGGTCGCGTTGTATGGCAGGATATCGTCCGCATTGATGTCTCGATCAAGAAACGTCAATTCCATAAATCTAAGAATATTGTAGATTCCTTGACGCAGGCGAAGAACGGTAATGGTCGACTACACCTTATGGGACTGGTATGTTACATCGACATTATATTCTGGACTCTGCTATATAACTAACGACTATATAGGTGTCCGATGGGGGCGTGCACTCCCACATCAACCACTTATATGCGTTACTCGAAACCGCCAAGGAGATCGGTGTCCCGCACACATATGTACACTTCCTTGGAGATGGACGTGATACCGCCCCCCGATCTGCGGCGGGGTACTGCCAAAACCTATTGGATTTTATGAAGAAGGAAGAATATGGTGAACTGGCGACGGTAATTGGGCGATACTATGCAATGGATCGCGATAAGCGCTGGGAGCGTGTCAAGATCGCTGTTGATGGTCTGGTAAAGGGTGAGGGCGAGGATGGGAAGGGCCATGACGGGATTGTGGCGATTATCAAGGAAAACTACGAGAAAGACGTTACGGACGAGTTCCTGAAGCCGATTATCGTAAATGGCGACAAGGGCAGGATCAAAGGTGCTACCTTCTGCGCTATGAAGTTGAATATTCTAACAACTACTAAGATGACGACACCTTATTTTTGTTCAACTACCGGTCGGATCGTATGAGGGAGATAGCTTCGGTGCTAGGGCTGCCTGACAAGCCGATGGAGGTGGATGTCCCAAAAGACTTAGCAAGTCCCTAATGACCTCAATCCAAACCTATCACTTACCAGGACTCTAGAAAATCACGACCATGTCGCGATACAACGCCGACTTCCCTTTTCCTGTGGCATTCCCGCCACAGGCCATGACGAATGTCCTCGCCGAGTGGCTCGGTAAAAAAGGCGTCAAACAGGCACATATTGCTGGTATATCGTACTCTTTTTGTCCTCTATACTCAACCGTACTCATCCACGCTGAGTAGAAACAGAAAAATACGCGCATGTTACATTCTTCTTCAACGGTGGTGTCGAGAAACAGTTCGAGAATGAGGAGCGACACATGATCCCCTCGCCCAAGGTCGCCACTTATGACAAGCTGCCGAAAATGAGTGTACATGGCGTTGCAGAAAAGGTCGCTGAAGTTCTCAAGAAGGGAGAGCACGAATTCGTTATGTGTAACTTTGCGCCACCAGACATGGTCAGTATATCGCTTATCCTCCCGCATGCCCAACACTTCACTCTCCCAACCAATAGGTTGGCCATACTGGAGTGTACGAGGCCGCAGTCGAGGCGATCACTGAAACGGATATTGCGGTCGGGACAATTTACAAAGCCGCACAGGATGCGGGGTACATATTGTTAATTACGGCAGACCATGGCAATGCGGAGCAGATGAAGAACCTTGAGACAGGGGCGCCACACACTGCACACACGACGAACCCGGTGCCGTTCATCATAACAGGCGACCCCAAGAAGTTTAAGTTTGTGACAGACAGTGACGCGGGGGACAAAGAGGACAAGGATGCCGATGCGGAGGAGGAGGGTGCGCTGTGTGATGTGGCCCCGACCATCTTAGATCTCTTGGTGAGTTTTAATTCTTCGATATCGTACTATTCATGTCTCAACGTCTATGTATACGCAGGGCTTGCCGATACCCGAGGGTAAGTTCTCCACCGTGTTAACGCTTTGTATTTGCAGCTGACTCTTGTGTAGAAATGACAGGCCGCTCTTTGCTCGCCAAGAATAAGGAGTAAGAATCCATGAGACACAGAAGAGTAATAAGTACATATCGTCCACGAGCTAAGACCGGATTATACCGTTTTCCACACAATGTAGATTGCCTAGACAGTAGGGAAAACGAGCTGCTCCTTGCAAAAAGTGTTCCTAAATGATCCAATAAATTACATAGCGAAGCATGCAATGGTGTGTTGTATTAGTATACGTCGAATCAAAGGTTTTGCGGTGAGCCCATCGTCTTTGATGTCCCGTGGAAGTAAATCATTCGCCCGACAATCCCTTTAGTCCACCAAACCCAAACACTCACTCGCGTCAAGCCAGCCCACCATTTTGATGATTCATAATCGACCAACGTCCAGCGCCTCAAAATCAGGTAATCTCCTGTAGCGATCATCGGGGCAACAAGCTTCCGGCACCGCGAAGTGCCAGCTGACCACCCATGCGGAGTGTCTGTGATCCTCCGGGAAAGTATGCAAGGACATAGGCGACAAGTGCTACGACCTGAAGTAAAAACGGTTAGTGGAGCTACATGGTGATAGAAGGTCTGGGAATGCGAACCTGGACCGCACCACACAGGAGAGAGCCAAGGTACGAGTGCGCCCCAAGAGAAAAGTAGAGAGTCAGGCCGAGGCTCGAGAAGTATGTGAGGGAGAATGGAAGTCTATCCTTGGACAGTAGATGCTTTATATGATTTATTGGCCCGATCAGGACTGAAAATCTGTAGTAAGACAATATCAGTGTGACGTGAAATTTAAATGACAACAAGAACAGTGTGCCGTACCCAAACATGACAAGTAGGCTGCCCAAACTAAATGATAATGCGAATTTCGCTGGTCTGAGCGCAAGCAGCGGCAATGTCAGAAACGAGACGAAGAAACACACTCCTGCTCCAATCAAGCAACCCGCGAATCCAAGCAACCTAAAATGTAGCTTAATCACTCAGACACCCCCCTCCAAAAATCTCAGTAACTATACCTTTCCCAGCTTGAGAGGGCAAACCACGCCTCGTCCTCATTGGACCGCTCATTCGAGCGCAGCGGAATATAATCACCCGCAATAGTATTGTAGAACCTAGAAAACGGATTTCCTGGAGCAGAAGGTTGTTGTTGGGATTGAGAATCGTCCGTAACGCCGCGCGCCCATCGAAATTGAGAGAGATTTGAGCGGAAACTTTGCTCTTGGGAGTTGGGAGCCATGGTAGGGGCCAGCGTGGATGAGTGTCAACAAGTCATAACATCAACTTCCACCTTATTACACCCACAACTTGCCCACAATTACCGTCGACACCACCACACCTGAGTCCTTGATACTACCGGACAGCAAGTTTAACATTCAAGTGACCATTATTGCTAGGGGAGTTTTAGCGTAAAAATTAGGCCCGATCCCAGAGAAACTGTTCCAATACATGCTGATATTCGAATTTATTGAACTTTGCGGCGACACCCTACATCCCTTCGGGGGTGTATTGAGTAACTCAGGTATGATAATACCTTATATATCTTGGATTAAACTGAGCATCCCCGTAAGTTTTTCAATCCAGTGTATTGATCCAAGCTTTTTCTGTCTACCTCCAACGCGTCCCTTCGAAAGATATATATCATCCGATCCAGAGGGCCATTCATGCCCTCTAAACGAATATGTCTCCTTCAACTACTGATGTCAACTTCCAATCTTCGTTCCCCCCGCCGTAACTTTGGGATTTGTCGTGATGCACTGTGGTGAAATTATGCGAAAGGCTCTGCCACAGCTACCTTCTGGTCCCTCAATAAACTACTAACATTCAAAAACCACATCACTAGCATAACTGGACATTCATTTAAGCGCGTATAGTCCATGAGGAAAACGTTCACAAGCCAATATATCGACATCGTAACCTAAACAATGGTGACTCTAACTCCCCCTTCCATATCTCCATAGGCAAATTATAAGGAAGGTATCCTTATTAGTTCAGGGCACTAGTTGGTAGAAAACAAAATAAAGAAATGACGGAGTCCCGTTAGTAAAAGAAGAAGAGAAGCAAAAAGGCCTATATCAATGTCAGCTCCAGGGGCTTCACGGAAAAGTTGTCTGATAACTCTCGATAAGTTTTAGGTCTTCTCACTGTCAGGTCAGAGAAGACCTAGGGCCAGATATCAGGAACAGGGAGTGACTCGTCACTTTTTACGGTGTCCGGCTTCTCTCGAGTTTTCAAGGCTATATGCTAAAATGATCGAGCGCAACCTCTGCGTTTGTTGCACTCACCAGTCTTCCTGCCACTAAGATTCAGAGATCGAAGTCGTTTTTCCGAAATTCGAGTCACGGCGCCGCAAGGAGAAAGTTTTGGATGCCACCAGCAGTCTAAACCGAGCAGAAGCTAACGTCTACCTGTCATGACCTATTGCAGACTATGTTTAGGAATTGTGGAATCTCTATGTGTACACCGGGAGAAAGTGTACTGACCTGACTTTTAGGGCTATGTTTTCAAAGCTCTTTTGTGGTTAGATAGTAATTAAGGTAAGTGAATACACCATATCATTCACTTACATGCTGATACTTCGTCAATAATAATATAAAGATTTTCTGCATTCTATTTTAAATTGCCGAGGAGTTGGCCCCACTGCCATTGGAATTATAAATTACGTCAAGTATGTTGAGATATAATTCGACATTCCGAACAAGCTGTAACCGGGCTGTAACCAATTGCAAACAGGAGTTGGCTTGTTGGCCCTTCTAGCCTTCTAGACCTGTTTTATTTGACGGAAATTTCCATGACTCGGAGATCATCTCTTCGACTCATCCCCTGAACTAATGAGGATACCTTCCTTGTAATTTGCCTATAAAGACGCACCCATTGTCATGATCATCCAAATCCGTCAGTTACTAAAACTTCCTCAATTCCTCCGCCTCTCTCTCGCCTTAATCTCAAAGATATTCTCCAAAGTCGCCATCTTTGCTGCTATTTCTCTTGTGCTCTCTGTTGCTGCTGCCCCCGGCGGCAGTGGCAATAACCACAGCAAGTGTAACATTGGTCCAATCCAGTGCTGTGAACAGCTCCACATACCAGAGACTATTGATGATAACAAAATCAGCTCTATTATTGGCGTTGCTGTTGACCCTATCACTGTCTTGACTGGAGAAGGCTGCAGTCCCGTCTCGGTATTGGGTGTTGGCTCAGGTACTACTTGGTTAGTATAATGCGCCTCAATTAGGTATGACCAGAATATTCATATTTCTGACAGAAAGCAACAACCTGTATGCTGTGAAAACAATTATACCAGTGAGATTAATCAATGGCACTTTTGGTGTTTGTTGTGCACAGTTGATCCATATTCCTGTTTCATTGGCGTCAATTGCACCCTATCTCCGTTAATCTTTGAGTTCTTTTCCTGAGTATTTGGGGTAGTGGAAAGGGAGCTAGTCGCCACTGTGTAGTTTACAATGTTGATTTTTCAGTCTACTCTGGCTTGAATTCATGATTTGTCCCCATTCCATAAATCCAATACTGAGAGTCCAGTATTGGATTTATAGCTCTAACTGTAGTTTTAATGCTTTGCTCTATACGTTTAATAAAGATCATCGTTCGCATTTATATGGCTCAAATTTTATCTTTTGAAAAAATTCCCTTTGGCACAAAGCTTAGCCTGTTACTGATTGCAATGATGCTTCCTGTAATGCAAATTGCTTGGCCGATGAAATTTAGTTGTGTAATAGATAAGATAAGATGCAAGAAGACAAATAAAAAAAAGTTTTGTTCGCGTGACTCGAGCATTGGACTGAGAGGTCCGGTCGAAGCTGATTTCTATCTGTTATCCGTCCATCTCCGCCAAGATATCTTGTCTTTGGCTCCGCTCAAAGCGACTTTCAAGTCCTTGTATATTATTTTCGCGTCGTTCTTCCTCTCGTATGGCTCAAACCATCGAGTTGGCCCAGGTTCAGAATACAATCCTCCAGTTCAGTTACTATATAGCTAACGAGTCTACTAGACAGCCAAACGCGACTACTTGCAAGACCTCGAGAAAAAGTATCAAGCACGCTGGAAGGATGAACGTCTCTTCGAGGTCAATGCCCCGTCGGCTTCTGAGCTGGCCGGTCTTTCCCCCTCGGAAATACAAGCCAAGCACCCCAAGTGGTTCGGTAACTTTCCATACCCATACATGAACGGGAGCCTTCATCTTGGTCATGCATTCACCATATCCAAGATTGAGTTTGCAGCAGGGTACCAGCGGATGTTAGGAAAACGGGTACTCTTCCCGCACGGATTTCATGTTACTGGGATGCCTATCAAGGTATGTGATGCGCTTTCATCTATGGACGCACAGCTTATAGGACGAATCAGGCCTCAGCAGATAAGATTATTCGGGAGATTGAGCTCTTCGGTCCTGATTTTGAACGATACGAACAAGTGCAAGCAGAACTCGACGCAGCAGCTGAGGAAAAAGATACCCCCGAGCTTGCACCAACTACTGGCGACGTAATCGCGGATAAGTCAAAGGCGAAGAAAGGAAAAATTGTAGCGAAATCAACTGGCCTCACATACCAGTTCCAAATAATGGAATCTATTGGTGTTCCTCGTGCTGAGATCAAAAAATTCGCGGACCCCCTTCACTGGCTAACATATTTCCCTCCAATCGCAATTGTAAGCTGCTCACCACCCGTATTTTCTTTTCATGTATCTAATAGGGTTCACACACAGGCTGATAACAACTCATTTGGGTCTCGTATCGATTGGCGCCGCACGTTCCTTACCACTGATGCTAACCCTTATTACGACGCATTCGTTCGCTGGCAAGTTAACAAACTCCATAGACTTGGCAAAATCAAGTTTGGTGAAAGGTACACGATCTACAGCCCAAAGGACGGTCAACCATGTATGGACCACGACAGGCAAGATGGAGAAGGCTTTGGTCCCCAAGAATACACCGGTGTGAAGATGGAAGCATTAGAGTGGAGCCCAGCTGCAAAGGCTGCCATCGAAGGCAAGGTCGGTGGCAGAAAGGTGTTCCTGGTTGCTGCTACATTCCGTCCCGAGACGATGTAAGTAATTTGAACACTATGCGCCTCGTGTTTATTAAACGTCAGTAGGTATGGCCAAACGAACTGTTTTGTAGGCAACACGATCAAATATGGCGTTTTTGCCATTAACGATAAGGAAGCTTTCCTTTGTACTGAACGTGCAGCTCGGAACATGGCGTTCCAGGGAACAGTCACACCGCGCGGCAATGTCGAGCGGCTTGTCGAGATCGAGGGCTCTAAACTCATTGGCACGCGAGTGAAAGCTCCATTCTCTATCAATCCCGAAGTGTTTGTGTTACCCATGGATGGTGTTCTTGCCACTAAGGTTCGTCGACTATCTCCGAATCTGTTTCGAAGACAACTAACTCTCCTCTTACAGGGCACGGGCGTCGTCACATCTGTTCCATCCGACTCTCCTGATGACTATCAAACGCTCATGGATCTGCGCAAGAAGCCCGAATTTTACAAAATCGAGCCAGCTTGGGCTGCTATTGACCCTGTTCCTGTTATCGTGACCCCCACTTATGGGGATCTTGCCGCCCCCGCAATTGTGAAGGCACTGAAGATTCAGTCGCAAAAAGACACGAAACAATTGGCAGAGGCGAAAGACATCGCTTACAAGGAAGGCTTTTACAACGGTACCATGTTGGTTGGAGAATTCAAAGGGGAGACTGTGCAGGAAGCGAAGGGAAAGGTGAGGGAGAGCATGCTCAAGGAAGGCGTTGCTTTTGCGTATGCCGAGCCTGAGGGTCTTGTTATCTCACGAAGTGCGGACGAATGTGTGGTTGCACTCATGGATCAGTGGTACTTGGATTATGGAGAGGCTGGATGGAGAAACGAGGTGGAGAGGTAACCCTTTCTCAGCGTCAGTTGTAGTGCGATCACTGAATTTCATGTTTAGAATGCTGGCCGGGATGAACTTGTATACCACGGAAACTAGGCATGCTTTTGAAGGAACCCTGGCATGGCTGAACAAATGGGCATGTGCGAGGACATATGGTTTGGGCTCAAAACTCCCCTGGGACCCCCACTTCTTAGTTGAATCTCTTAGCGACTCAACTATTTATATGAGCTACTATACCGTTGCCCAACTGCTTCACGGTGAGTGAATTTACGTCACAATACTCAATCAAACCGTCCAAACAACTTTGTCCCAGACAACAGTATCGATGGCACGAAGCCTGGGCCATTAGGAATCACTCCCGAGCAAATGACCGACGAAGTCTGGGAGTACATCTTTTGCAAAGGCCCTTGGCCCAGCCCAGAACCCCTGCCTCGGGAGAAAGCTGATGCTCTCAAACACGAGTTTGAGTACTTCTATCCCTTTGACATTCGTTCCTCAGCAAGGGATCTCGTCCCCAACCACCTTACATTTGCCTTATACAATCATGCAGCAATCTTCCCTGAGGACAAGTGGCCTCTGAGCATGCGTACAAACGGACACCTAATGTTGAACGGCAAGAAGATGTCCAAGTCCACAGGGAACTCGCTCACGCTCAGGGAAGCGATTGAGAAGTTCGGTGCTGACGCAACAAGGTTATCGCTGGCAGATGCTGGCGATGGACTAGAGGATGCTAACTTTGAGGAGAAGACCGCAAACGCTAACATCTTGCGGGTGCATACCCTGTTAGGCTGGTGTGATGTTCGTTCCCTGTTTCATTCCCGAAAAAAGACATACTAAACTATACAACTACAGGACATGGTTAAGGATGCACCTAACATGCGCCAGGGACCGCGCAACTCTTACCATGATCTGGTATTCGAGCAAGAGGTCAATGAACTCATCAACGTCACGCAGAGCCATTACGAAGCGTAAACCCTCCATTCCGTATTGCGAAACCAATCAGTCTAATATATTGTTTGTAGAACAAACTACAAGGATGCGCTCAAATTTGGTTTCTATGAACTTCAAAGTGCCCGTGATTGGTACCGCGAGGTCACATCCGACATTGGAATGCATGCAGATCTTGTCAAGTATTGGATGCAGGTTGCGGCACTCCTGGTCACGCCTATCGCACCCCACTTTACCGAGCACATTCATTCCGCAATTCTTAAATCACCCGCATCAGTCCAACTCGCATCGTGGCCAACTCCCTCAGAGCCCGTCGACCGCAGCGTCTTAGAAGCGGGCAACTATATGCGCGGAACGATAAGGACCATTCGTGAGGCTGAGGTATCACTCATGAAATTGATGAACAAGGGTAAAGGCAAGAAGACAACCTTTGATCCGAAGCTACCCAAGAGCGTCAGGATCTACGTGGCGACTGCGTTCCCGGAGTGGCAGGATACATGTGTTCAAATTGTCAAGGAAGCATATGCAGAGGAGGCCGACAAAGTGGACGATGCAAAGGTGAAAGAGTTGCTAATCGAGCGGGGACTAATCAAGGATAAACGTGCCATGCCGTTCATACAAGCGTTCAAGGTAAGCTGATCACTCCTCCTTCGGAGATGTTATTTTTTTATTTTACTGATTCACGCCCTTTGTAGAAACGTATGGCACAGTTCGGAGCCCAAACTGCATTCCGACGTACGTTGCCGTTCTCAGAAAGTACTGTTCTGCAAGAGATCTTGCCATACCTCAAGAAATCTCTGGGTCTTGTGGATGCGGAAATACTATCGGTGGACGATGCACGTGCACATGAAGGCCAGCCTGGATACACCAAAACCATCATAGATTCGTCAGAGCCGGGTAGCCCTGCATTTGAGTATCGCAATGTATAAATTTTAGAGAAAAGGATATATTATCATTGGTCTAATTGTGTCTTTGTGCTTGTATAAGCCTTGAAATGTAAATGTTTTCCGGTTGAGATTTTAGGTGAAGTGGGGCTTCCAGCAGGACTAAAAGTCGAAAAAGGTGGAAATGCCATTAACCTTTGTAGCGTCAGGTAACAGTACATCAAGGGAAACGGAGCAATCATGCGAAGTACGACTTGAACCAAGATTTTAGATATCCGTGTCTTGTGGGAAGAAGCGAAGACCAGGAATTCAATCGACTTCACAGCTTTAGGTCGCGGCTCTCAGTAATCGCGTGATGAATTGACTGTCCTGCAGGGAACAGAGAGAACGTCAGGTGGCTTCTTAGGCAGATGGTTCAGTATCGGATAAGAGTATATGATGTGTATGACACTTACCAAAGTACTTAGTCGCACGCTGGAACGGATTGTTCTATACAGGCAGTGTTCTTTCGGCACTACGCCAATCCTCCTGACCATGTCCCGAGGTTCTTCTTGTCTGGATGTTAAATTGTTCACTGTTGTTCGTTGGTTCTGTCGTAAGACTCGCTAAAATAGCGACTTCAGATTCGAACGTCAGATTTACCGAAGCTCCACCGCCCCACCTCCCGTGAAATTCGGGTGGTCCGAGACATACCCTAACGCTTCCCCTGGCCCTTGCGTAGGAGTTGGTGAAGAAGGGGTGAAGTCGGACACAATCCCCCATTGTCCTTAAATTCTTTGGTCGGGAACTCATCGAAGTAAAATTTTGCGTTACGATCCGATATATGCGACCCGGTCCTAGAGAGACATGCGCACGAGGTATTGGAGGTATCACGAAGAGTAGGTAGTAGTCCCAGAAGAAGTCCCAGCCCCTCGCGACCGCGAAGCATTAGCGTCACGCATGTCAGGTGCCACTGACCAGATTTAGATAATATCTATGTTTTTTCTTCTCAAAAATTGGGAATTTTATCGATTTTGAATACTTGAACGTTGAAGCCTAAGAGAGGATTTGTAAAGTAGTAGAAATTGATATAGTTTTTGGCCATGGTTAGTGTTCAGTCGATAAAGTCGAAGGGTATGATCCGTTGTCCGGCAATTTCCGTCCGTTTCTGACTTCCGTACCATGCGCTTGTTTGAATTGTATTTGGATTCCTTAATAACAATGAGCACCACCAGGAACATCCTCTTTGACACAAGATTATCCCGGGGTACGAGAACTAGAAAAACCAAAGGCACCCAATGATCACCATATTATTTGTTGCCCATATCTCCCCATCAAGGACTAGGCGTCTTCAAAGTCAGGACGTTGTATCACGAATCATTTTGCGAGGACACCTTAAAAAGAACGATATGTCATCAGTTTCGGGAAAATAAACTCAGGTGTCGATTTGATTTTTATCAATTTGAATTTGACATCTACGTGCCTCGTCTTCTTGCGCGCGTCTTCTCAGGTCTTCTCGAGTGCCTCCTGGTAACCTTGAACATTTCCCCACACCTCGGGCGCACTTGGAATGACACGAGAATAGCCAAGACTTCCGGCCTTGTGGTGATGCTGTCACGTTGGGTACATTTATGCAGGATAACTAGATTCTACTCACTCGAGTAGGGATATTACTCCGGCATTTATAGTGGATAGGAATTTAAGAACGATATAAGTAGAACCCGTTCTCTGTCAGCGTCTTATCCCTATCCAACAGCAAGTTTCAAGGGAATATTATCTGCCATGCATGTACGGATCGTTTTGTCGGCCCTCTTCACAGCTATTGTAGCGAATGCAGCTGTGAACGAGCCTTGCTATGGGTCTGGCGGTGCCGCAGGTTTGAGCCTTAATTTCATAGCACTATGTCCTCACACTAACCTTTTTTGCGTTCTGCACAGGTGTATGTGTCACCACGACTACCTGCTCTGCTTCCGGTGGCACTACCGTTACTGGTGCCTGCCCTGCTGATCCCGACGACGTGAAATGTTGTACTAAACCGAAGTGCAGTACCGCTGCTGCGGGAAATTGCCGCTGGTCCAGTGACTGTGCTTCCACCAGTGTCGCAAACGAGTGCCCCGGCCCCAGCGGTTTCAAGTGTTGCCAGTCCACTGTGAGCATCTTCGAGGAGCCTTGCTTCAATTCCTTTCAAAATCACATCCTGATTGATCTTCCTCGAATTTAGGCGGTAGGTTTCGGTGGTTACGCCGCCCCCGCATACCCTGCCGTCGGTGCTTGCACGGCGGGTGCTGTCGCTGGTGCCAAGAAGATCGTAGCCGCATGGCCAGGTCGCATTCGCCAGATCTACTGTACTCGTGACTGCGCCTGCGGAAGCGGTTCCGACCACTGCTGTGGAAAAGCGACAGATATGATGTGCTCAGATGCCGGCGGTGTATGTCTTTTTTTGATTTTTCAATGCTTTCGATCCGACCTAAGTGCTATCCATTAAATAGACCGCAACTACTTCGGGCAGGGAAATTGCCGAGTGGGTCATGAACAACCGCGCTACTTTGAACCTCAAGTATGTCATCTGGGGCCAGCGCATCTGGAACCCGGCCATCGATGGTGTCAAGGCGTGGACCAGCTGGCGCGCAATGGAAGATCGTGGCGATATTACTCAGAACCATTGGTAAGATATTCCTATCACCTAGAGACAAACGTAAAACTAAACTACTTGCCTGTGTAGGGATCACGTCCACGTGAGCTACAACTAAAATCGGGAGGATGGTATATAACTATCTCTGCCTTTGTTACCTTCTACTCTGGGTCGGCGATTTTCTTGTGGGATTGAGAGTGATGATTTTTAAAAGTTTTCAAAGGTCCTGCTTTTTGAACGAATTGTATTCGACTTCATGGTAATCTCATTTAGCTACACCTTATGAATAATTAAACCTCTTTCATCCATGTGAGCGAAAAGACCGACTTTAGTGTATTCGGACGGTTCATAGAAAGGCGACGGACTCTTTCTGAAAGAATCGATGGTTCGCCGACTCGGGGGGAGCGCTGATACTCTGATACAATAGGGGTTTCGTCCCACAGTATGTCCTGCGGGGGACTCTGGCTGCACAGATGACGATTTGGCAGACACAATATGTTGCATCAGAAAAATGGTGACCAGACACAGATAAGGCTTCGAGATAAATTTTGAATGTATCTATATATAATAATCAATTAACGGTCTATAAAGTCCCAAGGTATTGCGTTGCCAGTTCTCTATAAAATCTTCATCTACTGTTTTCCCCGTCGCAGGATTATAGCTCTTGTAATCATGATCACACAGGTAACGAAGTCGGGGAAATCTTTCTTTGGGAAATAGGGGCCGCAAGGTCTGCCCACTAGATGACGGGAGACCAGACGCATAGCAAGCGAAATATTCCAACGTAGACGAAATATTCATCCGTTCGATTGTGGAATACACATCCTGTTCATATATATATATATTGAGTTTATCATTTTCCGAGTAGGTAAAACACGTACTTTCCAGGCCTGAGGTGTCTCAATAACCAGTGACAACGCCCTGATAGTATGCATCGTAGCCAATGTACTGGCTAGAGTGCTTGTGAGAGTTTGAGTGTACAATTCTAAAGATTCTATCGGATGCCGAGCCTCCTGTGCTGCAAGCATCTGTACCGTACCCCTCTCCTCTTCGTCAAAACCCCAAACAACCAGATGTCCAACTGGTCTTTCTTCAGTGAAAGCTTCAACCATATACCATGGACCCTGAAAAACCTGAAGGCGGGACAAGACTGTCTTCGACGGTTCGAAGAAAGGGTAAATGGTTGGTGAGAAATTATAGCTTGCAGTTGGCCGTTCGACAGGAAAGCGCAATTCTTCGATAATAGGACACGCGTTTAGGATGCCAGTGAATTCTGGAGAGGATGCAATCCCTGGGCGTACGGTAAGAGATCTGAGCGCAAACACGGAACCAGTATCCAAAAGCTTTCGGAGGATTTTGTATGGTCTAAGTCCGAGGACGAGGGTGTGGGTATACATAGGATGCACCAACGTCGCTGAAGTAGTGTCCAACGTGTCATTTTTGACTGGCAGGCCACCTGATTTTAAATATCGAAGAGGAAGAGGGTGTTTCGGGGGGGAAGAATCGTTTACTCCGTGAGTAGACTGAAGGAGTTCTAGCTCGGAAAGGTGCTGAAAAGCGGCAATTGTGTTAAGTAAGGAATTGGTGATCACAAATCCGTCTAAGCGGAGAGAGACGAGATTTGAAAACCGAGGTAAGACGTTCAGTCCAATTTCTCTGTACTTGGGTTCAACCCTGAGCATCAGAGTTGGGGTGTACATTCGACAAACTATAACGGCGGGCGCGATGTGTGGTAAGGAGATGAATTTGAGGCGTTCTGTGAGAGAGGTTTGATTATCTTTTACTATTTTGATTTCCAGGTTCTCGAAGAGAAGAGGTTGTGCAAGCCACCGAAAAGTCTGACACACGAGAGTAATGGGTTGACGACTGTGCCATGGAACGTGATGGAAGATGTGACTCCATAATTCTAGGGGAAGGATTTGCACTCCTTGTGAGCCAATGATGGGTTCAAAAGCAACGAGGCCGTCTACTTTCATTTCGGCGACTGGGTACGGGTGTTGAGGTGCAGGTAGTGGTCACAGTTAATAAGTATTTGTAAACCTATAAAGGATCACGGTTAATCTGATTGTTCGGTTATTCAGTACGACGGCTTACTTCAAAAGATCATAAAAGTAAATTAGGTGGGATAACAGTAACTTTTCTTTGGGTATGGAGGCGCGCCGACGCTTTTAAAGTTTAAATGAAGTAGTTGGGCTTCGCCGCAGTTCCGATTTGTTCGGCAGCCAAACGACCACGTGACGTTGAAGAGCTCGAGTACTAATACGGCAACTTTCCTACAACCACGAAAATATTTCATCCCTTATGATCAACTATATATACAATATCCATTCCTCGGCCAACGATAAATACTAGCCTGTGGGGATACCTAAGCAATAATAAGAAATGAAAAAAAAAAAAAAAAAGGTGGACAAAAAAGGGCCTAGAATATCGTGACGCCTAGAGGTTGAAATTTGCCCATAATAAAGGAAAAAGAAAAGAAAAGAAGTTCTGAAAACATGAGAAATGCGGCCAAGAAACATATAGCTTAATGAGGGACTACAGATCGAGACGACATGTGGCATAGAACGGGATGGGATTTGAGATAAGAGGAAAGGGTGTGCAATACTGCGATTAGGGTATGAATGTAAGTAAAAAATAACAGCCGAGATTAAAGGAGCCAGGCAAGAAATTTGAGGGGGTTCGTTGAATAGTGCACGGCAAATGCAAGAGAAAGACGGAGGTAGTTGGTGATTGACGAATCTATCGTTGGAGGTCCGCGCGTCTAAAAAGATGAGGGTAAGTATAATAATCAACGAAGGACAAGAAAGAAAACGCACTGTCTAATAGTATCGTATAAAAACTTGTAACTCCTCAAGTTTCCTTTAAGACGCCTAATATCCAAACTAAATGTATCATTCAACCGGTCGAGCCTCGTCAGCTCCACAGAAAACCGAACTTCGTCGCCTGCATCCTGCGACGGGTCACCATAAGTAGTATCATGGTTGGTAGAAGGTTCAATCACAGGTGCGTCGTCATCGAAACCAAGAGGTGAAGGCGCTCCCATACCATTCGCCGAGACCTGCGACGTCTGCCGGCGCATCAAAAGGCCCCGTAACATGCCACCTGTCCCAGAGAACGAAGAAGGCGAAGGTACAGGGAGACCCCGCTTGTCGACCTGCTCCAGAAAACCCATCAAATCAGGCCCAGCACTTGAAGAAGAAAAAAACGAAGCCGGAGAGATTAACTCACTCCATTGGATGCAGCACTACCCACCATGGTAAATGCCGCCAGTCCTGTACCTCCTGAACTCGCACCCCCTCCAGGTCCAACACTACCCAGCCCCACTCCAGTGCCCCCACCGACGATCATGGACCCCTTTCTCTTTTTCGCACGGACACACCGGTACTTATACTCACTTTCCATCTGAATCTCCACGCCCATTCCTTCCAGCACTTCTAGGACATGCTTGATGACCTCAGGAGGCGCCTTCGTGGTAATTGTTGTCTGGTCGACCGCACCATGGTGAATCCTCAACGCGCCCCACGGATGCTGAGTTACCGAGCCCGAACCCGCACGATGGGCTCCATCTTTGGCACTTTGATTACCACTACCGCCAACATTGACCGAGTTGCGGAAGCGCATAACCAAACGCGGTGACATGAACGACGATTCTGTCCCAGTCGATGGCACGCGCCTAGATTCGGTCGGCGTGACAGATGGTTGCCGTGGGTGACCTGTAGGTGTCGGGGTAGTGACCATGACCTTCACCGTAGGAGTAACAAGAAACGTCGGGGTATTGACTGCACTGCTAGACGCCGCGTTGCCCTTCTTGTATTCCGCGTCTGTCAGAGTCCCACTGTGGTCTACATCTTTCTCTTCCTCGCTCACTTTACTCTTCGTCCTGAACCACGCCATCACCTTCCTAGCTTTACTCGTGGATGCCTGCATCCCCGCCCCACCAGCCTCTCCCATCTCCCCCGCAGCTCCTGCAAACGAAGGAACCGGACCCACAGCAGACTTCGCCCCTATAGTTGCACTCCCAACACTAGGAGTCCCCTTCTCCATCTCTACCGCACTCACAGGGACAGGCCCCACATTGCCACCAGGAGTGCTCGCCATCCTACCCTTCCCCGTGCGGTTGCGGACACTACGGGTTATCGGCTCGACCATCACTGTCAGCGTGTTCCTCCGGCTCTTCTTCCCATCCTTCTCTTTTTCGGACATGACAGGGCTCAGGAGTACAGACGACGCGTTGTTCGAGGACTGTGCCGATGCGGCTGAACCGCCCCCATCTGAGGGCACTCGACCATTCAACGCAGGACTGACCTCCCCCGGCGTGGGGGCTGCCCCACCGAAAATTTTAGCAAACCCTAACTTATCAATCGACGACCGCCCCTTCTTGTGCCCCTTCTTCGATGAGCCTTGGCTCCCGTTATCGCGTTCATCCGGGTTGGGAGACATAAACGTGATTGGCGTGTCCGGCGGGCTCGCAGGATTGATGTTGACCGTGGGTGTTTGTGGGTCGAGCGGCACAATCGGACCAGGCCGTGCAGAGTTGGTAGACTTGGGGGTACTATTTTTACTTTTGGTGGGTGTAGTGTAGACATCGACATTGTTAGGAGGTGGGGTGGTGTTTTGTGTGGGGCTGCGATAAGACGAAGGCGTGGTAGACGCTGCGGGGGCGCTGGGTGGGGACGGGGACGGCGGTAACGGTTTCATGTTAACACTGCCCTGCGACGGCCGACGCTCCTTTGTCCCTGGAGTCCCGTTCGTCTGCACATTTGGCGCTGCAGGAGGTGAATTTTGGCCTTGAGAGCCGCTTCTCTCGCGCGCACGCTTTTCCCTTTCTTTGTCTTCGCTCCTCCTCGAATTCTTTTGGGTGGGCTCACCATACTCGACCTGGATGGTATGCCTGAACTTATCTCCGCTATTCCCACCACCACTACCCGTGGTCTTGTGGCTCTTGGGAGTTTGGGCGGGCTCTGGTGAAAGAGTAGGCGGAGAGGCCACTGCTGCGGGTGCGGAACCAGGGGGCGGTGCGAATGGGTCGTCATCGCCAGGTAACACAGACGGGCTCCCGTAAGTAGGTTTCTTCGCTGAGGATGGGGGAGTCTGCGCAGTCGAAGCAAAGGATTGATCTATAGATGAATCATACAAGTACTCCGGCTGTGTGGATCGGCTTCTGGTGCTATGGTTGGGTACCACAGCCCCTGCTCCGTTTGAATGTAAATTATGACTCTGGGTCCTAGTAGTGGCAGGAGCAACGGCGAGGGCTGCAGCCTTCATTTGTTTCTGATAAGCAAGACGTTTTTGTTGATGTTGTTCCATCGCAGCGCGCTCGAGCTGATCAACGCTCCTGCCGAACGCAGTGGGCATCCCGATGGATGCGGGGTTGCCGTCTTTGGGGACTGCATACGCAGCCAGCCAAGGGTGCTTCATGACGCCCTCGAGGCTGCTTCGTCGAGTGGGATCAGGCACGAGCATCATGCCGAGAAGATCTCGGGCCTCAGCGGAGATGTAGTCGGGGAAGGAAAGGGGAGTATTGACGATATACTTGTAGAGAAGATTGATGTTATCTCCGTCCGGGTTGGCGGGATCGTCATCGAAAGGCAGGTAGCCCGCCAACATGGCGTAAAGGATAACACCACAGCTCCAAATATCGACAGCGCTACCAACATAGAGGCCTTCACTGATGACAAGTTCAGGGGCAGCGTAGCAAGGGCTGCCGCAGCTGGTCTGCATTAGGTCATCCGCACGGTGTTCGAAACGGTTGGCGAACCCAAAGTCAGTGATGATCACATTGCGGTGCTTGTCGAGCAGGAGATTCTCGAGCTTGAGGTCGCGATGGACAATTTTCTTTTGGTGGATGTACCATACCCCAGAGATGAGCTGTGAGAAGAGCTTCGCGGCGTCGCGCTCACGGAGGTAGCGGTGTGCGAGGATGTGATCAAAGAGCTCGCCGCCAGACGCGTATTCTAGAATAATGCCAATATATTTGTCGGTCTCGATAACATCGTACAATCGCACGATATTGGGGTGTTTGAGTGTCTATATCCATATCTCAAAAAAAAGGGAAAAAAAACAACAGCAAAGGAACGTGGAGCAACGTACCCTAAGGACTTCTATCTCGCGCTCGACTTTGGACATGCGTACGGCGCTGTCGACATTCCCACGCCGGATGAGCTTCACAGCAACCTCTTCGCCCCACTGGCTGTGCAATCCGAGCTTGACTTTGCCAAACTCGCCCTCGCCGAGTGTCTGGAGGAGCAGATACGGGCCAAACTTGGGGATCGTGCGGCGTGGGTGGGCGGCAGCGTATGCCTGTGCCGCGGGGTGGGAGTAGACGTCGGTGTATACTGGGCCTTCATCGCGCGCAGGGGAGCCTTGGTGGTGCGTTTGCTGCTGAGCCGATCCTGACACAACAGTGTGCGATGCGCGCTGCTGGCGGCGGGAGGTTGCAGATGCGGGCGGTGGGAGAGACTGATGGACAGATACGGAGACTGGGCGTGCAGTGGCTGCTGCTGCTGTGTTCAAGGATGTGTGATGACGAGAAGGACCCGCCGCAGAGTCAGGGGACGGAATTTGGAGACTCATAGTCTCTTTGTTTCTGTGGGTCACAGAGAGAGACGATGTTGTATACCAGGACTTCTGTAATTATATTAAGAAAGATAAACGGTGAAACCGACGATGGAGGAGGAAAAGAAAAGCGGTTGTCGTCGTTGCCTTTGTTGAATTACGACTTAGTTGCCCGTGTGAACTCAATTTGATCCCGACATGCCTAACTCAAATCCGCACTGACTACAACTATCCCTTAATTTTTAAATCTTAAAACAGGAAACTGAGATCGTATGAGAGCTCTAACAGCTCCTAATGAAAACCATGTATCCTCCGTGGACACCGAATCCACTATTTCAGCATCTCCGCAGTTTTTCGGCCATGCTTCCATAATTCTGGGTTCAACGTTTGATCCAACACGTTTCTTTTTCCAAATCTCCACTACAACCCGGGGTTCCTGTAGCAAAGCGCCTTGATCTCTAACTGACGCATCAGCCTCCTGTTGCTATTCGGTCCTTCCCCGCGCCACTCAACCGCGCTCACAGCTCACAATAAAATTGCCGGTGTCGTGAGGCTTTTTGTATTATCCGAAACGAGGTAAGCATGCACATATGTTCGAAATGTTATCATGAAGTCACCACACATTTTTCGAGCAGCATTTTTTAGCATGGCGACCATTGGGCATGTGCTCAAAATACCGAATACGATGGTAATGTGTATTGTTACCAATCAGGTCTTCTATCTATCCTTCACTCCATACATCAACTTCCATCGGAAACATCGACATTCCACCAGATTTCGCTTCCGGTAAATATATACGCCCACTCGAGGCGAACCCACATTATCGAAGACTACAAAGATCTGTCCAGGTCGACGCTGAGCATATCACAGGTAAACTTCTAACACGGACCCTCTCCCGAACGTGCGACATAGCCAGGGGTTGGTTTATTTTCAGGTCACCAGGGGACATCATTCTACGGAGACATAGGTGTATCGCCAGAGAATATGAAACTCAGCTGCCAACAGAAATCCTTCCCACTCCGGCCGTACTGGAACGCAGGTGGCGGCGGGTGGTGATCATACCACAGAGCTCGCCTCAAATGTTGAAGCCCCGAGGTAGACGGTAACGAGTTGTGGCTTTTGAATAGGTTTCAATCCTGTCTGTTTGAGACACATGCCCAAACGAACGGGTTTAGTGCATTTGATATGTCGCTTCAGAAGCAAGATAAAAATTTCGACAGATATCCATTTTAAATTTGCAAGTTTTTAGTGACAGCGATTATTTTTATTTTTCTATTTTTGTTCTACAAAATGGAGGTTACCCTAAATAGAAGTCATTTTTTAACCGCAATATTTTCTGGTTATTTCTCATTATTGTGGTTGACTGCATCAAGTTAAAGAGTGCAAAATTATCATACTTCCATAATCTCCAAAGAGTCCGTAGAGTACATAAATAAATTTCAATCAACTAAAAAAAGAAAGGAAATACAACGTCTAAATGTTGAAGCTTAATATACGAATGAAGGGTAAAATCCATGGACTAGAGTATGACGAAAAAAAATCCAAGTGAAAGATCTCCTTTTCCCGACCATGAAATACTTAGAGGAGGAACGCCATGATGCCAGCGACCGCTCCCATGAAAGCACCCTCCACCTTCATCCCTGAAGCAGCATTCGAGGTAGACGCGGGGCTGGTAGTGTCGGTAGATGTGCCAGTCTGAGTGTTCGAACCGGTTGCGCTAGAAAGGCGGGAGCTGAGGGAGCTGAGGATAGGTTGTGAGCTCGAGGTGCCAGTGCCGGTGCCAGTGGACTGGGATTCAGTGCCGGTTCTGCTAGTGGTTGGGATAGCCGACGAGATTGCCGAAGAGACTGAGGATATGACAGAGGATAGCCCGCTAAAGGGGTAAAGGGTAAAAAGAAAAGGAGAAGTGAGCGATTAAGAGAGGGTGGATGACAATCATGTAACATACCTTGGAAGCTCAGAGGGGATGATTCCGGAAGGGATGATGCCCTCGGTGGTGGTGGTTTGTGCGTTGACTGCAATAGCAGCAAGAAGGAGAGAAGTGGCAGCAGTAGAGAACTTCATTGTGGTATGAATGAGACTTTGGGAGAGTTCGGATAGTCCAATCCAAAGCAGACGAGGGCTTTATAAAGGATTCGAGAGGCGACCGACGGATAGAAACGCGGTTCCTATTTGCGGATGATGCGAGACCTACGTAGCCTGGAGCCTTGACCTGTCCGTTCGCTCCACCAAGTGGCAGCCAAGTCCTTTTCGCTGGACAGCTTCTGACACGTCCACCCACATAGCCTTGGTTTTGGTGCCATTTCTCGTGCTTTAACGAGGCCAGTTGGCCACAAGAGATATGCAAACGACAGCCTCCTTTTCCAAAGTCTGAGACTGCTTAAGCGTCGCAAATTGCCTGGGCTGTCTCTCTTAAAATAGCGATCGTCACGGGCCCCACCAATGGAATTCAGTCTGACTCTGACGTCACCGATGAGCCATGTGAAAATAGCTGCGCACAAGGCGTGGGTCGCAGCACATCTTCTGCCGTTTAGGGAAAAGGGGCAAATTTCGAATTCGAGGGAACCCACTCGAGTTCAAAATCAGTCCCGTGTCGCAGTCATGTGATATACATTGATAAGTACTCTGTTAATATATCTACACACAATATCTGGTCAAAGTGCTACTTGATATACGTCTGAAATTCTTACCCAAGTATCAAATCCCAAAGTGAATAAAGGGCATCCATCGGTATGGTTGTGCACGAGCATTGCGAAGACTTTGAATAGCACCATGTAGTCCTTCAGCAGCCATCCTTACATCAGGAACTCCGTCCTCTCCCAAAATCGTCTTATACACCCTTTCCGCAACCTTGGGCCCATCCATATCTGGCATGCTCCACAATGTCCCAATAGCACCCTGGAATCCAGCTGTAAGAAATCCTCCAGCCAAATGCATAGCCTCATTAGTCAACCTTCCATCTCCCATTGCAGTTTCGCAAGCAGACAGATAAACCAGTTTAGCCTTTGGTAAATCTATTTCCAAAATTTTTCCAAGGTTAAGTTTCTCCTGATATAAAATAAGACCACTATTCAAAGGGTCTTGTGAGTCTTGTTCCCCATGACAAGCCAAATGAAGCCAAGATGTAGATTGCATAGCCTCCAACACTCTTGTAACAGAGGCCTCAGAGCCCTGTAGTTGCTGTACCTTGTCTCCAAACAATTTTGTCACATTATCAAGCTCATCCTTCACAGAGGGGATCTCAGGCCAAATCCCAGATTCAACCAATGTTTGTGAAACCCCAATAGCTGCCAATACATTATTCCCATTTACCATTGACTTTTGTTTCAAGTTGGCCTGGATAAGAGTGTCCAATGTTGGGATATAGGATTGAATAAAGGTGCTCTTCTTCTGTGGTGCAGCTGCATGAAGTGGGAGATAGGTGAATGGCCCAGATGGGCACCACCATAATCTTCCACCAGTGATTCCATGCTAGTCTCTGATTAGATTCTTCAGATTTTAATAGTATACTCATTACACTTACTTTTTCAAGAAGCAAAAAAACAGGCTTGACAACAGAAACCCAGAGCCAAACATTGACTGAATGAAGAGAATGCTGAGCATCCCTAAACTCATCCTCTTTCACTGTCCCAGCATCTGAGCTAGGCTGTTTATTTCTGGACCGGATATTGAGCTTTTTGAGAGCAGATCTCAAAGTTTCAACTTGTCTTTGGATCACTGACCCTGATACATCAGCCAATGGAAGATGGCAGGGAGATGCTGATGGTGACACAATAATAATCACATCAGTTTGTGCCCCAGTATAATTGAGCATAACCACTGGGCCATTCTGAGCTGCAAAGCAAAGGTTTGAGTACCTTGGTGGTAGCAGAAATTTCTCAAATCCATGATGTTTGCGAATTTCCTTGATTATCTGCTGCCTTTCATGAGCCAGGAGGTTATAATTGACATTGAGATCACTGGATTCATGGTTGGAATTTTGCAAAAGGGATGAAATATGGTGAAGCCTTTCAGACTGGGAAGGGAATTTATCTTTCAGATTGACAGGTTCATGCTTCAATTGCAAATTCTGCCTGTGAGTAGTAGATAATCCTTGTTCAAAAAACTCAGCTGCCAACTGAATTTCTGATGCTTGAAGTGCAATGGTGACAGCCGTGGAAATAAAGTTTGGAACTTCATTTCTAAGAAGCGTTTCATGTCTATTTCTAATTGAACTCCCTAACCACAACAGAGATGGCAGAACATCCAGGGCAGTGGAGCACACATACAGCACATCAGATGACTCAAAATATTCAGTATTCTTCATAAAAGATATGGAAATTCCCCAAAGATCTTGAGGAGTGGCTATTTTACACCCCAAAGCCACTCTGTACAGCTGCTGAGCACTTTGTAAAGCTTGTAGATCTTTATCTGTTTTATATTTTTCCACATAAGATTCAGCTAACGCTCTTTGTGCCACTGCAAATTGGGGATGCCCTTCTGGAACTGCTGCAACAACCTCAAGCCTGTACTTTAATGCATCAGCAAGATCTTGAAGGCTTCCAGTACTCCTGTACCTATAATCATATGATATAGCCAATGTTTGATGTCGGCCAGGTAAATCAGGATGTCCAGTGGGTGTTGTATTAACAGCAAGCAAATCGTATTTCAGTGCAGTCTCCAGATCTCTAAGAAGCCCAGTTCTTATATACATGTCACTATAAGTTACAGCCAGATCTTGATATCTGACAGGTAAATCAGGATGACCCTCAGGAGTGGCTGAAAGAGCAGCCAGTCTGTAGTGTAGAGCATTCTGTAGTGCTGTTATATCATCAGTCCTCCTGTATTTTTCAGTATAGGAAGTAGCCAAGGATGTGTGCCTCTCAGGTAAATTAGTATGTCCATCTGGTGTCCCTTCAACAGCTGCTAGATGATATTTCAGTGCAGCCTCTAGATCTTGCAAATCACCAGTTCTTATGTATCTCTCAGTGTAGGGAACAGCTAGATTTTGGTACCATCCTGCCATATTAGCATGGTCCTCAGGGGTTATAGCAATACATGCTAGATTGTTCTTGAGTGCAGCCTCAAGGTCCTCCAGGTTTCCAATTCTTCTGTACCTACTAATATATGATGCTGCCAAATTATTAAGCAGTGCAGGAAAATCAGAGTGATCCTCTGGAGTACCATCAACAGCCACTAGCCTATACTTTATGGCATTTTCCATGTCCTGTAGGTTGCCAGTCCTTTTGTACCTCTCATCATAGGATGTTGCCAAATGATCATGCATATGATATAATTCATGATGCCCCTCTGGAGTTGCATCAATGGCAGCTAAATTATACTTAAGTGCCTCCTCCAAATGCTGAATATCTCCAGTTCTTTTATACCAATCCCGGTAGGATAAAGCCAGATTTATATGACGGATAGGTAATTCAGGATGTCCCTCTGGAGTTGCTGTAACTGCTGCAAGATGATATTTGAGTGCATCTTTGAGGTCCTGCAAATTTCCCATTTGCCTATACCTGTGGAGATAGGATGTAGCCAAATTCTGTTGCCTTTCAGGTAGATTATAATGTCCCTGAGGTGTTTCAGCAACTGCTAATAAGAAATACTTGAATCCATCCTCAAGATCTGTTTGGCTCCCAGTCCTTTTAAACCTGTCATCATATGATACTGCTAAATTATGATGCAGATGGGATAGCTGAGGGTGCCCATATGGGGTGGCAGCAATAGCAGTAAGAGTATAGTTGATTGCTGTTTGCAAATCTTGGAGATCTCCATTTCTTTGATATCTGTCTACATATGATATGGCCAAGTTCTCATGTAAGCTAGGCAGTGTAGGATGTCCTTCTGGGGTTGCAGCTACAGCTGTCAAGTCATATTTAATGGCTTGCTCCAGATCCTGTAAATCCCCGAACCTCCTGTACTTATCAATATGAGACACAGCTAGGCCATGATACTGCTCAGGCAAGTCTGGGTGGCTATCTGGAGTATTGGCAACAGCTTTCAAGTTACAATTGAGTGCACCTTCTAGATCATCAAGGTTTCCTGTTTTCCTGTACCTGATACGGTATGATATTGCTAATCCATGGAGGTGTTCTGGCAAAGCAGGATGCCCTTCTGGAGTTGCATTAACAGCTGCTAGATCATATTCTATGGCAGCTTCCAAATCTTTAATATCCCCAAGCCTTCTGTATCTCTTGGTGTAGGTTGCAGATAGATTGTGCTGTAGTTCAGGGAGCATAGGATGACCTTCTGGAATTGCAGAAATTGCAAGTAGACTATGCTTAAGTCCAGCTTCTAAATCTTCCAGATCCCCAATCCTACCATACTTTTCTGTATAGAATACAGACAAACTTTGGTGCAGCCCAGGTGCCCGTGGATGTCCTTCCGGGGTTACAGAAACAGCCGCTAAGCTATAGTTGAGTGCTTCTTCCAGGTCCTCAACATTCCCGGTTCTTTTGTATCTTTCATTGTAGGAAACAGCTAGGTTATTCTGTCTCCCTGGTAATCTCGGGTCTTCATCTGGGGTAACAGATATGACTTTGAGATTGTACTGAAGTGCAGCCTCCAGATCCCCCAGATCCCCTGTTCTTCTATACCTGTATGTATATAACACAGCTAGGCTTTGGTGGAGATCAGATAGACCAGGATCTTCCTCTGGAGTAGCATCAACAGCTAGAAGGTTGTACTTCAGTGCCAACTCCAAGCTATCTACATCACCAGTCCTTTTGTATTTGTCAGTGTAAGATATAGCTAAGCCCCGGTGTCGAGTAGGCAAATCGGGGTGTCCCTCAGGTGTGGCAGCAACAGCAGCTAGGTCATACTTCAGGGCATCCTCCAGACTTTCTAGGTGACCAGCTCTATTGTACTTCTCAGTAAAATAGAAAGATAGAGCCTGGAAATGTTCAGGGAGATCAGGATGGTCAGATGGAGCGGCCTCGGCGCCTGCCACCCCAAAGATCAAGGCAGCCTCGAGGTCTCGAATATCCTCGGTCTCTCTGTATTTGTTAGTTATTAATTCAAACAGGACCCTCAAGCACTTGCTGAGCTTGGGATCTCCAGGTGATAAGGAGCACAAAACATTCATGAAACCTCGGAGAATGTCCGAGTCTTCATTACTTTCTCGGCTTTGGTCTAAAGTTGGTGGTCAAAATTGCGGATACATTACTTGGAATGCATGAGATTATACCTTCGACCGAGAGGCCATCTGTGGAGGTGTCAGTCTGGATCAATGTGTCCATACAATATCTTACCACTGGTCGAGTTAAGCATCAGATCGTCTGATTGGTATTGCATGCTGATCTCTGCCATCGTGGTATGGGTTCAAGTACAACACGATAAGTTGATCTGATACATTACGGATGGCAGTGTTGTGCTGTTGACATGATCCGCGGATGTCGGGCTCCGAACTGCCACACGTTCCAGAGCGTTGTGATTACTTCCGAACCAAGATATCTAGCCATATATGTTCCCTATCACAGTGGAAATATTGAGGGTATATTCAGAATGGATAGAACACGAGAGATATGTATCGCGTGCCATTTTATACCTTAAGTAATCGAAGTACAGTACCTAATCTACACGATCAGCAAGTAAGGGAGAGCCAAGTAGCACAAGCAAAGGAGTGGCAAAAAAACGAGCGAAACAAAAACATATTTAAAACATCTGGTACCGAAAAAAATACCAACACTGGCCCTACCTCTGTGATTAAGTTAATATTTGACAATCGTGACAGGTGATGAAGGGTGAGTGGAGGCTCGTTACGAGCGGGCAGGAGGGAAGGAGGTGAGTGCCTGAGTAAAATAGGGTGGGATGGCGAGAAAAAAAAAAAGAGGGGGGGGGAGGACGAGAACTGGTATTTATTCGTCATCATCCTCCTCTTCATCATCTTCACTGACAGGTTTTGCGGCCTTCTTGGAGGCACGCGACTTTGCGGCAGGTGCGGATTCAGGAACATAGGAAGCCTTTTCTTCCTCCGCCCTCGTCTTATCTCGGGCGGCTTGTTCGATATATGGCTTGAAGTTCAACCCATCAGTCAATATCACGTACACATCAACATGATAAATAAATCTAACCTTCTTCTCCTCATCATCAAGCTCCTTCCATTTTGCGCCGAGGAGTTTGCCAACCTCACCTGCGAAGAATAAGAGATCAGCTCAAATATGTGAGATGGATATATGCGTGTATATTCACCAAACCCGGCGTCGGGATTCTCAGTCTTGATCCGTTCGCGCCAATCCTGAGAGAAGAACATGTAGGCGGATAGCGCACGCTTAGGTGCGTTTGGGTCCTTTTTTGCCTTACCACGGGGTGCCTTTTCGACCTTTTCTGTGCGCTGCAAAGTGACGGTGGTTAATAACATACTGAGAGGCCATAATGAAGTTTGAAAAGTGATTGAATATGATGGATCTTTTTCCAATTTGGTATATGCGTAAGGCGGGTTATAAAATGCTTTGGGCGTGCACGACGTGTCGTTTCATACTCAAAACACATTTCACCACCTCCGACGTCCACCCATGGTGTAACGACTTGGAATAAAGCAAAAAAGTGGGTAAGAGTGACTCACTGTGGCTTTCGTGGATACTTTAGGCATCTAAAGTAGAAAAGGAAGAACCGTCAGCGTCCTCGTCACCAGAAAGGAGAACAGAGGAATAATGACAGGTGCAGTGAGCAGCAGAGAGAAGATGAAGTGGGGGCAGGACGAGAGACGCGTCGACGCGATTCGCACATGAGCCAAACAAACAAAGCTTCGCGCTCACGATATGCCCGCCGCTGTGTGCGAACGACAGCAACGACAGCGCCCAGCCTTGGCCCTTATCGATCGTGATCAGATAGCGAGGAATAAGACTTACAATTAGATATTTGAGGGAAGAGAAGGGAGGAGTAAATTGTTAGGGGGGAAAGGCGTATAGGGGAGGCTTAGGCTTATAGGCGCAAGGCGTAGTAGGCCTGGCGCAGTGGGTGAAGTTGGCTGGCCGGCTCTCTCTGCGAACTTGCCCTTGTTGTTTTTCCCGTGGGAATTATACCGGCCTGCGCACGGACACTTCTTGCGGGTCATGTGGGCTTACCGGAGAAAATCGGCCGGCCCCGGCGCCAGAATTTGATCCAACTGCAGACCAGGGTCAAGCTTATTCTCTCAACACATATTCGTCCGAAATTTTAGAGAAATAGCAAATAAGTGGGTATGTATTTATTAAAGACACATTTGAAATATGGTACTACAATTTTCTAACTAACACCTCATTCACGCTTGCCATGAGGTTTTCCGGGTTTACCAGGTTTCTTGATAGGCGTAGCAATAAACGGCCCATTGGCACACTGGAAGCCCAAAGTGTCCTGTTCACCCTCAGCAAGCGCGGTAGGATCGCAAATAACATTTGTCTTCTTAGAGTTTTTGTGCGTGCGAATGTCAATGCCTGATAAGGTGATATTGACGGCTATGAACGCAATCAGTGACAAGTACTAGAAAATACCGAGGTAACCTTACCCGTGCCAGCATACAAGTCAAAGATCACAGACTTGGTCTCGTTGAGGCCAGGAACGTAATTCCAGCATGGGTCGCTGATGCAGGTTCCGTCAGCTGCAGGCATTATATATTAGTTGTAGGTACAAGGAAAGAGGAAAATAACCCACTCCAGTTGGTCCCGAGAGTGCCTTTGAAGTTTTTGAAGCTCATATTGGAAACGTGGGTGCTTGTCTTGTTAACATTAGGAGGGCGGGGGCCCTTGTCCTGGTCGTAATAGCTATCAAAGAGGTCAGTTTATGTGAACCTAAAGCAAGATGGAGAAGTACCCACTTTTGGGTAATGAAAACTCCGGTAGATACACCGATAAGTGTGATATCTTCCCAAGCAATGTTTTCCGCTGATCCCTGACCTCCAGTCCAGCTCTTGAACTACACGACCACGCATAGTAAAAAACAGAATGCACAACACGGGGTGAGAATAACATACCCGAGCGCCGTAAACAGCTCCCTCCATAGTCCAGTTCTTGAACAATACATTCTTCACGGTATGGACAGCACCATTACGGCCTAAGGAACCGATGGATAGGCCGTGCGAGGAGAATCCGCAGTAGCCATTCTTAGCGACAATATCCTGGGCACCGTTGATTACAGATACACAATCGTCGCCATTGTGACCATAGTAGCCGTCGACGGTAATATTGTGGCCGGATAGATTGAACCCATCACTACATCAAGTCATCGTGAATTCGGGTATAATTCGGATAACGGAAGAAAACGCACGTGTTGAAGGGGAAACTAACAGTCTCATCGCGTGTGCCATTGTTGGGCATCGCGTCCACAAAATGGTTTCTAACGAGAATATTCCTACCAGGCAAATTCCAGCCCCAGGCGATGGGCTTGATGACCTTCAGGTCGCGTAGAAGGCCCCCGGTAACATTAAAAGTAGCCAATTGAGGGCGGAGGACCTAGAGTAAGTCCTGAGATGCTTCCGTGGGGTTTAACAAAAAAAAATAAACGCCACATACGCGATTGCCGATGTCCCACCACTGCTGGCCATAGCCATTGAACCTGCCCCACTTAAAATCTTGGGACCCGATGATGGAGACATCCTCGCCCTGGAAATAGAACCATGGCGTAGCGTAGGTCTGTAATGGAATGTTAGACAGCTAATAGCTTGACCGGGGGAGAAGTGAACATACACTGGGCTGATTCAAGGTGACATTAATCTTATCTTGCACCGTTTTCATGTCCTTGGGCAGATTGAGGTTTCCGTTCAGGTGAACAACAACGTTTTCTGATCTTCGATCAGTCAAAGTCTATGCTGACAGTGGTGTACGCACTAAGCCCGGTCATCGAGATGGGAGTGTGAGCATTGTAGTCCGCCTTCTCAAAAGTGATGACAGCGTTCTTAGAGCAATCTTTGAACGCCTTCAGGATGTTTTCAGAATCATCCTTTCCATTTTTGTTGTGCTTGACCGTGCATCTCTTGACCTTGACATTAGTCGCGTCGACGCCAGTGAGAGCGAGAAGACCAAGGGCGACCAGTGATGTGTTGAGAATCATCTTCGACGTCGGGGAATGAGTTGAGGATGAGTATCGACATTCCCCAAAAGATTCGCCGAGTTTTATGCTGCAGAATATGAGGTGGCATATGTTATGACTGCACCTCTCGGCCTCTTACGACGGGCCGCAGGAGATAGGGCGGTCCGTAAATTGGAAAGCCCTACAGTGGGCTCCTGGGCGGCTCAATGTCGTGGCGAATACGAGGAACTGAATAGGATGGGAAATACGAGCGCCTATGAGATGGAAATCATTAAGGGCAGTCCTGGGCACACGAGACCATGTGCCGCGAGGACTACCAAGCCAAAGAGCACCCCCAAAAGGCGGAAGTGGAATAGTTACGAAATGCAGGGAAAAGGCAGCTGACTTTGTGACCATGTTGCGATATCCCGTTGGAACAGTGTCGGTTGAAATTTAATGATCGCGATCACTATCGGTGGCGGCACGACAAATTGGGATAAAAATAGAACCTACTTTGTTGACGAGGTTGCACACTGTATCGCTCGACAAGGATGAATTGTATGGTTAGGGATACATACCAGGACGAGGTCCGTTCTTGGTCCTCCTAAAGGCTTTTTGGGGTTACGTATCCGCCTTCCAAGTCGGATAGTTTGTTGATCATGATGGCCGACAAAAGCCCTCGCCCCACACTACCCCACACTACTCTGTGGTTACCAATTACCCCTGGAATTCCCACAGGAGCAATATCCCCACACTCATACTTTAGAGCTTTTGGAAATCGTCGGTCGCGCCGTCTGGACGAAATGGTGACCATTCAAAGCACAGATAGGTGACGGGCCGGCGGACCGCACAAATCCACACCACGATGCCGCCCAATAAGTTCCGTTAGGAAAGCGGATACTTTCTGATTGTCAAAAAAAACATATTTTGCCGACTGGTACGCATACCCTTTTGGAGTTATTTGCGTATTTTATTGATGTCTGGACAGCTTGGCGAAGTAGTAAGATGCGCGATTCCCTATGGATTGTCGACTTTTGCTGAGGTGGACTTCCGGGGAGAGTTGTTCAAAAAGACCCGTGACAGCCTTTTTACAACCGCAAGCCTGGATGCGGCGTTTACCTACAGCTCACCGACCCGCAAAGACAATCCATCGGAGTTGTGTCCCACTTCCAATTCCCTGGCTGCGCTCATTGTCGTTCTTAGTATTCACTTGGCGGGTTAAGTCGGGCGCGTAAGTGGGGTATGACAAAGGTCCGTAGTCCTTAAATAAGATGTCAGGTGATTTCAAAAACCACCGGCAAACACATGGTGATTATTCTAACCAAGGCAGGTTGTGGTCTGGAACGAGTTTTAATGAACGATTCGGCAATTAATCTCTTGGGCAAGTGACAGAGTTTGAGCGGCGTGGGGAAGTAAGAGATGATATTTATTGAGTGCTTATGCTAGATTTAGATAGCTTAACATGAAGTATAAAGATACATGCACCTGGTATGTGTAATGTGCCCAAAGCAAAAGAACAAAACATGAAGACATGAGCTATTAGGTGGTCAGGATAGAAAGGGTAAAACCTTGGTAGAATGCGCCACTTACTGGGATAAATAGTCTACGCTGCGTTTATGAAACTACATCGGGGAGGGAGGTGTGAAATTCATCATTATACTGGGTATTGTCGGCCATAAAATCCTCTTCTCCTAGGCAGAGCTGGGCCAATCCCAAGTCATGGAGCCGCGTCATTTTTACTAGCATGCCTAGACTACGCCCTACGTCATTCTGTACGCTCCCTTCCCCAGGTCCGTTTAATAACTCCCAGGTTTTATCATCCATTTCGTCTTCCATCCTTCCCCAAGCAGATTGAATTGCACCTGGATAGTTAAAAGACGCCAGAACGAAACAAACAGGAGAGCCTAGTGTATATGAGGTAATGTGCCAAGGAAATCGTTTCACCGACGTACATAGTCCACTGATATTTTGTTCACGTTCCAATAGAGGAGAAGGGCGTTTTCCAACGCGCTCAGCACCATCGGGCACATGGTCTGGCAAAATATCTCCTAAGCAATATAGTCGTTGACACGCGGGGCAGATACGACTTGTCGCTCGACTTTTATTATACCAAAGGATCTTCAAGCACTTCAGTCAATATTAAGGTGGAAGGGCTATGGTGTATACACACCAATGCAGTTTCCTCCGGTAATATTGTACATAACATCTCAAGGATTTCTTCCTGAGCGAACTCGGCACACAACGGTATCTTCAGAGGACGTGAAATCAATCATCGAAAGAAAATAAAGGTAGAGCTCACATCGAACGCAGGTGGTTGAGCAAAAAACTTGGATGATAGGAAGGCACGAGTATCACGAACCCGAGGCCCGTTTCCTGGGTCATGAATAAAGGGAAATGGGGGCACAAAAGGTTCAGTGGGGTGGTTAGTCTCCTCTTCTTCCAAAGTAATGGCGTGTAGGTCAGGTAGTATTGCATCGTGGTCAGCAGGAGGCGTTGAGGATGGGGGTGATTGAGATGTACTTGATTCGTAGCTCGTCGACCTCTGCAAGGTGATCTGACTCTCCAGTGAAGGACGAGGATTCTTCTTCTTATGGCCCTTCCCCTTTCTCTTGATATTGGATGGTCCAGGCATGGTGAACAGAGGCGGGCTGTGTGGCTATGGAAGGCACGCGAACAGAATGGTGAACTTGAATGACGGGTGGTTGTTGTAACAGTACGACGCGTGTGGTCACGTTTCTCGTGACTGTGATGCCCGGTATCTCCCGCACCCAACCGAGACTCCTACATTCAATATCCCATGAGTCACTAATCCATCTTGACGAGTACCAACAGGTTTCCAAAGAATTTCCGTTCGTCGAAGGATTCCTTGGAAGAAACCCCAAAGGTCGTAATGGGTTTGTGAGCGCTCATGATATATAGAGAGGGCCACCCCTCAGAAGGGAGAATTTATCATGGTGTACGTGTCCGCAGCCTCGTCTTTTTTCATTCGCAAGTCATCGCTCATTGCAGAGTGCCGTCTATCACTTTCTGACCTGACAAACGTCAAGGGTATGGTAGAATTATCGCAAGCGTCATGAAAGTTAACTTGGACTCTTTTTTATTATTATTACAGTTCAGGACTTTAACTGTCTCAGCTAGAACCAATATATATCCCAAGCATTAAGCCAATCACGGACAGCTTCGCCACTGGATTAGAACAATAACCTTCAGCTCATAAATTTTCAATTTCTATACTTAACCTGCGTGGACGTGCACGTTTCCCATGAATAAAAATATAGATAACCGTGTAACTGGGGCTGTGAGGCGCTTTCAGATACTGAAAGACATTTCAGCGCATCACAAGCCTTTGACAGGCATAGGACGCTTACTTCATATTTAAACTTCCTCGTTCTTCTCCAGGACACATCACAAACTTGACGATGTTAAGATCACGGCACACAGACACGGATAACATGGAACACCAAATATTAGGTATCCTCTCTCTTCTTGTAGTTTATATGCCCATTCACAGATATTTTCTAGTCGGTGGTACTATAGGTATGGTAATCGCGGCTGCAACCACTGTCGCTCGACTAGCCATCCGGATCCAAAAGTTTGGGTGGGACGAGGCTCTTGCATTTGCGGGTCTTCTCTGTCTAATCATCACGGGAGTCACTGGAAAATTATATTATTCAATGAAGGGTGCACCCATTGCTCTGGAAATTGATTCTAAAAACTAAGCCGTCTTCGATTAGGTGCAGGCAGTATTCCGCACAACCCTCGTATCACTATGTACTATATCCTGGCCATTGGTTTCGATCTAACTATCTTGTGCGTTCTTTGCACGGGAGATCTTTCAGAGGTCATCTGACACAATTTATTCTCCAGGTTGGCACGAATATCTGCCCCTTACAGCATTATCCGCTTCGGCAGGTACCAACGCCAACTCCATTACGCAGTATCTCTGTTCCTGACAGCGGTACTTAATCTCGTTGCCTAAATTTTCTGGGTATGTGGGCCTCAAGATCGGCGAACCCATTGGAAATCCAAAGTGATTCCCTAATGTGTTCTCGGTAAGAGTGTTGCGATTTTTCAGGTAACGAGTACGTTTTTGTTGCTCCGTGCAATTGAACTGGCCCGAGAAGTTAACTAGCATGTATAACACAGCCGATGCCCTCGCTGATGCAGTTTTCATTGCCGTTCCTTTAATCATTATGCGCTCTCTGGAATCTATACGGCGGCGTTACGAATACGGTTACCTGCCTCGTTTGCTACTGGCGGGCTGACGACCATTGTGTCAATTATCCATGCTTTTTACTTGTGGCAAGATACTGAAATTTCGATCATTGTCGGCAATGCTGAGGTACATAACTCCCTCTCGTCATTAATGTCATGATAATCCATATGTTTGCAGCTTGCTGTCTCGCTGATCATTTGTAATTTTGCTGTTCTTGCTGCCGCTGCCCACCAACTTTGGTCAAAATTTCAGCCTCCATTTGAAATGGAGATCCCACAGAAGTCGACACACCACATGGTGTTTACTTCTCACTCCCAAAGTGGGACTATTACGTCTGGCACTCTGACAGACATAGGCCAGAGGGCGAGACATTGGTAGGACCTAGAGCTAAACTTACAGAAATAGCCTAGTTCATAACGACCAGGGCAAGGTCTTGTCAACATAGCCTCACACACAAGTGATCAATCACCAGTATAAGTCAATCTCAATAGATAATATCTTAATGCGAAATTACCCCATAGCTATACGTGTAGCCTTTGAGATTCATCATTCGTACATATAGAATGAAAATTATTGTGACCAGATACCTTAGACGCCTGTGGCGGGGAACAATTCAGGCAAAAATATTATAAAAGGGGGCATTAACAAACTAAGTAACATATTCTGGGGACCTCTCCGAAGCTCGCTTAAAAAGGAGCGTTGATAGGGCTACAGTTGGCAACGACAGCACCATCTTGAAAAATAAGACAGTCAATGTTGTATCGGAGAGATAAAGGATCAAATGCCAAACATACTGTCATAGTTTTTCTCGCAGCAGACGGGTTGGGTAGTGCTAGAAGAAGATTCCCATTGAGTATGTTAAGAAAGCACATAGAAGGAAATAAATTAACCATGTACCACCATCGCTGGCACCGACAACAGTAATAGGAGAGCAGGCAGCACCGATCCTACCAGTGAGAGTCTGGACATCAAGACCAGCAATAGTTTTGGCAATCTCAGCACCAGCTTTGGACTGTGACTCCTGGATTTGTTCGCAGCAATAGATTTTATCTGTGTTGCACTCGTAATCACTTCCACTGGAGACGGCAGCAACGGAGAGGGCGAAGGAGACAATGGCGAGGACGGCAGCCTTGGAGAACATTCTTAGACAAGGTGGAGAGTGGAAATGTGGAAAACGAGCACGGAATTTGGCAAGTGAGCAGCTGTTCAACTTGAGATTTGAGTGATATATTGAATTTGGACGAACTTTTATACAGCTAGTGATATAATTAACTTTTGAATGGTCATGTTTCATCTAGACAGCGATACAGGAGACGGAGCGCCCAAAGCAAGCATGGAGCGAAGAGCGCGATTACGCCTTTATGTCAGGGCGGGTATCGCGTAACGGTATGCTTCGTAGGTCAGGGCCGCACAGGGACGTTTATTCAGAAGTCCATGCAGAGGTGAGAGCCGTTTGAATATTATTTAACCTTCCTTATAACTTTAATTTTATTGTCAGAGTCAGAATGATAACTTGGCCTCGAGCAGACGAGGAAACTTGAAACTTACGTTTGTCACTCGAGAGTGGTTGATTGAGTGGCAGGTGGCATCTCGGAGCGAATTGTCGGAACACAAATCAATTCCCACGTCTAAATTTAGTTTTACCACACTTGACCGACTCATGATCGAGTCCGAGCGCGTTGCGCATTTCTTTGTCAACGAAGCCTCCACTACGATAAAGTTGCAAGAAAGGCCGATTATTCTTCGTGCGTACATTTATCTCCAGTGTATGCGCTGGCCATGAGCCAGAAGTCTGAATGTATTTTGTGTTTCTCTCTAAGGTTGCCCGCCGGCGCGTCTTAGAAAAGCTGGTCCCTGGTCTACCGGACTACCCTGACATGAAGAGGTAATCATTTCATTTCCCCGAATTAATGAACCACGTTTATCTTGCTGTCCAATTAAAATATGAGCACCCACTTTCGAAAAAAATTTCACTGGTGGCATAAAACCACTCCCAACGCGTATTCACCCTTCAGTTGAGCAATCATATTCATTCCATTCATTTGCTAATATCCACCACTCGTTCCCTACTCTATCCTTTACCTTGTCCAAAACATGTTCTCTAAGATTGCCATCTTCGCCACTATCACATTGGCTCTCTCTGTGGCTGCCGCCCCCATTGCTGGTGACGGTGGTGATGAATATTGTAGCATTGACGAGATATACTGCTGCAACCAGGTTGAACAGTCTCAGTCTACCGCTGGCGCCAATATTGCCCGCACCATCGTCGGGCTCGATGTCCAGAGTCTCACCGGCCTCATAGGCGCCAACTGCAGCCCTATTACCGTCATTGGCACTGCTAACGGTGGTACATGGTCGGTAACCTTCTTGTTATTTGACCTGCTTGTATACTTACTTCCTCCATAGTACCACGCAACCTGTCCGCTGCGAAGATGACTACAATAGTAAGTTGACATTTGTACTTCCAATATTTTTATGCCCAAACTCATTATCTGGTCCTAAAGATGGTGCCGTTGTTACCTACTGCAATCCCATTACTGCTGTTGTTTAATGGGACCATGGGGAGAGTTAAAAGAGACAAGGTGTCCGTAGAGTGTCGTGACTTAATCCCACGCCCGGAGCACCCCCTTAACATTGTCTTGTTGCCAGGTGCTCAGGTTATTATTGTACCCTAGTCCGGCATGCCTTTTAATTATCATAATTGATATGTGCAATTCTTATATTCTGGTTATGATTTAATTCATGGTACCTCGGTGGCTGTTTTCGAACTTTGGAAGGTATCTGTTCGTGATATTGTTCAAGTCCCTTTGTATGTTCAAAGACCTAAAAAAAAATCATCTTGTACAGTATCTGCAATTATGAAGTTCGCGGAAAACCTCCAGGGAATAATCGATCGTCTTTCTTACTAGAAAGTACATTCATGGGTGCTACGGAAATATTGCTCAAATTCCGTACTCCAAAATCTACCGCTCTTACAATCATGTAATAAATATTCCGAATGAATTCCCGACTACCATGTACCGCTGCGCATCTCCTAAAACCATTTCTAAAGACTATTTCGAACGCTCTGGGAAGAATTCATGCGATGGGCCGACCCACTAACATTCCAAAGGATTGAAGCTACTGGAGTTGGTGGAGATTTTCGTAGCATGGCGCAGATGTTTCCCCTCCGCAGTACCCTCTGCCGCATGAGAATAATGATCATAGGTCTTAGGATAAAAATCCCCGTTCTGGCTCGCTGTTGCCAAAAAATCAATATCTGCTCTCAAGAAATTCACCGTCGAGGTCCAGTCTCCGTTGACCACGCAGATATCGGTATCATTCGGGAGATGGAGCATCTTGTTTGTCACATAGTACAAGTTAGTGCCGTTGTTGATGGCGATGGACATTCCAACGGTTTGACCGCTAAACATGCGATTCATCAGGTCATTGGTATTGGCGCGGAGGCGATCATTGATTGCATTGCCTACAGCAAGCGATTGGGCTGCTGTAACCACGGCCTCATACTCGACGGGATTATCACCGCAACCGTATGCCCAAGTGCAAAGCCACAGGTCGCGCTTTTGTGCGAGCTGAGAGTCTCTCGGGCTGAATTTGGTGGTGCCACTAGGCTCGTCACCGAACTGAGCATCGACAACGTAAACAGTAAACTCTTCCTGCTTCCCCGTTGCGGGGTTTGGTACGCGGTAGTGCCAATTCTTGCCTTCCCATGCACGATTCTTATAATCGACGGTGATAGAGTGGGGAGAAAGCTCTGCCGTCGCGGCAGAAACGTGAGAGGTAGAGGCCTGGATGATCTTGCGCGATGGGGGAGCACCAACGACTCTCATTGCGAGGATAACAGATACGAAAAGTCGAGCAACGTTCGAGTAAAGCATGTTCAACAATGGTTCTAGAATCACGCCCAGAATATTTTAGTGTTACTATGCTGAACAGACGTGGAGGAGCACAATACCTGATGTATGTCGAAGTGGAAATACAATGAATATTATCAGTCAGAGTTATTACGCTTTTATAGGTCGGGCCCCTCCCTTGGCAGCGAGTCGGGCATGGGATGTATGGGAAAAGAAGTTGTGTTAGACAGGTAATCCCGCTGAGGCCGCCCCCCCCGCGTGAAAACGATTTGGGTGCATAGATCCATTCAGCTGAGAGAACACTCAGTAGCGATGCCAATGAGTCAGTCCTTCGCTGTACCCTGTGATTAAACATGTGGAATTGTCTGAAAGCGTCAGGTATGACATTTCGTAGTCATCGCGCCAGGGGGTTCTGTTATATTGAATAGTGACTTCGTCTGTAAAATCTACAGCCTGACTCGGAATATCGCACTTTACGCAAACCGCGCCCCGCATCAACGCCCTTGAAGTTGATCGCTATCAGCATTTCAGGTCTATGAATTGGAAATGGGTGGGCTAGACTGTAGACGATTGCTGGTTGGACGAAAAACGAAGGTTCCAGTTTTGATAGAGCCGAGCTGCGTTACGTATATCACTACCTTTCAACTAGGAATCCTTGGTTCAGATATGACTGATATGCGCCTAGAGAACTTGAAGTGAAAAAATCGACCGAACACGTGTTGGCTTGTTCAACATCACGAGACTGGGTGGCTATGATTTCCTTCTCGATCTCGTTTCTCTTCAATATTCGAGGCTTGAGTGGGGCTCTCTCCAAAAGTATCAATTTGAGTATCGGTACGAGTGTTAAAGAGTCTCTCCTTCACAATTTTAATTTTGTATTTCCCTGGCTTACCTAAATTGCTCAGTTTCCGCGATCTTCGCGGAGGAGTCAAAAGTCTCGATCAGACACCGCCCAGGTGATGTATATTTCTGGGGGGACGAATACAAGGGCATCCGTATACGTGTGTTAGACGCAGTTCCGACTGAACAGTCAAACTTTGACTTGGCCTCTGAAGAGCCACTAAGCTCATAGTGTTGCTGACGCCCACCCTGCCTCAACCGTTAATCTTCTCCACCCGTTACGATGTATAAGAACGACAACGCCCAAAATATTGGAGAAACGCTCGGTATTCATCGGGGCGCCATTGATCAAGAAACTATTACGACGCAACCACCACCAAGGATCATGAAGCGCGTCGAGCAGGCGTTGATGAGCATGGGAGTTGAGATCCAGATAGAAAGCGAGTACAAATATCGGTGTATCCGTCCGAGGCGACCGAGTGTTGAAACTGCCGGGGCCATGGGGGACCCCACAACCGGGGATGTGAGTCACTCATAGAAAATAGATCCTCTCGGTGGTCTAATCCCTTTTGTTCTGTAGAGCGTCCTCGATGATTCTGAAACGACGCCCAAAGCGGCCAAGTTGTCGCTACCCTCGGTAACCCTCAATCCAAATGACTCCTCGACCTTCAATTCAGATACGGAAACCACCAAATATTCGTCTACCCAAGATGTTGTGTATGGAGATCGCACCGAAGAACCTGGCGATGAAGTTCGCTTTTCCGTCGAGTTGACACGGCTGGACCGACTCGAAAAAACATTTAGCCTTGACATCAGACGACTGAAAGGGAATCTTAGAAGCTATAAGTTCCTATATGATACACTCAGACAGTGAGCCGTTTGAGCTCTACGTATATAGATGTGATACTCATAACATGATAGGCGAGCAAATCTTCAATCACATTGAACGACATTTGTGAATCCAAAAAGATTATTTCTGTGAGTCCTTCTCGATCTAGACTATGCCCACTTTCTTGCTAAGGGTGTGTAAGCCAATAGATGTGGATATTTATTACGGTGAATACATGTTTACTCATACTGTGGCGGATTGTGTACTAGGCTGTAGTCATAGATATAGAAGATAGTTTGTAATATATTTAGGCCAGAAACAAAATCGAACCTATCAGTCCTCACACTTCCCCATCACACACAGCTTCGACGCTGGCGTTCAGAGGTATACCTCCAGCATTGTCAGCTAGCTCCTTCCCCATGTTTTTTCCTCCGCAATGCACGGCCTCATCGATGGGGGTGGGAAGGACACTATTACCAGGTGATACACTGCTAGTCGCAGTCATAGGGAATGCAGACAAGCGAGAAGAGCACGAGCTAGTACTGCTCGTTGGGCTCGCAGTGGAATATGCTACGGAGTCGTCCGGACTAGGGCCATCTGTGGCTCTATGCGCCAAGAAGGCCTCTATAGCTTTCTGTGAACTTAATGATTCAAGATCAATGGGTGGAGGTACGACTGGACGGCGAATCGAGGTGGCCACACGGAGCTGCGAGTTTAGACTCTCGGTTGAGGATCCAATCGATGAATGATCAGAGTTGATGATGACTCCTGGAGGCGAACCCTGACCCGGATTTTCGAAGGGCGGGAGGGTAAGTAGCGCAGGGTCAATCTGGGGAACGTAATGAGGGCGGTCAACAAAAGTCGGCGGTATATCTACAGGCGGCGTCTCCGGGCTAGCATATTGTTTGTCCCAGCCGCATGGCTGAAGAGACGATGGGCCATTATGATCACAGATTTCTGACCCGCTATGAACGTTCCCCATTGGTGCAATGCTGGGTATCCTGGGCCTTCTCACACGCGGCGTTGAGCTCGAAGTGGGGAAATCGCCTCGTCGCTCTGTAAATTCTGCGTGAGCAGTCGCATAATCGGTATAGTACTGCCATCCATTCGGAAGGCCTTGATAGAGAGAAACTTCACGCGACATTGGCAAACTTTGGAGCCCAGTTGTCGCCCGTCGTAGTGGCTCGGGCCCTGCATGAGGATTCACAAGGATTTCGCAAGGCTCGCTTCTATTCAAATAGCGGTTAAGGAGATTGTCTGTGACAGTCAACAACTCTGAAGCGTCAAGATCTTGTGGGGTTTGTTCAGCCGAGTGTTCGGATATACTGCTTAGATCGGTCGATGTTGAGGGGACAGGAACGGAGGGAAGATCTAAGGAAGGCAACTGCTGATCAAATCTCATATTTTCTGCTGGCATGCTCTTTCCCAGATTACGGAGAAAATCGCGTAGAGCGGGCAAAGCAGATTCCTCCTCGCCAACGATTGAGTCAGCCTGAACGTCTTTCGAGAGGCCACACTTCTTCATAAGACACGAAGGACACGCTTTGGTAAATTGGGCAACAAGCTCCTTCGGGACCCAGCTATAGTACTTTCGAACAGATGAAAACGTCTTGTCTCGCCCGCCATGCTTCGTAATCCCATGGGAATAGCAGAGGATCTCATATATTTGTTCCCTAACAGCGACGATTCGGCCATCATGGAGCATTACTACCTGTGGATTTTGATGATCGAGTACCTCCGCAGCCAAGTTGATATCCTTGAGCGTTCCAAGAGTAAACATTTTGCGAACCCAATAACGGAATTGAGCGTCCTCCGCCATACTATTTGGATTCTGTAAAATATACCAGATTCGGTCGAACATGGCTTGAGATATGAGAGCTCGACATCGCCTTTTGGGTAAGATCGAATTGAGATAGTTGGTTTCGATATTCTTGTACTGAGCATAAGAGGGAAACCCGGTTTTACTCGTGATATCGTTGACCTGGGCGATATCGTCTCGGGCGGTCAGGCCAGTATCTTCCAGGTTATTGATTGAAGTGCTTCTAGTTCGCACGTAGGGTTTTGAAGTCGAGGCACTAAAGCCCGCTCGCCGGGAGCTGGGGCGTTCGGGAGACATTAAATGAAGGTGTACTAGTAAAGTTCCGCGAGGTGTGTTTGCTTTGGAGATATCCAGATAAATGCAAGGCGTAGTAGGCTATGTCCTCAAGAGATAGTTGTCGTTTCAAGGTGAGTCTGGACAAGGTCCAAATAAGAATAAACATGCAAATTGTGTTGACTCCTGAGCGTTTTTTATTTACAGAAAATTTGATATAAATAGTACCTACATATACCGAAGGACCTATTGCAATACTTATCGAATAACCACGAAGAGACCTGGGAATATTAAAACATTCATCGCTTCAGAAGTTAT
>MU150263.1:127197-143906 GCA_015584075.1 Collybia nuda
GCGATGAATGTTTTAATATTCCCAGGTCTCTTCGTGGTTATTCGATAAGTATTGCAATAGGTCCTTCGGTATATGTAGGTACTATTTATATCAAACATCTCAGCATTGGTAAGCTCCAAGTTTGCCATCTCGCAACGTTGTTTTATTTATCAAATATGTAACAAAACTTTCGAATTTCGACCAGTCAGTCCCATCACACGAATATATAGTATGGTGGGTCCAAGGAGGTGTGTATAATCTTGGCCTTCAACGCATCAGTTGAAATCTGAAATCCGATGCGATTGGTCCCACAGGCAAAGGCGGAATATAATTGGCAGATTAAGAAGACATGATGATAAATATAAAACTTGACTCTGTCCACCCGTCCTACTCAACTCTGAGATCTGAATTCTGAGGTCTCGCCAACACGGAATCCCATATGTTCGACTTCATTCACCGGCTATACTATGTGCGTCCAGCCTAATTCACATAGCTGCCTTCTTAACTCTCAAGATCTCAACACTCACTTAAGCCTCCTTCCACAGCTTACCTATCCACCAAGACCTGCGAGCATCTTTGATACTGGCGTAAGAAAACTAAGATTCGGCTGTTTGGGGGCCGCAAAAATCGTACCTGGAGCGCTTGTGACACCGTCGCGAACCCACCCCGAAGTCGCTCTGTACGCCATCGCAGCCCGAGACCTAACCCGCGCAGAGGCTTTTGCGAAAAAACATGGCTTTGAGAAGGCCTATGGAGGACCGACAGGGTATCAAGGCAAGTCCCAAGTTTGTCATTTATGTTCTTGCGCCTCAAGATAGATTATAGACTTAATAGACAACCCCGAGGTTGACGTCATCTATAATCCCCTTCCTAATGGGCTTCACTTTGAGTGGACAATGAAGGCCCTGAAAAGTGGAAAGCACGTCCTTCTCGAAAAACCAGCAACAAATACGGCCGATGAAGCGACTCAGATTTATGCATTGGCCGAACGCAAGGGCCTCGTGGTCCTTGAGGCCTTCCATTACCGGTTTGTGTTTATGCTAAAAAGTCATCCTACAGCTCTGTATATCATTTTTTACCAGCTTTCATCCAGCCATTCAACGTGTAAAGGCAATTTTGGACAGCAATGAGCTGGGAACCATCAAAAGTATATCTGTTGCCTTGACTGCACCCGCTGGAACGTTAAAAAGCGACGACATTCGCTGGCAATATGATCTTGGTGGAGGATCCGCCATGGATCCGGGGTGTATGTATCATAATTGTTCCCCATGACTTACTTCTGATCGTGGTGGGGATATATAGCTTACACCGTCAACTTACTTCACTATCTCGCATCGTCCACCTCGACGTCTGTTTTAACCGCTTCCGCGACGCCTTATTCATCTATGCCAGAGCACGAAAAGGTGGATCAAAGGTTTACAGCAACATTAGCATTTTCAAACGATATCATCGGTGAAATTCATTCTGATCTGAATGAATCCCGCATTCTCGGGGTTATTCCCCGTATACCAAACCTTAGAGCCACGGTCCGATGCGAGGGCGGTACGGTGGAAATATATAACTATATAGTTCCATCTTATTACCACTATATCACCGTCGTGCCAGCTGGAAAGCCCCGGCGAGTGGAAAAGGCTTACTCGTTCAATGGCACCGCCAAAGGGGAGGATTGGTGGAGCACTTACAGATATCAAATGGAGGCATTTGTTGACAAAGTCCAAGGGCGCACCCCTCAGACATGGCTAAAGCCTCAAGAGACAATCGACAACATGAAATGCATCGAAGCCATTTACACCAAGGTGCGCTCATAGTTTTTTCGTCATTCCTACATTGACACTGACTAAATGCACACCTGCCTCCTGCAGGACGGTTTTGGAATCCGCCCACGTTCCAAGTATGTTTTTTCTGATGACGACGGGTCCGATAAGTAGCTGTCATCGAGAGTTCTATTGGCGTGTATTATCTGTTCCTTTGTCTTTAGAGATTAGGTCAGAAGGTGTTGTCCACCCATGTCTCGTTGCGCTTATGTACGTTTACGGCTGATTCATATTGTTCAAGACGAAGCTGTTTATCTCGTTCATTCATGAGCGCCCCCCCAGTTTGAAACACCATCAGTTGGTCATCGGAATGCCTTTCATTTCCTTATGTCTGCTAATGTAGGAAGTCTGGACAATATCGCAACAGTATTAGGGGGGTGAAGGACGGGAAGCCGTAAGAAGTTTGCGCCTTCTCGTCACTTATAGTTTCAACTTTCAGATCGTCGAGATGATGCAGGCAATTCAGTTTTAGACAGCTTGAAGGGACAACGATCCCCACAAATAGATGTTTGACACTTCTCGATCCTCACCAGAATCGCAACGTGTAGGGATTGAGTATGAAGAGTCTCAGGTCCGAGTTCTCAATGTCAGAACATCATTTAGATAGTTTCTAGTTTGTTTCTGGCGGGTCCACCGATCGCCTTACACCCCGCTCAAAAAGGACCTCTTAGGTAAATAAAGGGGATAGTAGACGAGCCTGGAACAGTTGGAAGTATTTCAAATTAGCGAGAACAGCCACATCCTATTTTTGACTCCTGATATTCTCATGCAAGATATATATATCATGTGTCATGTAAAAGGCGCGAGGTGGGCGAAGAGGCTATAAAGATATGGCAAAAAAGTAGTAAGTACATGGAAACCAGTCGTTATATCGAGTTACAAGAACATACGGCAATAACGTATACAGTACCATTGTCCGGCTGGAAAGACAATAGATGGTAGCAAAACGAATGTAGTAGTGATGATAGAAATAGGGAAAAAAATACCATGAACAAAAGAGAATCTGATGTCCCTACAGAGTATCGCACGGAAACATGATCTATGATCCATCTACGCCTCTGGTTTTTTCTGCACGGCCTTGACGTTAGTCGTGAGGGACTTGTGAATGAATGGTAGGACACCGCCTCCAGCGATTGTAGCCCGAACGAGTGTGTCCAGCTCTTCGTCCCCACGGATGGCGAGCTGCAAATGGCGTGGCGTGATACGCTTTACACGAAGATCCTTCGACGCATTACCTACTCAAAGGTAAGAGGCGTCCTTTATCTACAAATGGTGGACGCACCAGCAAGTTCTAGTACTTCTGCAGTAAGATACTCCAAGATAGCCGATGTATAGACAGCAGCTTTTGCACCAATACGAACATTGTGTTGCGTTCGTTGCTTGAGGTAACGGTGAATACGGCCAACAGGGAACTATGCGGAGGTGGATGGTGAGATGATATTAATGTACGAGGGGTAAACCCATCATAGTTACCTGTAGCCCGGCCTTTTGACTTCGTGTCTGAATTGATCGTTGTTGTGCTTGTACTGGAGCTCCGGGGGCAGCACCAGATTTCGATTTCCCACCTCCTCCTGCCTTAGCACCAGGCGCCATTATATTGTTATCGACTAAAGGATAGTTGTGTAATTATTGTCGAATTCCGGACGGCGGAGCTGAGTTGCGCCAACAAAAAAAACACGACCGCGTCGTTGAATAGGAGGGGTCCCTTGATCAGATATAAAAAAATATGAGCAGCGGCCGGCTTTAGTGGAAAGAGTGTATGGATGAGTTGCGATGAGCAGAGAAGGGCGGTAAAGGACACTGACAACGGGTAAACGCGAAAGTGGCGTCAAGCGTGGTGGTGGTTCCGAAGGAAGCTGTATTTGCATCAGTTTGGCCCCGGCTCTCACACTTGCACTGATCAACAAGATCACATGTTTCTTACCTCACTTTCATCTTCTTATCATATTTTCGGGTCGATGTCTAGAACGTCCAGAGACCGAAATGATTTAAGGACGTGTCGTTTTGGGCAACACCTATATTTCTCGTATTTTCCATTTTTTCTTATCACAAAATGGTGTAACGGAGCTAATGTTTTTTCTTTAACTCCTAACGTCGATGGCAGCATAGAAGCACTTCCTGAGATGGCCACAGCTAATTGCTAGATATCAAAATGGTTTCGATATGTCGTACACGCAAGAAGGAAAAATTTCTCATTATTAAATGAGTCATTCATCTTTTTCTGTTACCTCCTGGAATTTAGACAGGTCACTGCAAACTTCAAACTAGAATTGATTACCACGTTTTTTATATAATACTTTTTTGGGTGCGTACTCAATCATTTGCGCAAACTCGTGCACAAACGTTGATTCATAAAACCGGGGGTTTATAGAAGCGTGGTCATGATGAAACAGGTACAGAGGGAGTCTTCTCATTAAACTAATACATATTATTCATACATTTCTTATGTTTGAAAGGAAATCAATCATGGGGCGCCCGAGCTTGTCCAGTCGCGGCTGCTTTACCGCCCGCCTCCCTTAATTCTCCCTTCTCATGAAGCTCCATATTGTGAGTATATTTTCCAGCGACCTAACATCGATAAGTACAGGAACATATGCATGATTAAACGAGTAGCAGTCACCTTTTGGATCTTCCCCATCAGTTTGTCAGTTGCTCCTGCCTTTCCCTCAGGAAGATTTGCTTCTCCACCAATTGCTACACCTCCTGCAAGGTTAACGCAACTTGTCAGCATCGGACCGGTCTCATGTGGTAAAATTGCTCACCTGCAGAAGTAGGCTTGACGCCCAGTGGGCGTTCAGTATTATAGGCAGTATTACCTCGACCACTATCTGTATGCCCCGTGGAAGACTTTGAGGAGCCAACCGCTGTTTGGCTTGTCGGGTGAGAAGCGGCTGAGTCGGGTTGGTGATTTCCGAATGTGACAGACTGGCCACCCAAGGCGGAATTGGGTGTGTGGTTCATGGTGTCTGCACTGTAGTCGATAGTAGATGCTGCCCCTTTTGTGCCAGGAAGGAGTTCATTGGTGTTATGGAGGTGGTGTTCGGGACGTGGGGGGATGGAATCTATGTTATAAGACTCCATGGGGGCTCCGGACATTGTGTATAAATTTTATAAATTTTATAGATCGACGATGTTGTTTGAATAAAGGGATTTATGGCTCAAAGCTTTGTGTCTTAGGTGGTCGAGAATTAGTCGCTCCTTTTATAGGTTTCCGCCTGTGACGTCATCACCAACTATGTAGTTTCGCTGGAGCGCGTTCTCCGCCTGAACCTGTGATTTGTGGAGAGTTCGTGATGAGGAGACGAGGCGTAAGAGGAGCACAGTACGTATCTTTGTGCTTGGCGATTACGTGCCAGAAAATGCAGAACAACCCGAGAGGAATGGAAGGTCTTCGATTTCCGGGCGGTCGAAAATTTCCAAAACCAGGCGGGGCTCTGCTTTATGAGCACACCCTATATTAGTGGAACATTGAAGGTTTATTGGACGTGTGTGACACTTGGAATTTTGTATTACACTCCTCCTGGTATTATTGAAATGAATAGTCAGAAGGCGAGAGAACAAGTTACCGCTAAGTACCACAAAATGATAGATAAGGATGTTTGTCGTAAATAAATCTTCAGGGGCTAAACATTGAGAGTCGTGCTTAGTACTTGCAATCTTGGTGCCCAATGACAGATAGGTTGCGTGACGCGCGTCGCGGCATTGAACATGTGCCTCGACGAAGCAATCATGTGACGAGGTATGAATTTCTGTCGAAAATTTGGTTGCCCTGAATTCCCCACTCTTCACCTTTTCCCTTCAACAGAATGATACCCCGAGCAGCTCAGCGACTTGAGACCACTTTACTGTCGTCTCGTCAGTCCCTTCCTCGCCCCTTCCGCCTCTATTCAACTCCATCAAAAAGGGTCAACGCAGCGCTCGCGACTGCCCAAGTTCATAGACAAGATTACCCAAACTTTCTCCAAACCCCCACACCGGAGACGCCATTAGAAGTGCGGAATGACACACTGGGTAATGAGCTAGAGGGATTTCTGAAGCGTAGGATTCCATATACAATTCTACCCACGCCTCTACCAAGTGGTCGGTCGTCAGACATTAATGATCTATGGTACACGGATTCGCCAACACAGGATTTGCTTGCCGTCATGGATGCGTGTCTACATAATATGTATGACGTTCCTCGGGCGAAGAACATCTTTGATCGCATGCGTGAAAAAGTTGGCAACCCTGCACTGGAAATTCGTGTATATAATGCTTTCTTGGAGGCATACCTCAACCTAGCCACGACGAAAGAAGCCGACAATAAAGAATATTGGGTCGAGAATGCATGGGAACTTTATACTGCTATGGAATCCGGGAAAGAGAAAATAAATCCAGACGCCAGTACTTACGCGGCGATGCTCCTTACCTGGCACAGGTGAGTCTGTTTCTTATTTTGAGTCACTCAACCTCACACGTCCATAGATTTAATCCAGAGTCTGCCAATCCGGTTGTACAGGCTGAATCAGTACCACCGACCGCTCTCCTTACTCGCTTGGTCGACCGCCAATTATCTGTGCCCCATGTTATATCAAATAGAATGTTTACATCCTCAGAAGAGGCTGCAGAAGTTATTAAAACGCTTTCCAAAGCTGCTGTACATCTGAATATGTCGAAAGTCGTTTCCGAGCTTGGGCATGCCGAAGTTATTGGAACTCACACTACGGATCCCCTTGATAACGTACCTGAAGCAACACCTGTTCTCCGCGTCAAGGTACCGTCCGTAACCCTGCAACAAAATGCTAAAGCCTCATTAACCTTTATAGAAAACGTCCGCAGAAAAGTTAGAGGATGACGCAGAAGTAGAGACACAACCAGAAATGGAGATCCCATTTAACTTGGATAATCTTCGCCGACATCTGGCAGAGGTCACCCTAGCTCGTCGAGTATTACCAGAAGATGTTGCTTCCCGACAAAAATTGCTTGAGGAATCAGTCTACGAGGTTGCAGTTGAGCGCCTCAAACACCAGGCAGATCTTTTTGCCGAACTAGGTCTCGGCAATAACTCGTTATTGCAGGCCGATTTGCAGCGGTGGATGTGGGACTGGCACTCGAAATTGAAAGTTCGTCTAGAAAAGGAGATAAAAGCAATAATAACGGCCGAGAAGAACCCAAAAAAAACCAAAACTATCTCCCATCCTCTGTCACCGTACCTATTGCTGGTGAAGGCCGAACGACTTTCCCTTATTACTATTCTCGAGGTTATGCGGCTTCAGGGCTCTGGTGGTGTTTACGACGGAATGAAAACGACTAGGGCACTTATTGGGGTGGGGAAGGCTGTTGAAATTGAGTACAAGGCACAGGTCTGTCGAAATAATAAAATTCACGTCCCCACGTCTCCTCGCCTTGGCGACACTGGATATTTTTCGAATATGGGGTATCGAAGCTTGCAGGAACGGCGCATTGCGGCGGCGAAGCATATGACGGATGGCGAAGGCTGGACGACAGCATGGACACAACCTGTCCGATCGAAAATAGGTGGTATCTTGGTGGAGTGTTTAATGGATGTTGCGGAAGTTACTAGGACGGGAGTGGATAAATCAGGAAAAGCAGTGTAAGCTTGCAAGATATTATGGATGTTCGATCCTAATCGCTCTACACATCAGCTCGGAAGTTCAACCTGCCTTTTATCATACTTACGAGTACCTGCGAGGGCAGAAACTAGGGGTTATCAGACTAAATCCCATCGTCTCGGACCGTATTTCGAAGGATGGGTTGCGAGAGACACTTCACCCCCGACATCTCCCTATGCTTGTGAAACCTAAGCCGTGGTTAAGCCATAATCAGGGTGGATATCTATATAATACCAGTACGAGAAGGCTCGCATCATGATTTCTATCTTTATTTTTAACCCGCCTCCCCAGCGTCTGCTATGCGTTTCAAGGACTCGGTGGAACAGGAAAGCTACTTGAAGCATGCTTCTGATCTGGGTAACGTCGAGCTTGTTTATGCAGGGCTTGATGTCTTAGGGAGCACCCCGTGGAAAATCAACAAGGATGTTTTCGATGTGGTCCTCCAGGTGTGGAACTCAGGAGAAAGGATGGGAAAAGTTCCCCCGGCCGTTTACGACAAGCCTGAACCAGATGTACCCCCAAATGCAGATACTGACATCAAAGCACGTAGCATTCACATTCAACGCATGAAAGGATACAACCAAGCCAAGGCGAACAATCATTCTGAACGCTGTAATGTTAACTATAAGATTGAAATTGCTCGGGCGGTTAGTTGAATTGGCTTACTTTAATTTGCAAACTTCCTGATAACAAATCCATTAGTTCCTCGGGGACACCATTTACTTACCACACAACTTGGATTTCCGCGGCCGCGCGTACCCCATCCCTCCCCATCTTAACCATATCGGTGACGATCTCAGTCGTGGACTGCTTAAATTCGGCGAAGCCCAGCCTTTGGGTGAACGAGGACTCCGATGGCTCAAAATCCATCTTGCCAACTTGTACGGGTTCGACAAAGCCAACTTTGATGAACGAGTGGACTTTGTGATGGACCATCTTGACGATGTTTACGACAGTGCCCTTCACCCATTGGATGTACGTTCTCTTTATTCGGGCGTTGTTTCATGTGTTAACTACTTTATGATATAGGGAGGACGCTGGTGGACGAAAGCTGATGACCCATGGCAGTGTCTTGCCACATGCAAGGAGCTTCATGCTGCCTTGGAATCAGGTGATCCTCATGGGTATATGTCTGATCTCCCTGTTCATCAGGATGGAACCTGTAACGGCCTCCAACATTATGCCGCGCTGGGAGGCGACGATCGTGGTGCTGCACAAGTCAACTTGAGCGCTGGTGACCGACCGTCTGATGTCTACACTCACGTCGGTAACATGGTTGAGAGGATGTTGGAAGCGGACGCTGCGAAAGGGGAACCATACGCCCAACTGTTGGTTGGTAAGATCTCCAGGAAGGTCGTGAAGCAAACAGTAAGACTCCTTACTCCGTCAATGTTTTTGTTGCAGGCTGATTTGATATAGGTTATGACAACTGTGTATGGTGTCACGTTCGTTGGCGCTCGTGAACAAATTGAGAAGCAACTTAAGGATAAGAAAGACCTAAAGGAAGAAGAGTGTTGGGGAGCCGCATCTTACCTCGCTAAAAAGGTAATACTGGCTACAAGTGTTATGCACAAAAACTCATCAACTGGACACTAGGTATTATTGGCGATCGGTGACCTATTCAGTGGCGCCACTGGCATCCAAGTCTGGCTTAATCTCAGTGCTCGCCTCGTATCCAAGTCTATTCCTGCAGAACGCCTTCCTGAGGCAATGGCAGAACATAACAAGACATCATCGAAACGCAGCTCGAAAACTGTACTGCCTTTCGATCGGTTGAAAAAAGAGCAAATGACGTCCGTTGTTTGGACAACACCTCTGGGCTTGCCGATTGTTCAACCATACCGAAAGGCGAATCGCAAGCAGATTATGACTTCTTTACAAACTGTTTACATTTCGGACCCCAACTCTCCAGCTGAAGGTGGGCTATCTACAACGAAACCCGATGGAAATAATTTGTTCACTGTTCCTTTTTTTTTTTCAGTAAACTCTATGAAACAAGCTTCTGCTTTCCCCCCCAATTTCATCCACAGCCTTGACGCAACGCACATGATGTTGACTGCCCTTGAATGCCGAGTGTGTAATACATGACTATCTCAACCCCCCTATCTAATACCTGTTTATAGACTCAAGGGCTAACGTTCGCTTCTGTTCATGACTCTTACTGGACTCATGCCGCTAGCATTGACAAGATGTCCAAAATTATTCGGGATACTTTCATTGCCGTGCACTCTTCCGAGGTTTTGGAAAAACTCCAAGCTGAAGTCAGTTCCACCCACACGCTCATTACTCCCTTGCTCATTCTATCTTCTACCTAGTTCTTGGAGCGTTATAAGGGATATAAAGTTCCCCTCGTGCACCTTCGCAGTGGGAAGCTCATTTCTCAGCTCCACGCCGCTGGCTCAAGGATTGTCGCAACACCTGAACAAGCGAAGACTCTTCAAGCCATTAAGGAGCTTCTGGTAGTATCTGATACGGAGAGGCCAACGGTCGACGAATCAGTGGCCAAGAATATACAACCCATTGGGGTTGACATTTGTAAGGACACGGCAGATGTTGAGGCAACCTCGAACTCGGACCCAGAGCTACAAAAACTTTTGAATGTCCTCGAGGATCAAGAATTGGATGAAGATGAAGACGAATATGATAGCCCCCGCACCCAAGCCTCAAGGAGAAGAAAAGCCGAAGAAGACAGGGCTAACATCGAGTTAATGGGCAAGTTTGTAAACTTGACCGACCTCCTGCCACCATTACCGAAGAAAGGTGGTTTCAAGGTTGAAACTATCAAGGGCTCGCAGTATTTCTTTTCATAGATCTCCACCTCACTCGCATTGCTTTCTCGTTCTCGACCTAGATTACTCGTTATTTATGCATCCCATACCTACCATTCACCAACGCACTTCTCACATTAAGATAATAATAATGTACTCTCATCTTATCAAATTGTTCATACCATGTTTTCTAACGTAGAGGCAAAGATAAAATCGAGCCAGATAATTTGCACCTGTTGGTTTTATGTCCGAAGAGTAGCCAATTCATCTATTCATGCACCGGTGTACAAATAAAATGTCTAATGGTGGGCCTCGGGCTTGGGAATATCTGCCTCGAGGAAGCTCAGGTATGCCTCAGCTCCTGCAACTTCTTCTGCAGAGCCAGAAGCTACAGCGACTTCAACTTTTGTGGGCTCCACTGCATCGTACGCAGTCAACTCTGCGGCGAGGTCGGAGGGGAGCGACGGAGCGACGGGGGAGGGTGGTAGAGAGTAGGCCTTGACAACTCCGACGTGTGCGTCCTTGGCCTATTTTGCGTGAACTTCTGAATGAACTTTCGCACATATAATGGCTTACAGGAGGTGCAGGCTTGTACGCTTTTATTTGGCTGAGATACAGGTCCTGGACGAGGTCTGCGGGTGTATTCGGAAATAAATCTTGACCGGATTGAAATGGGACTCACCCTTGCGGGATGCGCTGGTGGACGCAAAGGCCCTAACGCGTGAGGCGCTGCGAGCCTGGAATACACATTAGCGAATATTCATGTTCGACAGTAAAAACGAATAGCGTACGACGTTGGTTGCCTGCCTGAAGAAAGTTGACATGGTGGTGCAAAAGTAAGGATGTGACGTGACTTTTATGTCACAGGATGTGACCTCGTGTCGAGTTCCGCCTAAAACAACCACTCAACCTGAAATACTCCACTCACCATGCTTGCCCGTATCACCGCTGTCCGTCGTGTTCCCCAGCTCGTCTTTGTGCCCATGCGGCTCAAGTCGAGTCAGGTTGAAGGAAGTGTGGCACAATCGAAAGGCTTTAGGTGAGCTTTCGACAGTGCGCGTGTTTCTCCGGGATGACAATGTCTCACCCGATTTACAGTGAGAAAGAGCGGGCCCACGAAAGTAATTGAAATACTTTAACAAGTTATCCTGGATCCTGAATTTATTTTAGACGAATATGCCCGTCGCCACGAAATTGAACTTCTTCAAAAGATGAGGGAGAATGTATGTGTCACCAAACGTCTCTGAGCATCCACTTAAATGTATCCTTACTTTCTAGATCGAGAAGAAGAAACTCGAACTGGTGAATATGTTTTCTGCTTATTTAATTTTAAATTTGACGGCCGTATTTTGCAGGAACGTCTTGAGAAAGAAAGGGAAGAGCTCGAGAAGAACCACAAGAATTAGGGCCGATCCTGTATGGTACTTGTGCGTTTATTATATTCACTTCAGTCTGCTGTCGCTCACCACCCCACCAGACTTAACCTTTAGAACGTACATATATAACAGATATTCAATCTCTCCTACCAAGTCGTACGGCCCAGTCCTTATGGTCAACACTTATCCTCTCTAAGTCAGGGTGCCAGAATGAACGATACCAAGCAATGTTACCCAACATCTACACTCCTGACCCCAAATGGTTTGATTTCCATTGCTCAGGCTCTCGTTCCCCTCGATTCTACTCATCCTCATTCAAAGATTGATTTTTACGCATGTCCAAAAACAGTTGCACATCCTGCACCCTAACCCCGCGTCCACCTTGGTAATGCGCTCGGCTCTGAATAACATGGCGATGCAAATTGTCCGCTCGAACGAGTGGCGACGGCATGATGCCGTATGTACTTGTTACTCTTGTGGATGAGAACCAACCTGATCGGAATACGGGTCGGACATTGTTGGTTATCTTGAAATGGTTTATAGATATGACGGCAAATCAACCAATTAGCCTTACAATTGAGATCTGAGGCCTTGAAGGGATTGATTGACAAGGCTTATTGAAAACCAACACTTATTCGATAGACGCTTCAGGTTTCAAACGGGAGCCAAAAAGAAATTCAGAAAAACAGATTTGGCAGCATTGTTGATGTCGATGTGCCGCATCATTTTATCCTATGAATCCGGGAACGGGTTCGAGGAAATCTGCGACCGATGAATTCCAACTAGCCCTCAAATTTCGTACGAAACCTACGCAGCTACGTTGTGCAAACTGTGTACCACGGTGGCGACCACTCGACTCGTTACCCTTACATCGTCGTTTAGTTCGTAGGTTTGCGAATGAAATACCAAATTATAGGTTCCCTAGCCCCACATAACTCACTACCCTACTAATGCTCCATATGAACTGAATTTAATAACTCTTCCAGATACAGATTTGTGATTGCTGTAACCCCAGGACAAGCTTGAGGGACGGGTGGTGTGAAGAGTGCCCGGGCTCAAGCTAAAGGATACAGCGGACGAAGGGCACTCCCTCTCTCCTGCGAGAGCAACGACCGTTAGAGGGTATTACAGGGCTATATGCCCCCATGTGCATCATGAAACGCGAGATGTGGTTCCGCCTGGCCCAAATGTGCGAAGCTGATGTCCTAGAAAGACTCACGTTGCAATGACCGCCTCCCATCACTAAGACACCACCCGACGAAATGGAATTCCCTGAATGGCCAGCTGAAGAGCGGATGAGGATCCCGATGTCAATACCGTTGACCCTTCAACCATATGCATGACAGCATAGCGGTCAGTACACGAATAAGAGGGACCCAACGATGAAGGAGAAAAATAAAACCAAAGAAAGTGCAATCAAATAGTAATTCCAGGCATCGAATTCAAACCGAAGGATGGTGGTGTTCTGCGGTTCAATATGGGTGGTCACTTTTATGGAATGAAGGAGACTAGGATGCAAGAAACTGTCGCCTTGCAAGGCCTTGACAGTCTCGCTTTTCTGGTCGCTGCTCGTATAAATATGAGCCATTATCCATAAAGCGAAAGTGTGCCCAGTGTGGCGGAGCGTATGAACCAGGAAGCTAGACCCGGGGACAACGGTCCCACGATCCTCAAGTGCATGGAATGTTAGCTCAGTATCTCTGAGATTTTTGATGGCCAACGTCGCAAGTTCCAACATATGAGTAGAAGCCACGAGCTGCTTAGCACCTTTCAACAACCTCGCTGACTGGTTGGTCCAGATATTCTCCGGATGAATGACGGGGATACCCCGCCAGAAATTCATGTTAAAGATGTGCATATAATAATTGGGCTTTTCTCCACACGCAAGCTGTTGTATAATGCCGATTGCCTCTTCTATGGGTTGAAGGGTGGTAGAAAGGTCAATGTTTGCAGTAGTGCTCATAGTACCCGGGCAAGGAGATGTTGAGTCCATTTTGTTGACTCTAAGGCGGGATAAGCAGTCCTTCAGGTCCTCCACGAAAACTATTAAAGAGGTTACGATTGGATCTACTCGGCCCATCATGGGTGTTGAGATTGATTCAAGATTTGATAGGATATCCGCAACATGGCAAAAACCTGACATAGATGTGAGATAGGTGTGCGCTCCATATATTATAGCAATACATACTTTAAAGCGTACATCATTAGTTCGCGTTCCAACAAGCCTGGTGTTGCGATGAGTTTTCGAGCATCCTCGCGTTCATCATCCCGCATTTTTCGCAACAGTTTTAGGTAATCCTCCTGATTTTTGATGAACTGTGGCGGCGCAATATCTCGGAACTCGCAATTCTCGCCAAACACGATTCTCTTCTTTCTCTCGACATCGCCTCTCCTGGACAAGGTCCTCCAATTGACGCTCTCGCCAACGCCCCCACTCCTCCTGATAGCATAGTAACCGTTGAAGTTGTGTGTCGGGACCCTCTACGGGGTCTCGCAGTGTTATCCTGATGACAGACCTTCGCTTGTCAGCCGAATCATAATATTGCTTTAGCGGCTTCCTGACAGCTGAAGACCGTAAGATAGCACAGCAGGTCCTAAAAAGACGTTCAGGAGATATCTGAGAGGGATATTGGGTTGGGAGGCCATTTGAAAGTAAGTACTCCCGAAGCGAATAATGCACCAACGCTGCGTATGGTACACCATCATCCGCCTTCCGCCAGTCAACAAGGGCGCCTAGAACATGGTTTACTGTCGCTTTTATTGAGGTTTCGACGTTGTCTTCAAGTATATCTCCACTATCAGAGTCGATAGCTATTAAGGATTATAGCCAATGCTATGCATGGCCAGCCCGAGTTCTATGACAGTAATTATGATAATAAGGTGCAAATACAACCAAATTCTTTCTTGAAGATTATAAAGGTGTGTACCAAAGGCTATATTTACCTTTGGAGCATCAGGTGAGGAACCAGGACATAGAGGCAGAAGTGCCAAAGGAAAAACCTCATGTTGCATTTTGTGGGGGCACAAAGTTGTAGTGAGCAGTGACGGGGCAATGGGAAGCCGAGTACCGAACAAGCATGTGATTTGCACGTGACCCGAAGACAAATTTAACCATGGTTTCGACTTTTTAGTACAAAATAACATGTAGATTATAATGATTATACTGGGCATTAATACATAAGGGTGAATCCAGTTAGTATGAAAGGTAAAAAGTCGACAGGTGAAAATGAAAATCAACAGGATCTTTGAAACAAAAAAGTCACGTGAACGGTTACCGATTTTTGGATTTTTGGCCCACCAGCAAAAAGGAAGGACCTCATTCTATAAATAGAACTTGGAACTACGACACCTAAGAGGCTTTCGCTCATTGGGACCTGTGAATACAGGAGCCATTGGAGTGTTCGAATTGCAATTTGCTCGTGTGATTCGTTCCATCGGGAGCACTTTTGAAAGAAAGATTCCTTGTAAAGTGAGGTTAATCCTTTTGGTGCTGTGTCAATGTCCTTTACAGCCTTTTTGAACAAGGCAGGTGAGCAAGGCAACTGACAGCGAATAACATCTAGTTTGAGTTTCACCCAAAGGAACATGCTCCCTGCTCCTCGAAAGAGGCCTTCTTTAAGCAAGTCTTTCGAGGCCTTGCATTCCGGGTACTCAGATGCTAGCCTGTCAACTTCTGCACTGACAAACATCTGAATGTCGCCCTCTGTTGTCTCACTGCCACCAATCTCTACCTGAGGAAAATCTTTCAAGTGCTTGACGACTGCTGCTTCCCGCCGCCCTGATAAAAGGAAACTGGAAGGGACGGAGTTTTCATTAAACAGGATATTGATGATACCTCGACGTTCAAAAACGTCTGCTTCACATTCATCAATACCATCAATTATGAAACTAGAAAGAATTTGTGAGCGTTCCAAGTATCATGTGATTCAGTGGAGCCTACCAGATTTTCTTGAAACATTTAAAGAGGGAAAACAGAGGCGCCCTTAACTGATCCAGAGTGTATAGTCGACCATCCCTCGCATCCCAGATTATCCGATACAGTATGTCAAAATCGTGTTTCTCGAAGCTTTCGTAATACTCTTCCAGACACTGCCGCAGAAATCCCAAGGCTATAGATCCAGAAGTCGACTGAATGCCACCTTGTACCCCGCAGAAAGCGCAAAGCACAATCTCATCTTGAGACCTTACTTCTTTCTTCTTGTCCATCAGATAAGCAGCGAGAACACTTTTTCCTGTTCCTGGTCCACCGTGAAGCCAAAGGCGAGGTTCATCATAAGACTCGACATCGTTTGAATGCAACCATCTAGTAATCAATGGATGGCACATTGACCATTGACATGTACCTTGCAAGTGAGTTGTACAGAATTCGGCAGCAAAATCGCGAAATTTTCGGGGCCTTAACAGGGTATAAGGTTTTAGATAGGTTAGCTCCAACTTTGAAGTAAAAACTTGAAATGAACAAGGTAAGTGTTGTATTGTTCGTATGATAAGGTTAACACTTACTCAAATCCCTTTGACAATCAATTAAAGTACTGTCTTGAATAGTAACATCCCTCGGATTCTCCAGTATGGGCATATCTGGGTCACCGGTGTGAAATGATAGAGATTCAAGAAAACGATAAAGGACCGTGGTGCAGGCTGTGGGTAATGTGCCCAGAAACCTGTCTGCGGTTGAGTCACAAAGCTCTGGGAGGGATCGTGGTCTATATACGTGGGAAGCCTAAGTATAATTGTTCTTGGTGAAGAAACAGTAAGCTGTAGTGGGTTTTCTGAGAATATTGGGAAAGCAGAACAGGTCTGGACATCATGTTCAGTATTAATGGTTTGTCGTGCGAGCGTGGGTATTGGGGCAATGTTCAAGGCTGACGAGACTTGTCGGCTTGAGCAGCGCTTCATCCCCGACTATACATTGTACAGCCCCTCGTGATTCCAGACGAGTTTGGGATAATTATATCCAGAAATAGGTGACTGGCTGTAATATTTGTGGTAATCATGACTGGTGAATAGTCGGTTACTAAGGGCCTCAAGCCAGATATCTCCGATCAACAATATCAGTCTGGACTGCAATGTTTAGATTGAGCTGTCTTGGGACTTACCTTCGGAACAGCCCCCGACAAAGGAAGGCAGTACATGGCAGTCCAGAGGTGACGCAAGGGATGT